>JANQAP020000584.1:3789605-3819407 GCA_026874005.2 Erythroxylum coriaceum
CTCAATTCCCTCTCATGCATTTATTCCATAAGCTACTTTGCATAAGTTAATGCAGAAAATTTTCATGGGGCCGACATAATTTGTAATGGCTCTCTTATACTAAGAATCTCCTACCTAAGGCATATGCCCAAGTATGCAAAGTTTCTTAAAGACATGTTAATAATGAAGCAAAGTTGGGAAGAGAATTAAACAATAGCACTAACCAAAAGTTGTAGGACACATTAACAAAGAAGCGAATTTGGGAAGAGAATCAAACCATAGCACTAGCTGAAGTTTGTAGCCCTATTATTAGTAATCACATGCCTTCTATATTGAAGGATCCTGAAAGCTTTAGAATGCCCTGTGTGGTTAGTAAGTTAGAATCTGCAAGTTTATACAACTTAGGTGCAAGTATAAATCTTATGTCTTTATTGACCTTTAGAAAATTGGGGCTCCACAATGTGATGCCAACTTTGATACTTATTCAGTTGGCGGATTGATCCATAAAGAAACCGTTTGACGTGGTGGAGGATGTTATTATAAAGTTAGACAAGTTCATTACCCCCTTGGATTTTGTCATGTTAGATTGCTAAGAGGATAAGAATTGTCCACTAATTCTTATACAACCCTTTATAAAGACTGGAAAAGAGCTGATAGATGTTTATAAAGGCAAATTGCTTCTTCGAATTGTTGATGAACATGTGGAGTTTAGTATGAAAAAAGAATTGCAACATCCGAAAGAAAGTAGCTCTTGCATGAAAACAGACATAATGGATATCAAAGCATAAGAGAAGGTCTGTTTTGAAGAAGTTATGACGAATAGGTGACAAAGAATATAGGGTTTGAGGAATATACAAAAGTCCCTGTTCAAGAAGCTGAAGCAAAAGAGTAGACGATGGTGATTGTAAAAGAAGATGAGTAATTCACCTTCTTATAACACAAACTGTTTGATTTCATAAAAGATTCATGGGATCTCATCATTCCTGATTATGTTGATAGTTTGTTATTGAAAAGGACATTACAATAATTACTTGGATTCTTCGATTTCATTGATTATGTCCTTCTCATTATCTCCCAATATGTAACTGATTTACAGGATTCAAAACTATCTTGTAGAGAAAAGGGTGGTAGCAAGTCACTCATAATTGGTCTCGACTGAGTTTTGAAGGATACAAAGTCAAGCTAATGACCATAACTTAGCATGTTCGGTAGTTAGCATGCAAATGTTATGTAAATAGGTTTGTTTTGAATTCTAGTAATTATGTTTTAATTTTCATGTTCTTATAATGTTTTGGATTGGTAATTTTCTTATTTTTTGAAGTGATTATAAGTTAAGGAAGCAAGGTTAGGGGTCAAGTGAAGAAACATAATATGATAAAGAGGAAAGATAAGGGAAGTTCTTCACTTTGGTCTCCAATAACAACAAAATGCTGAAGTAGATGGTGTAAGAATAGCGACGACAGTGACGCAACATCAAGAAGATTTACAAATACCTCACTGCTCAAGGTGTTCACATTTTGTCTTTAACACCATCACCACCTCGATCACCTTAATAGGTTTCAAGCTCTTACCCTTTTATTTATGCTTGTCATTTTTATTTTTATACGTGTTTTTTGTTTTCTCACATTAATGAAAATGTGATGTCTAAGTGTGGGGAGGTTTTTACACTGACATATCATTATGAGTGTGAATTTTTCAGATCATATTATCTTAGTTTTGATTAGGTTGACCTTGTATGAACATATGTTGCATACATGTGAATTGTGTCAATGTGTCAATGTCAATAATTTGAAGGAATTAGTTTAGCTTTCAACATAGTCATTTAATTTTCAAAGGCTTATTAATTTGTGAATTTTATGTTTTAAGTACCATTGGTTGAATATTCACTTTAATTAGGATATGATATTCATTTTGTTCAATTTAGGAAATTTGTTCATATACATTTATAACTATAAGCCAATTGAATGAGTTAACATCATTATTAATCTTTCATAAGGATGATTGATTAAAAAAAATGAGGAATGAGGTAGGATATAGATTACCTGTTAAAAAATGTGTATGTTAAATAAATAACTATTCCGCTGGCCCTTTTTAAAACAAATCGAGTTAAGAATAAAGCTGGTAGCTAGTTAAAAATGTGATATAGCTGAGTAACCGAAGGCATTCATGACAAAATATTTTTCTTGGAGTCAAAAGGCTAGAATGACATCCAAACCAAGCTTACGTGGCCCAATTTAGTAACCGGGGACATTTATGACAAATGTTTTCCTTCCCATCAAAAGACTAGGTTAACGTTAAAGAAATTAAAAAATAGTATTTCAATAAATAAAACCTACTGATGTTTGAAAATAGCAAAATTTTCATGAAGGGGTACTTAGTGATAGTTGCATTTTCAATTGATTACTAATTATGAATGTATATGTACAAATACCATAAGTGAATGAATAGGGTGTTAATATTTTGATTAATATGTATGTTGGCATAAATTAAATTATTAACTTTTTGGGTTAAGTTGATTCCATGAGATTTGAGTCATTGTCTCGTTAATGCATGTTGAATTAATATGTGCTTATGTGTTTTATGTTTGGTTTCTTTGTTTGAGTTTTTGTTTTTGCTTTAAGACAAGCAAAATTTTAAGTGTGGGGATGTTAATAGGTGTAGTTTACACTACATTTTGGTAGGTGTTTTAGTGTATCTATAGGAGTTTATTAGATGATTATTGCATGTATAGGCTTAGAATTATGTTAATGTGATTGTTTGTTTATGTTTTAAGTGTTATGTAGTTTAGGTCATGATTTTGGATCTTAATCTTGTGTTTCTTGAGGTGTTTGATGTTTTTATTAATGATGGAAACCAGACAAATGAGGAAGGAAGGAAGTTGGAGTTTGCATGGGGTGTATGGCAGTGTCACAGTTGTAGTAAAATGTCATCTTGTAGTGTCACAATTATGATATCTATGTCACGATTGTGACAGACACTTCCTAAGCACAAGATTTTTCATTTGTTTTGAGTTTTGGGGGCAATTTTAAAACCGATTGAAAGGGGAAAACCCTAGTTACACCCATAAGACCCTCAGAAAATATTTAATAATATAAAAACACTCCAAAGAAGGCAAATCTTGCAAAATTGGATCAAACAAGGAGGATTAAGAAGAACGTCGGTGATTTCTAGATTTCCAAATCAAGTTTTTCCTTCCTTTCTTTTGTCATTTTCATTAAACTTGATGTGTAAACTGGATTCTAAGATGTTATTTACATTTATGATGTTCTAAATTTCCAGATTAAGGTTTGTTCTTAATTTGTTTTGTGATTTTAATAGTTATTGATTCAATACAATTTATGTGTTGTGTTAATGGTGCATGCATATGCTTTCGCAATAAATCGAGAGAGTGAGTCAAAATTTGTTTAATTAATTTGCATAACAAGAGTTAGTGAATTAATATGTCACACGATTAACAAATCAATTATCATTCATAGAGAGATCTTGTGTGAAAACTTAGTTATTCAATAGATATCTTTAGAACTAATTGAAATGTTAGGAAAAGAGTTGTGAATTAAAAGATTGCAATTCTTGAATTTTCATATTCAATTAGGTTAATTGGTTAGGTCATTACAATTCTAGAATTTTCATATTCAATTAGGGTTAATTGGTTAGGTCTTAAATATAGTAATCAACTTCAAAAGTCTAAAATCAACACATAATTAAATCAATAATGGTTAAGGGAACAAAATAATGAAAGAATAAATCCTAAGCCTTTATCATTGTTCATCTTTATTTCATTACCTTAGAAGAAGTTAAGTTCACTTGGTTTTAACTATTTCCTTATAGGATCGACACCTTTAATACTACAAGTTTACGATCCGTATGCTTGCGAACGTTGGGAGTTTTATTAGAGCTAAAACTTGCTCAACAAGCATGTACCTCAATAGCCCTATAAATATAAAATTAATAAGCAATTGAAGATAGAACTTAATTATTTATTAGTTATTCATAAGATTGCTTCAAATCCAGTTACATAGTTAGAAAACATTTGATAGTTTGAGAGATCACAATTCAATTTCTATCTATTTTAATTGGGATTATTTAATTATATCTCAAGAGAAGGTAGTCATAATCATTAGATATCTAGGATCAAGTAGGATTAAATCAAAAAGGTAAAGTGAAAACAAATAAGGACCGAAGTAATTCATAGTTTTCATCATTAGTTAATCAATCAATTCACTGTGCCTAATTCATTATTTAGTTTTTAATTCTTTTTTTAATTTAATTCTTGGTTATTCATATTATTATTTACCTTTAAAAATTTACAATAATTGATAGGTGACTACCACAATCCTTTTGGGACGATATTTTTTATGTTATAAGTTGCAATCTATATACTTGTAGTAAAGAAAGTTCTTTATCTAAAACTTCAACACCTTTCAAGAAAGAAAGGTTTGCTTTCAAACCCAAAGTTCTTAGATCACAATCCTATCCTAATCTAAAAATTGTTTAACGTTAAAAAAAGGTGATCCCTTCTTATATTTAATAACCTCTTGACTGAAGTTGATGGATTTGTAAATGCAATGATCAAATGAATGACCATAACTTATTAGGGGCACAAATTGTATACATATATAAGGAAACTTCAACAGGTTAAGGAGGAGTTGGAAGCACTCAATAAGTGAGTGGGTTTTTATCCCCTCATAGGAAGCATTAGAAGCTAAGGAAAAACTTAAAAACATTCATAGTATCTTTATATCTCAATATTAATGATGAAATACAACGAGAAGAAAACAATGAGGCTTTGCTTAAATTGTCTTAAGTTATTGATATCAATTACTCACTAATAATGCAAAGAATAAGAATAAGTTGGCTCAAAAAAGGGGATATAAACATAAGTTTCTTTCATAAATCAATGTTAACTCTAAAGAATATGAATAGAATCACCTCTAGTACAAATAAGGATAAATTAAGATAGGGTATAAAAGAGGAAATTCATAGATAAGTAACTTCATTATCCTCTAAAACAATAGGTGCCCTTGTAAAAGTTTCTTTTTCATTTAATAGCTTAAGACCCTTCATTTTTTTTATTTCTACTCTTTAAATAGAGAATCTTATTAGCCACTTCTCTATAGACGATGTAGAGTCAACCCTCTTTAGTCTCATTACAAACAAAACTCCTAGCCCTAAAGATGCTTGGAGAGCTTTAATTATCCATTCATATGCCTAATCCATAAGGTTCAAGTCCCTGTCTCTATAAAGGACTATAGACCTATTTCATGTTGTAACATGATTTATAAGATAATCGCCAAAGTCATAGCTGAAACATTCAAGAAAACACTTTTGAATTTGAATGATGGCACCAAGGAAAATTTTTCAGATGCAAGCAAATAGATGATAAAGGTATTTAAGCTTCCTTTTATCTATTTGGGAGTTACCATCTTACTAAAGAGGACTTCTACTTGTGAATTATTAAGCAAATTACTGGGAGAATCTCTAACTAGTGTAACAAAAGCTTATCAATAGGTAGAAGGATTCAATAGTCAAATTCAATCTTAAATGACTTATATACTCACTGAACATCACATACCATATACTAAATCTTATAATAAAATTGATTTTTCAACTAAGAAATTTAATGGAATGATAACCAAAACATCTTTTTTTTTTTATTTGCTTCTAGAGGTGCAAAGAGAAGAAAACAGTTACATTCCCTTCAAACGCAAAACCAAAGTTGGGCTTATTCTCCAAAGTTGAGCTTATTCTAAGGATTTCTTCGTTTTCTCATAAGCTATTATGTAGATATTTTGCAAAGCTATAAATATAAAATGTTACATACTTTGGACTTGCAAAACTATGGCATGGAATGTTACAAAGCAAGTTATATACGTATTTATTGTTGGGATATAAATCCTTTTAAACCAAATAACAAATGTTATAAAATGCTTTCAATGGGTTAAGTTATTATATACAAACGTATATATAACTTCCAATGTTGTAATTCAAAATAAAATCTTGACATTTAGATAACATTCACTTATAATGTAAAGTCATTTTAACAAAAATTTCTAATTTGAAGTTAGTTTGGCAAAATTAAATTTAGGAATTTAATTGCACCTTATCTTAAAGCTTAAGTATTTGTATATACCTTTTTTCCTTATCTTAATATTTTTTTGGAGTGGTCTTAATTCATATGCTAGCAGGTATGCAAATCTTATTTTGATTTGTTATTTGTTTATTAAAAGTTGTGTTATATGCGCTACAATTGTTGATCAAATTTAGCGAAAGAGTTAAAGTGAAAAGTTTGGCTTTAGAATGCTAGACGACAAAAACAAATGCTAGAACCTCGGATTCTTCTTCATTATCTTACCAAATAAAACAACTTATCACCTTCATTTGCAGAAATATTATCATGTGTTAGCATTTATTTATTGTTAAAAAGACTAGAAATTTATTCCATAGTTAATAAGAAAGATTTGAAATTTATTACATACATAGCTAAAGACTGCTGTTCAAAACCGGAACACAACAGAAAAATTAAGGGGGTGGATACTTGCATGAATTGCGCACCGCCTCTGTTTCAGGGCATTTGTTTGGTTGCAAGGAAAAAGTAATGTGTAAGGATTAAATAAGTAGATAAAAACAAAAACAAGAGAAAGGACCAAGCCTCTTTCATGGATGGCTTTATCTGGTTCAGCAAAGAATGCATCCAAAATCAATTGAAGCATCATGCAACCGCTGACTGCTCTCCTAGTCTTTCAAAACGCCATTAACAAAGGTAAACTCACTCAAACCGTCCATGTTTATCTCAAAGTCATATGGTTTCTGTTTTTGATGTTTTAGCATTATGTTTGTCTCAACGTCATATAGTTTCTGTTTTAACATTACTTTTCAGATGTGAGAAGCTGCAATCTTTATTGAACACTGGGGTAGATTATCTATGAAAATTTATTTAAATGGATTTCTAGTTTTTGTTGTTGTTCTATATAGTTGACAGAGTTGATCAGAGGCTTGCATGTCTGCCGATTGAAGGATGGAGAGCAAAAGGAAGTTGAGAGGGGGTTTATCTTCCAGAGCATGGTCCGCATGTTGAAATGACATTAAAACCACTTCCTAGATTGCCTAAGTTTTAAGATTTTGGATATATCTCGAGGCAAAGTGATCCGTTCCTGGCACTGTATATTTGCTTATCATGCACACAGTTACCCCCGCTTAAAACCACATCCATCATCTACTTTCAATTTCCAGGTATATCTCTTTCTCTTCAATTATGTTTATGCTTGATCTTTTACGTGCAGCCTGTCTACTCATTTTCATACTTTGAACTTAAGAGTGTAATTTCTTAAAATTTTAAGCTTGGCAATGGAATCATTACGTCAAGGCTTGTCTATCTTCTGGCATGCGGATGGATGCTAATGAGTTGCTCTTTAAAGCTCAGTTGACATTTTCCCCTTGCCTAATTTCGAATGACGAGTTAGAATCTGCAAATGAACTGAACCACATGAGCTGTCTAACTAGCAAAATTAGAAACTGAAACACTTCAAAGTGGATGCTTCAGTACTTGAATCTTTAAATTAATACTGAAACTCATGAATCTTTAAATTGACAGAAGAGTGAACACGCGGATGCTTCAATACTACAAATTTTCGAATGCAACAAATTTCTTTTACTCTATTGAGATGGAAAACAACCAGTAATTGTTACCCTTGACTTGGAATAGTGATGTCTGTGTGATGCCTAATAGTGATTGAGAATTGGTACAAACTTTTTTGATTTGATGGAAAGTAGAAATTCACTCTTGGCTAATTTGTCAGACAAGAAATTTCAAGTTTTTTCATCCTCTTTGCAAGATCGATTAGATAGGCGTTTTCCTTATTCACGTCTTCATGATTTCTGGACTATCGCTTGTCATACTAACATGTTTCCTTTTGGGATTCTGATTGAATATATTGCTCCTTATAGATCACAATACAGCAGCTATTTTGGGTTATAGGATTTTCCAGTGCAAGTTAGTGGCCCTAATATCTCAACATGCTTGTAAAGGGGCATTTTCGTTGGTTTTCTTAGATCTAACTGGTATTTTTGGCTACTTTCAGCTCTTACTGTTGAACCTTTAGAATGGTTGCTTGGTGCTTTTTGTGGCTCAATTAACCGAAAGTCAATTATCCATCATACTTATTTTACCACACATTATGATTGGGGAATACCCTAAGTAATCTGTGAAGTTACAACAGAAATACATTTGTGGGGGTAAATAAAGCAAATTTTCTAAACAAGTCCCAAAGAATTTTGAAAGTTTCTTTCAATCAATATAGACAACCTAGTGGGTCACAGAAGGAAGCAAAAGCAAGCATAAAATTGTTGTCCATTTTCTGTAGAAACGATAATTCTAACATTTTTAGTTTTTCTTCTTGTTGGGATGTTTATGAGAGCATTAAATTGTAGCATCGGGGTTTTGAAAGGAAAAACTTTCAAGATTCTAATGTGGGAGGTTGATTTTCGGAAAGAATATTTACGCCAATCTCATTCCATTGTTGGACAATGTTTCTTGCCATATCTTGAGCAATTTCTAAAAGCATAGCTTGTCAAACAACACTCAGTTATAAATCTCGCTGGCACCCATTATAAATCACTACGCAGTGTAGTCTGGCATTGTCTTATCTACCATTCAATACTATGCTTTCTGTGTCTTACACTACAGCAGACGTACATCTTACTCCTTATGGCAAAAAATAGATAATGTAAATAAGGATCTATCAGATCCATAATCCAAATGTCAAATGAGGAAGCCCTCCAGAATTCAAGAGTTTGTTGGTCTTTTATCTGTTTTTGAATCTTTTAGATTGTTCTAAATGTCCCTAACCCGTTCCATAATTGATTTGGTTGATATCCAGAAATACCAAGCTTAAGTCAGTACCAATGCTATCAAAAGATCTCCAGACCATTCTCAAGTTGAGTTGCAGAACTGAAGTAAAAGAAACGTCCCAGTTTGTATCCAGGGAAATATGTCAAGGAGACAGAGATGATGACCATCAGTCTATGAGTGATTTGCCTGTACTGGATCAAGATCTTAACTTTCTTCCCAATTCAGTTGCTACAGCTGAACTTTATGATGATATACAAAGTGGACAGAACACAGCAGGTCAAGAGATTCTTCCTTAATACCAAGAAAATAAACAAGTTGGACATTGAACGCTCGAGGTCAATCACCTCTTGTGTATTGATGGTTTCCACTTTTCGGTTTCAGTAAAGCAAAATATTGAAACAATATCTCTTGTATTGCTAGAACGTCTTTAATTGATATTTTAATGTTCCACAAATACAGCTTTAATATTTTTGATTTCTAATAGACTTAAAAGTTGAAGTACAGATAAAGTGGCAAAGAAGAAAAAAAGAGCAGCCGCTGAAGATATTGCTAGAATTGCTCTGGAAGACCTTGCTAAGTATTTTGATCTTCCAATTGTGGAGGCTTCAAGAAACCTGAAAGTAGGGCTTACAGTATTGAAGAGAAAGTGCAGGGAATTTGGCATTCCTCGTTGGCCACATAGGAAAATAAAATCTCTCAACAGCCTTATTGATAATCTCCAGGTGCTTTTCATGTTTACAAAGAACTGTTATTTACAGCACACAGGTTTATGTTCTCGCCAGGCATATGTACTATTTCTTTTTATGGTAAAATTCTGTAGGAAGAAGCAGATCGACAAATGCAGGAAAATGAAGGCGCCGCCATGGCGGTGGCTAAGAGGCAAAGGATGTTGGAGAGGGAGAGGGAAATCATAGAGAGAAGGCCATGCATTGAAATACAAAGTGAGACGAAAAGATTCAGGCAAGATGTCTTCAAGCGAAGGCACCGAGCTCGATCTCTCGGAGAAAAAGGCTCTTTCTGTACAGACAAATGAAAAGAAAATGCATTACAGGATATAGGAACTGTTTATATTCAACTTTTGAACTAGTGTACAGTTTTGATACTAAAGCTTACAGTTGAATAAACTTCTGCAATGTCTTATTTTGGTAGTAAGTAATTTATAATTAAGACTATTGTTGGAAAATCGGAGCGACTGTCTGCAACAGTATAATTATAAAAAAAATTTGTTTGATTTTTCAAAAAGCCTAGATTACTAAAATTCTATAAAATAAATAATTTATAAATTATAATAAATTATAAATTATAATTCGTATCTTATTTTGAAACTTTATCATTTTCTTATTTTTCGAATTGTTTCTGAAATTTACTTATTTCAACCACCGTGTTACACAAGCATTTGATCTCTAATAATATTCTACAGAACGAGTTGAAAGAATTTTACTACTATTGCGGAGATGTTAGTTCTCCACTATTAGTTATTGATTCAATTAATAATGGTTATAAACTATTTTATAAAGCATCATTTCACCTTAACTAAGGATTTTTCAAATTAATACTAATCAAGAACAACAAAACATTCTCTCTAATTACTTTAGGGCAATAAATCATGTGTTGATAACTCATTTACCTCCATATAGTTCATGTTATATTCAATAACTACCGATTAAGCTATTTTTGACTAGAACAGTTTATAAGTAGTAACAAAATAAAGATCTCTATACAAGATGACTTTGGAAATAAATCAAATGATTATTTATACAATCATCATAATGAGAATTTTCATAAATACACAAGTAATGTTACAAATGAATTTTTTTATAAGGTCAGTTCAATGAATATGTTTTCTAACAAGTACCCATATATTTGTTAATTATCTTTATACTTTAATCTATGAGATTGGGTACTTCCTTCATTAAAAAAAACATAACGTGTGTTAGCCTTTTATGCTCTATTAATGTTCAGTCTCAATAGAATAATGACAACGAACAATATATGAATAATACATGAATGTAATATGAATCTCATAAATATAATCTATCAGAATTTCATTTGCAATGTATATTTATCTAATAGACTTTATCATATACATTTGAACATGTATAAGAAAAAAAATGCCTTTCAATCATTGAACTATAACTGACCGATTGATTGTAAAGCATAAACCAACAACTATAGGACTACACAAATGGCTACTGTGATTAGAAATTGTTCAAGTACTAAGAGTCAAGAGGACACAAACATATTTTAACTAGTACAAATATTGAAATTGAAAATGAAAATGATGAGTATTTGACATTGTAAGTACTATACTTAAATCTAAAAATTGAATATACATACACTACTATTTAAGGACATTAACCAAGAAATCATTTTAGCTTAATAAATTATCATTCATTTGTTTATAACTAAATTGAATTATACTTTATTCAATACTTCCCTTGATTTATAATAGGATTACTAAGTACAAGATAACTTTTCAACTAACACCAAATATTTTAAACATGTATCTAGTTTTTCATATATTTGTTTTCAAAAACTTAATAAATTAAATTAAAATAAATCTAAGGGTACAAGCTTCATGTTTATAATCTAGCTATACATGCTACTATTTATTAGTCTTAGAAAACCAAGCTAAACTAACAATCAACATTTTAATGAATCAATCAAATTGGAAACATGATACACTCATAAAGGGTATGAACAGGGATTCTCAATCTCTATATTACTACTGGTCTCAAGCTATAAGACATGTGTACTTTAGATGTTTGGAGTTGTTTTTGTTGCCTTATACCTTATAGCCAATAAAATGATTGTAATTTAGTAGTATAATTATTTAAAAACATTATTTATCTTATACATATTCAGATGTACATGATAAAGTCTATGGGTAAATATATATTACAAAAGAAATTGTTTTGAAATCATAATTATGATATTCATATTACATTTATATATTATACCTAAATTGTTTTGAGTTATTTTTCTATCCTATCTTATAGACAAGTATGAAAATATTTGAATAAACATTGTGGGTGTTTATTGGAGAACAAGTTCAATAAACTAACCCCATGTGAGAATTCAATTGAAAATATTACCTATGTGTTTATGGAAGTTCTTATTATGGGAGAACAAGTTCAGTAAACTAACCCCATGTGAGAATTTAATTGAAAATATTACCTATATGTTTATGGAAGTTCCTATTCTGATTATGTATGAATGATCCTTTTACTTGAGATCACCAAAGTATCTTATATAGAGATTGCTAAATTTAATACTACTTATTACCTATTCTAGTTAAGGGTAGCTCAGTCAGTAGTTATTAAGTATAGCAACACATTAATTAAATGAGGCTTTTGTATAACTCATATCAACATTAGTAACAAAGTTTTCCTAAGGAATAAATTATAAAGATTACTAAATAATAAAGATTCTTTGTGAGCAAGGTGGATGCATTCTTATTTTTAGAAATGTAAAAGTGTATAAGAATTGGGGAATCAACCTATATTCTCATGATTCTTAAGGCAAATGTTAAAGTTAAGGAATGAGCAAAAGGAAAACTTTAAATGCAAAACTAGCAATGGAAAAACTGCACCACTTTTCTTTGACAATCAGATAAGAGTTGGTCCTCTCTGTCACACTACTGCTATGTTCCCTTTAAATAACAGATACTCCTCTAGCTTTAGAGTTGAAGTGTGGATTAATTCTAACCATTGGTATGGAATTCCTAGGAAGTTAAAGGATCTCCTACCAAGCTTTAACCCAAACCAAGATAAGAAAGATGAGTACTTATAGCTATTTTATAGATGCATATTTGACTATATTTATACACCCATATTTCATGTTTTCTACTTAATATTTTACAATTTTGTTGTAAATTTGGTAGTTAATTCGCTCCAAGTGCATTTATAGGTAATAATTGCCTTAATAGACAAAAAGAAGAATTTATATGAAAACCTGGCAAAAAATAAAGATTGGAAACAATTAAGAGATACACGCCCATGTGTATTATCACACACTGCAAAATTCCCACTAGATAGAGAGGCTAAACTAGAGTTCTCTAGAAGATTCCACGCTATTCTTCCATATTCAAGATAAGGTTAGAGATGGGTGGAAGACTCTAAAACCTTGTGGATAATTGTAGATTATACTTGAATATGTAGATAATTTTAGAGAATTCTAGATGGCCATTATGAGCCCTTGGATCAAATAGATCCCAGCCATCCATTGAGGAGGTGGAAGGCTATAAATAGCCAAGGGACTTCATTTGTAAAATGTATATAGGCATAGAGAGATAGAGAGAGCATAGAGAGTTCTTAACATTTGCCTTGTAAAGCTTTCTTAAGTAATATAAGCATTCTCCAAGTTTCCACATTTTTGTTCTTGTTTTATCTTACATCTTTACTAACTTGTGCTAGCTTTGTTTCTAGCATTTGAGGGAGAGACTGACTTAGTTGTGAGATATACAATTAAGTGTAGCACAGTTTGTTGGTAAAAGACCAATTCCGTAATAGCTGGTATCAAAGCTAAAGGTTGTGCACATCGTTGCATAGTAAAGATGTCAGGAACAAGTGGGCCTACCAATATTAGAGAGGAGAAGAAGACCGGTAGGGAGAGATCAAGGTCTAGGGATGTCTTGGTGGACATAAATGGAAGGATCGCAAAGGTGGAACTCGCAGTGGTCGAAGGGCAAGAGAAGTTCGAGGAGGTAGACTAACACATCGAGGAACTCAAAAGAGGGAAAGAAGAGTTATAAGGGAAGATGTAAGGTGCCTTGAACGTTGTCGCTTCCATATGTCAAGATTAAGTGAAGGCCTTGGAGGAGACCCTTTAATATGAGATTCTTCACCTCAAGGAAGAACTTACAAAGGTTGTGGATGAGCTAGTTCTTTGCAAGAGGGCGATTGCTCAAGGGCGAAGCAATGCCACACCTACAGTAGTCACTACTCTTTCGAGGGTAGACGTTCTAAAACCAAAAGCGTATGGTGGGACAAGGAATGCGAAGGAGATAGATAACTACTTTTGAAGCTTAAAATAATACTTCAAGGCACTTGGTGTCATGGAGGATACCAAGAAGATTGACACCACCACTCTCTACCTCGAGGATACCGTGATGGTATAGTGGAGCAGAAGACATGGTGACATTGAGAGGGGTACCTGCACCATCAATACATTATATGGGTTCAAGAAGGAACTCAAAAGGCAGTTCTATCCTGAGAATGTTGAGTTAGAGGCGAGAGCTAAACTGCGACATATCACATAAAGGGGAGCATACGGGACTATATGAAGGAGTCTTTTGAGGTGCTTCTAGAGATCCCCGATTACCTAGGTAAGGAAGCACTTTTTACTTTTACGGATGGTTTACAAAATTAGGTGAAGTTAGAGATCCAAAGGCGTGGTGCCCAAGATCTCACCACAGTCATTTCCACTGATGAGTCTTTTATTGAAATTAAGAAGCCCGAGAAACTCAAGTCTCACAAAGACAAAGAAGGCAAGGGAAAGAGTAGGGGAGATAACCATTAAAGCAAAGAGGGCTCCTACAAGTATGGAAAGCATAAGGAGGGCAGACATAAGGAGGATAAAGGGGGAAAACTTCGATAAAATGTTTTTTTTATGAGGGACCACATTAAGCGAGAGAATGCCCAAAGAAGAGTAAGCTCTATACCTTAATCGAAGAAAGGGAGGAACAACGATAGCACAAGGAGACCAAAATGGGGTCTTTGCAAGTTCTAAATGCCATCAAAGACAAAGTGGAAGTGCCCAAGTCTGAGAAGAAGGGAAGTTTGTTCGTAAAAGTTAAGGTGGGGGACACTGCCGTAAAATCTCTAGTTGATATCGGAGCTACTCACAACTTCCTCAAAGTTAAGGAAGTTAATCGGTTGGGCCTCAAGTACAACAAGGAGCAAGTATGGCTCAAAACAGTAAATTTCGAGCTAAAGTTGATCTTTGGAGTTGCTCGTGGCGTTAAAGTGTGCCTAGGTGAGTAGTCTAGCCTTTGTGGACTTTTCAATTGTTCCTACGGATGATTATCCAATTATGCTTGGCATAGAGTTCATAGATTGTATCAAGGCTGTTCCGATTCTCTTTGCCAACACTATGTGCATATTAGAGGAGGTTAATATGTGCATGGTGCCTTTGTCACGAGAAGCAAGTCTACAAGTCAAGTAACTTATAGCTATGCAACTCACCAAGAGTGTGAAAAAGGTGCAACCCACATTTTTGGTGGCAATCAAGGAAGTGGAGTTAGCTTCACCGCAAGGACTACCTAAGGAGATTGCCCACATCCTTGAGGAGTTTAAAGATGTGATGCCTGCAGAGTTGCCGAAGAGGCTCCCACCAAAATGAGAAGTGGATCATAAGATCGAGTTGGTGTAAGGTGCAAATCCACCCTCGATGGTACCCTATCGAATGGCCCCTCCCAAGCTTGAGGAATTAAGGAGGTAACTTAAGGAGTTGTTGGATGTGGGATATATCCAATCATCGAAGGCTCGATATGATGCACCTATGTTTTTCCAAAAGAAGCACAATGGGTCACTTCGATTGTGCATCGACTATAGGGCACTCAACAAGATCACTGTGAAGAATAAGTATCTCATCCTATTGATTGCCAATTTGTTCAATCAATTTAGGAAAGCAAGATGGTTTATCAAGCTTGATTTGAGATTAGGCTATTATCAAGTAAGGATTGCAAAGGGAGATGAGTTAAAGACAATATGTGTGACGAGGTATAGTTCGTTTGAATTTTTAGTCATGCCCTTCGGACTCACAAATGCACCTGCCACATTTTGCACCCTCATGAATCAAGTTTTGCAACCCTTCTTAGATAAATTTGTTACGGTGTACTAGGATGATATTGTGGTGTATAGCAAAACATTGAAAGAACATCTTATACACTTACAACATGTTTTCCAAGTCTTAAGGGAAAACGAGCTATGTGAAGAGGGAGAAATGTTCTTTTGCATAACATGAAGTAATGTTTTTGGGGCACATTGTGGGAGGGGGCAAATTGAGGATGGATAAGTCTAAGGTGCAAGTCATAAATGATTGGGAGCTACTAAGGAAGGTGTTTGAGTTACGTTCCTTTCTTGGCCTTGTCAATTACTACCACAAGTTCATTAGAGGATATTCATCCCTCGCATCTCCCCTCACTGATTTATTGAAGAAGAATAGATTTTGGGCTTGGGATGCCAAATTTCAAGAAGCGTTTAAAGCGTTAAAGCAAGCGGTGATGGAGGAACCAGTGTTGGCCCTTCCCGATCCAAAGAATATGAGGTATATATTGATGCTTTTGATTTTGCTCTTGGTAGTGTTTTAATGTAGGATGGACATCCGATTGCTTATGAGATTCGTAAGCTAAACGATACCGAACGTCGCTATACTGTCCAAGAGTAGGAGATGATCGTGATGATGTATTGCTTGCGAACTTAGAGGCATTACTTGTTGGTGTCCAAATTTGTGGTTAAGATAGACAACGTTGCCACAAGCGATTTCCTCAACCAAAAGAAGTTGACGTCGAAGCAAGCTAGGTGGCAAGTTTTCTTGGTAAAGTTTGATTTTATAATGGAGTACAAGCTGGGCAAGGCCAACGTAGTGATCAATGCGCTTAATAGGAAGGTTGAGCTAGCTACCATCACAACTTTGAGTTTTCCTTTGGTAGATCGAGTCAAGGAGGGACTAGAACATGACCTGCAAGTCAAGAGTTTGATGAAATTGGCAAGTTGGGGGAAGACATGCTAATTTTGGCTTATGGATGGGGTGCTTACTACCAAAGGTGATCCAGCGTATGTGCCGAAGTTGCAAGGGTTGAGGAAGGAAATCATTAAGGACTGTCATGACTCCTAATGGGCGGGACATCCCGACGTACATTACATGTTGGCACTTATAGAGTGTGCTTACTATTGGCCCCAAATGCGTGATGATATTGAGTTATATGTGAAGACTTGTCTTATTTGCCAATAAGGCAAGGTGGATCAATATAAGCAAGTGGGATTGCTAGAGCCATTTCCCATTTCAAAGAAGCCTTTGGAGAGTATCTCTATGGATTTCATCACATGTCTACCAAAGTTCAATGGATGTAACAACATCATAGTGGTAGTAGATTAGTTTAACAAGTATGGTGACGTATTGGGGCATACCGAAGACAATTGTAAGTGACGAGACACTCGCTTCATAGGGGGATTTTGGATGGAGCTATTCAAGCTATTGAGGTCTGAGCTCAACTTCTCTATAAGCTTTCATCCTCAAACTAATGGCCAAAATGAGAGGGTGAATGTATTGTTGGAGTTATTCTTGAGGCATTATGTGAGTGTCAACTAACATGATTGGGCTAAGTTGCTTGACGTTGCCCAATTCTCTTATAATTTACAAAAGAGTGAGTCAACGGGAGTTAGTCCATTTGAGATTACCTCGGGATAACAACCAATGACTCCTCACACTTTGGCAATTGGGTACAAGGGTCTGACTCCTACCGCATTCAAGTTTGTCACAAGATGGCACGAGAAAACTGACATGGCACGAGCATACTTGGAAAGGGATGTCAAACGAATGAAGACATAGGAGGAAATTAAGAGCAGACACTTGGAGTTTGAGAAAGGAGACTTAGTGATGGTGAAGCTTCTTCCCCATCAAAGCCAAAGGTTCGCTAAGGTGGACAAGGAGCTAGTAAGGTGATATGAGGGCCCTTTCCCTGTGAAGAAAAGGGTTGGTAAGCTAGTCGATTGATTGACATTGCCCTCACATTTAGAGATGCATCTAGTCATTCATTTGAGATTATTAAAGTCGTATCATACCGACAAGGAGGATCCAAGTAGGGACAAGTCGAGGAGAGCATCCACGGACATCACTAGTTCTTATGAGCGCAAGATAAAGGAAAATTTAGCACATCATGTTATACCGAGGACGGGTTCCCATCCAAGCTATATAGAGTACCTTGTCAAATGGAAGGGACTATATGATAGTGAGGCAAGTTGGGAGCATGAGCTCACATTATGGGACTACAGGGATGTGATCGAGGCATACAAAAAGGACACCAAAAGGGCGTCACCTGAATGAGTGGGGGAGAATTTCATGCATCGTAAATTCCCACTAGATATAAAGGCTAAGCTAGAATTCTTTATAAGATTCCACACTATTCTTCCATATTCAAGATAAGGCTAGAGATAGGCAGAAGACTCTAGGACCTTGTAGATAATTGTAGATTATACTTGAATATATAGATAGATAGTTATAGAGAATGCTAGATGGCCATTGTGAGCCCTTGGATGAAATAGATCTTAGCCATCCAATGAGGAGGTGGAAGGCTATAAATAGCCAAGAGACTTCATTTGTAAGATGCATAGAGCATAGAGAGATAGAGAGAGCATAGAGTGTTGTTAGCATTTGCCTTGTAAAGCTTTCTTAAGCAATATAAGCATTCTCTAAGTTTCCTCATTCTTGTTCTTGTTTTATGTTACATCTTTACTAACTTGTGCTAACTTTGTTTCTAGCATTTGAGGGAGAGGCTGACTTAATTGTAAGATATATAACTAAATGTCACGCGGTTTGTTATTAAAGAACCAAGTCCATGACACTATGATCGTGTAAGTCTCTCAGCCCTTACAAACTCAGAATTATAGAGATTTTAGAATATACAAAATCTATACAAACTAGTATATCAAACTGCGTATTTCCCATAACCCTAAAATTTACTATTAAAATGCATTCATGGAGGCCAATTGAGAAGGACAGACTTTTGGAGTCAATTCCAGACGTGAAGAAAATTCATAAGGGACGATATTGATCCAGAGTCATAGAGAACATGAAGAAATCATCAAAAGATCTAATAGATTACAAAATCAAACCTCAAACTTGCAAAAACATTCGATAGAAAAGAATGGAGATTTAGAATTATGAACTCTTTATTTTCTATTCATTTGTCTTCTATTTTATCTTTGATTTCATTTTCTATTATATGTAACTAAACTCTTTTCAGTGTCTAGGTATAATGAACCATAGTTTGTGCTACAATAAGTTTTGATTATTTTATTTAATGCAATTGTTTTGATTGATTTATTATGATTCAATTATGTGTTTTATATATGCTCTAATCGATTTGAAATATTAGTACATAATTTGATTTCATAATATAAAGATTGAGAAATCCTATGTGTGAATAGATCTACAATAATTGAAAGGAGTTGATTGTAAACTTAGAGATAGGTTGGCATAAATCCTCTGGATTAGGGTCAAACCTAATAGTAGAATTCACAAATCGATAAAGTAATCTTAGAAACTTGAACCTAAATAATTTCAGTTAATAAACCTTTGGATTAGTTGCTAATAGTCTTGAGAGAGTTATTAACATAGGATAGGAATTTCCATAGTCCAATAGTCAACAAAAAAATTGCATGATAAATGGTTAATTATCTAATATTTTTAGGGGGATTCATTACCTAGAAACTAATTATTAATATTGATTGTTTTTTAAGTAACTTCCTTAGTTTCTGTGTTCATCATTGTTTTATACTTTAGTTTAATTATTTAAGTTTCATTTCCTTTATTAAAACAAAAATATAATTCTTAGGCTAGATAATAGAAGAAAGGTAATTACTAGTAATCATTGTCTTCATAGATCGACCCATACTTGCCTGTGATAGCTACAACTATATCGTGTTGCGGTTAATTCAAATATTGGCCTTAAGTTTAGACCAATTAAGTTTTTGGTGCTGTTGTCAAAGACATTGATATTAGGACCGCTTAGATACTCTTACTCTAGCCCTTATTTTTTATTTTTATTTTTATTATACCTTGTTGTATTCTTGGCCTATTCATTTAATTTTCTTTTGAACTTCTCTACATTAATAGTGTGTTTGAGGCATTTTGGGGATTAAGGTTTAACGTCATCACCATAACTCACAATAAAAGGATGGAGCAAACAGTACTCTTATGGGAGCTACGATATGTCTTAGCAATATGTAACATCACTATGTTGGAAAGAGTGGTTTCCTCACATGTTTTTAAAAGCTCAATTGATATCTATCCCATATTACAACAATTGTGGGAGTAATAATTATAATTATGAATGTTGGACACCAACCTATATGTGGGAGCAACCAAGCATATATAACCAACCAAAATTTCAAGGTGCATCATATGCGAATATGTACAATTTAGAGTGGAACAAACCTTACGCATATGGATGTGACTATGCTCTAATTGAATATGTACAATAAAAGCAACAATAAGAAAGCATTATAGATAAACTAATAGAATCCATTGCCAAACGTTTAGCCAACTGATGTGAATTTAAGGTGAGATTTTCTTTACCTGGATATGATGAACATAATACCGCATACTATCTGATCTCCCTAACATCTCAAAGTGAAGAAGAGATGACAGTCGATTTCATGAATGAGGATACATTTCAAGAAGGTAAGGAGATAACTGCTACTTTGAAAGATATGATGGCTAATTTTATTTAAGAATCAAACATGAGGCGTTAGGAAACAGAGGCTCGTTTACAAAATATGGTGAATCGGATTGACCAATTGGTGAAGATATTTTCTAACGAGATCCAGGAGAGTTTGCCTAGCCTTACTAAAACATACCCTATAGAGCATGAATGGAAATCACCCTTAGGAGTAAAAAAGGGTTTTCAGAAGAAGAAAGAATTACAGATAAAATAATAGAATGCCTTGCCAAACTTAAAGCTAGCCGATACGAATGTGAAAATTTTTTTTCTTCATCTGAATATCTTAAGCATAACACAGAATATTATTTGAGTATATTAACACAGCAGAGTGGAGAAAAGACAAAGGTTGGCTTCTTGGATGAAGTGTTATTCTAATAAGATGAGGAGTTAATTGTTGTTATTGTAAAGGATGACGAAGATATGATAGAGGCAGCAGATGCAGAAGAAGAGGAAGTCTTTGTCCAAAAAGAGGAGGTAGAGAGGAGGAAATTAAATAAGATGAGCCAGAAACCTTTGTCCAGGAAGAAGAAGAAAAAGAAAAGTGGATAAAGGTGGTTGAGGAAGAACTGTGGAGAAACCGTATAAGGAAACTATCACTGAGTCATTGATAGTCACCTTAAGTACGAAAGGTTGCCACTTCCTCCATGACAAAATGCTTGTGTCAATTGAAGATTCAGGGAGTTTTATTATCCCTTGTTTTATTAATAGTTTATCATTACAATGGGAATTAATACATATGATTAGAGTAATAAAGTTTACAAATTAAGTTCTTGTTATTATCTTTCTGCATATGGCTTACTTACGGGTGATCTCAAGTTTTTTATATGAAAAAGCTTTAATAATTTAACCTTGATATTTCACAAGCACATGGGTTGTTCGCGTAGTACCTAAGGTGTCGATCCCACGAGGAGGGTTAATCTAATCCTAAATCTAAAGCTGAAAAAAATTGCAATAACTCAAAAAAAAAACAAAACTAAAGCAGAAAAATATTTCAATCACGTAATTAATTTCAATAATCAATTTTGAAAATATAAACAAGATAGCATATGCAACACCCAATCACAAAGTAACCTAAAAAACTACCAATTTAGAGAAAGGGAAATTTTATCCGACTTTAATGAAAACTTAATTAATTATGAAATTACTGGATTACACTTTCTAGATGGTCCTAGGGTTGATTACTCTATCTCGAGTTATAATCATTAACCCTAACTTATAAACCCTAATTAGATTATGAGAATTATAATCTCTCGATTCACAATTTATCCAAAACCTAAATTAGATCTTACGTTGTCCAATAAATTGCCAAAAACCTATATAAGATCTCTCTTTACACAAATTTGTCGATTTGATTTAATTCTTGATCTATTAAATTACCTAACTCTCGTTAGCCAAATTTAATGATTTTTCACTTGGTTCACTCTCTCAGTTTATTACCGAATTATGCAAATGTAGAATTAAAATCACAAGAAATCCAATAAAAAGGCGACAATCAAATTTCATTAATATCAAAGACAAAATATCCCGAAGGTGAGTTTAGACAAATCCTCAACATTCAACAAATCTATCATCTACTGCTATCTCAAATTCTATACAATCATAAAAATTGAAATTACCCTGAAAATAGACTCGAAATAGACGACTGAGGTAGCAATAGTGGGAAACCTCCTGTTTCAGGAAGTACTTCACGTAGGCTTCTTCTCCACGTCTCTCTTCCTTCATTTCTTTCTCAATCTCTCGATAAAGCTCTCTAGGTTTTTGAAATTGTGGCTGATGCAAGAGCTCCATCTCTTGTGTTCTTCATGTTCTTTAAATAAATTTTGTGTCTTGAGAAGCCCTAGGGCTTTTCTAGGGTCAAAACGGTCTTAAAAATCCCTCAAATTTTGACATTTTCTACTGTTTACTTGTCTGCCCTACATGCAATGATCGTGGCCTGCATCAAACCTTTATGTCACGATTATGGCCTAAATGCCACAATTATGGGCTGTGACAAAGTCTGTCACGATCGTGTCTCTTACGCCACGATCGTGGGCTGGCTCCTATGTTTCTGTCACAAAAGTGGCCTAGTAGTGGTTTCAGCTCAAAAGTCTCCGAAACTTCTCTATTCTTCGATGTTGACCCTGAAACACTTACAAACACATCAAGGTACCTCAAAAACATCATATTTAAGCTCAAAGACTTATACTAACCTATAAAAACACTTAAACACAAACTAACCTAATTCTAACATAAACATATACTAATTACTCAAATTAAC
The DNA here is from genome assembly GCA_026874005.2 of Erythroxylum coriaceum. NCBI lineage: Eukaryota > Viridiplantae > Streptophyta > Magnoliopsida > Malpighiales > Erythroxylaceae > Erythroxylum > Erythroxylum coriaceum. The sequence goes on from JANQAP020000584.1 coordinate 3,812,136, forward strand.
ACTTAATACATAACAAATTAAGCCCTAAAGCATGATGCAATTCACACCTATCAACGGGCTATGAAACCGCTGTATGGAGTAACGAGTGGAAGCAAGCCACCCAGGATCAGGGCAACATTAGGATATATCGAGCTAATGTTGTTAAACAAATAAATTTTATGTTATTTCTAGTTTCATATTTAGTTTTTATCTTCTCTATTGTTATTTTTATTTTCTGTTATCTTTTAATCCCGTTTTCTTTATATTTTGCAAGGATGTTAGTATCTATAATCAGATGCATAGTCTTGAAATTAGAAATTAGAAATCAAACATAGTCTATTACTCAAGGAAGTACCATCCTCCAACTTCTCATTTATAATATATAATTGTATTGTGTGTTAGAGAAGTGCTCTAGAGGAAATTGCCTTTAGCACTTATTGTACAAATCTTTACGATTATAAAAGGCATTTTCGTTAATTTGATGTTCATGTTTTTTTATAAATTGATAGTGATTTTAAATCGAATTAATGAAGTCCTTGATACATTACATAGTATGAAAGAAATCATGATGAGATTATGATAATGAGATTCCTATCATGTGTAATTATGTTAGTGTCTAAATTATCCTTAGTCATATGATGTAAGGCCCCAAATTACACCTTAGTTGGAATTTTACATGTTCATGAAAGTATATGTGATAGGTGTTAAAAATATGATATGATTATAAATTACATATGTCTTGAATTTTGGGTCAATGGATCATAGTGAATTGGAAGTAATTAATATCATTAGATAATTGAGCTATTAAAATGGACGTTTGAACTAAGAAAATGTCTAGTGGTAAGATAAGTTAGTACATAAAATTAGTATGACTAAGCCTATACTTTGAATGACATTTGGCAACATTGGTTGAGTGACAAGTGGCCTAATTGAGTTGTGGCATTTGGTAGCATGATAAAAAGAAAAGTGGCTCACTCCTATGTTTTCCATGTAGGTCATCCCATGAAAGGACGCATGTCCCTTCAAAGTTAGGATGCCTAACAAAACAAGAGCTGTATCACTCCAGCTCATTTGGTGTTTCGATAGCCTTCTCACTATCCTTTGCTCCTCTCAACCGAAACCTGTCACTCCCTCTCAACTTCTAGAATTTTTCTTGATTTTGGATCATCTTCACTTGGAATCTTTGTAAGTTACTACATCAAGAAGTAGGTCCTGTTATTTTTGGTGTTATTGTCTTATTAGTGCTGAAATTTGCACCTTGATCTTAGATGTGTGTAGATTATTTGGAAGGGCTAGATTAGCTGGTTATTTGGAGTTGAAATTTGAAGTTAATAGGTAAGGGAATTTTAAACTTGATAAAATGTATTCGTACAATTTTTATGATAATTGAATTGGCATGAAATATGTGTTAAGATGTTGCTAATTGAGTGCTGGAAAAATGATGCTTGTATGATAATTTCTGTTTTGGTTTTGATGCATGAAGGAATATGGTTGTGAGCTATCAAGTGAATGGTTTTAAGTTGGAATTGGACATGAATTTGATAAGGGATTGAAGCATGGATAAGGTGTAACTGAGATATGATATATGCAATGAAATGAAGGTGTTTGAAATTTAGAATGAAGGTGTTGAATCTGGAAATTCGTAGGAAAATGAGCTAGGCCACAATCATGGCACCCATCCCATGATCTTGGACAGATGTAGTAGTTTTTGTCATGATCGTGGCATTTGTCACAATTGTGGGCAGTAATTAGGAAGGAGAAATGTTGGTTTTAGACAATTGTCGAGCTATATATAGTTATAGTACTTAATAATGATTTAATTGAACTTAATTGAGGTTGACAATGAACCTAGATGATGCTAGATTAATTGAGTAGAATTTGATCTAGTTGTGGACTATTAATTGAGATAATAACTTAAAGAATTTGTGATTTTTTAATTATGTGTTTAATGTTAACATGTATGGTATGTTCAAGATGAATGTATTCTTAAGAATACAAATGTATTCCAAGGGTTTGATGTGATGCGAATTGGATATGGATGTTTGTGAATTGGAAATTTTTATGATGTTATGTAATAAGTAATGACTTAATGTTTCATTGATATATTGATGCAAATACTTATGTTTATAAGAAATATTGAGTTTGATCGAAAGTGAGTGAGTTTGTTCGATTTGAGAAAAATGTAATAAAGATATATGTTATAAACTATGTTAGTTGCTTGTGATTTTGAAATCTGAAATGGTTTGTTTTCAAACTGCCAAGTCCTATTTGTGGGTAAATAGGCATTCCTAAAAGGGTCTATGGCTGCTCTTGTGACACTAAGGTGTCTTCTGATATTGACACTTTGGTGTCTCCTAATGTTGACACTCTAGTGTCTCTTGATATTGACACTTCAGTGTCTTCTGTTACCGAGACATAAGTCTCTCCTGTTCTGTGATACCAATCATAAGTATCTTCTATTCTGGTCCCATTACCCACTTTTGTAAAAAGCATTAGCAGGCTAACCTTGTTTGTATTCTGATACATGATTGATTATGTTATAAACAAGTTTTGATCTGAAATAAGATAAATTCTAATTTGATACAAGATGAATTCTGTTTTGATACAAGTTCTGATTTGTCCTGGAAAAACTATGTTCTATTTTGAGACATGCATTCTGTTATGAAACAATGACACTCTGTTTTGATATTTATATGTTTTGTTCTATATTGGTGAATCATAAACTATTCTGAGACACGTAATGTTTGGGTTGCTCTTGAATATGAATAACTAAAGATTGTTTATGATATGATTTAATTATGAACATATGAATGCTGGACAACTATCAGAAGTAGTCACCATTTTATATCTTATTTAGTTATTCCCCACTAAGCTATATGCTTAGCACGATGGTTTTGCCTCTGTGTAGGTTTTGATAAGAAGACTTAAGGCTAGGACAACCACAATGGCCAATGAGGGACTTGATATGTTTGGAAGAAGTTTTATTTGAGTTACATCTAAAAATATGAGACATTTTGTATTTTGTGTAAATGGTTTGTAATAACTTTAATACATGATGGATTTGGATTTAAGGCATGTCTATGATAAGGACACTGTGTACGTTATGTTCTATATAAAACATAATTTATATAATGTAAAGTATGTTGCCTTATTTTCTTTCAAGTTTTGGAATATTTTGGCATGTTTTAGTTATGTTTTGGGTGGCATTTACTTATCCTTCTAAGGGATATGTAGGTATTATAAATGAGACGGGACATTATTAATTCGTACAGACTAGCACATGTTATACTCCTTGATTAGACCAAGCAGTGGATCTCATAAGCTGTAAGTATTAGCTGTTTAGAGTTAACATGGGGATGCTTATTAGGAGTAGTAAGTACATTGGATAACCTGCCATGAGAAAAGATATAGATAATATAATCTAGTGTCAACGATAGTTCATCATAGCAATGCTACAAATATCCTTAAACTTGAGGTACTCAAGGATATCTTGGATACTGATCTTATACTTTGACTCCATTCCTTGTTGCTTCTCAGAGGTTTCTCATAAGGAAGTGATTGGGTACAGCTTAAGGTATTCGAAAGTAATTGGGCAACCAATAAAGGATTCACCACTGATAAGTATAAACTGCATTGTATTTTAGGACATAGTTTTATATGTGTTTAGCCATTAGTTCAATCATTTAGTATGTTTTTAGGTTAGAATTGTGTTAGTTTGTTAATTATTTATATTTTAAGTGTTTTATAGGTTAGTACAAGTCTTTGAGCTTAAATATTATGTTTTTTAGATACCTTGATGTGTTTACTAGTGTTTCAAGGTCAACATCAAAAAACGGAGGAGTTTTATAGACAATCGGGTTGAAACAATGGCCCACGATCGTGGCATATCAAGTCCCAATCATGACAGAAGCTTATGGAATGGCCTATGATCGTGGCCTACATCAGCAGATGCACAGACACTAAAGAACGTCAAGTTTCGAGATATTTTTTGGACCTTTCAAACCCCAGAAAAACCTTATGGTTACCCAAATCACAAGAGGATATAAAAAGAAAAGAAAAAGGTAGAGAAAGAGCTTTTTTTATCAGCCACCTTGAGAAACTCAAGAGAGAGATCATCGAAGGAAGAGAGAAGAAGAGAAGAAACTGACTCGACGTACTTCCCGAATCAAGAGGTTTCCTGATGTTGCTGCCTCCTGTCATCCATTTTAGATTATATTTCTTGTTTCTTTCAGTTTTATTATTGTATAGAATTGGATTGAACAATTAATGATAGGATTTAGAATGTCGAGGATGTTCTAAACTCACCTTTGGAATTTTATTCTTGAATTAATGAGAATCTTATTGTTTATGTGTTTATTGGATATCGTTGTGGTTTGATTTTGTGATTGCATAATGAAAAATGATTAAATTGGACTAACGAGAGTTAGGTGATTTAATAGAAACCAGAATTGAATCAGATCGAGAATTTGTGTGAAGAGAGATCTTGGATAGGTTTCTGATAGTTTATTATAGAACTTTAAAACTAATTAGGGTTTTGAATAGGTTGTGAATTGAGAGATTGCAACCTCCATAATCTGATTAGGGTTTATGATTTAGGGGTTATAACTCGAGAGAGAGTAATCAACACTAGGATAGTTTAGAACCAACAATCCAATAATTCATAATCATTTATGATAACATTAAGCATAGGTAAAATTTCCTTTCTCTCAATTAGTAATTTCCTTCGGTTGATTCTTAGGTGTGTTGCAAATTGCTTAGTAACTAGTATTTTCGTGTTTGATTCTTAATTGATTAATTGAATTAAATTCTTGTATTAGTTTCATTACATCTTAAATTTTTGTTATTTATTTATGGCCTTAGATTTTAGGATTAGATTAGTTCCCTCCTAGTGGGATTGATACCTTTCGTATTTCACTAATGAATGATTCGTTTGTGGATTATCACAGATTAATAATTAAAACTTACACACAACCAAACCTCAATCAAGTTTTTTGGCATTGTTGCCAGAGTGGTGTGGATTAGTTTAATTATTGTAGTATAATGCTTTTTCACTATCTTTTGTAAAAAAGAAAGAAACGAGAAGCTGGGCATAAAATAGATGACTCATCAACTTGGACATCACTAGATAACAATGGGGAATCTCAAGAGTTTAATGCTGAAAAGAGATGGAAAGAATGAAGGTGGAGCAAATACATCATAGAGAGTGATGGACCCTTATGGACATCATGAGGCCACAGATCAATGCCCATCGTCAAGGGATTACACAACCACCGGTGCAAGTGAATACGTTTGAGATCAAACCATCACTACTAAACATATTGTCAATCAACGTGCAATTGTATAGGTAAGCTAATGAGGATCCTAATGCTCATTTAGCTAATTTCTTAGAAATTTGCGACACCTTCCAATATATTGGGATGTCGGAGGATGCTGTTAGGATGAGACTCTTTCCCTTTACACTTAGGGATCGAGCCAAGGCCTGGTTGAATTCTCTCTACCCATCCAACATCATAACTTGGGAGTAGTTAGTGCGAGTCTTTCTATATAAGTATTTTCCTCTAAATAAGACAACAAGACTAATCAAGGAAATTATCAATTTCTAGCAAAATGGCGGGAGTATTTATATGAAGCATGGGAGCAGTATAAGGAGTTACAAAGGAGCTGTCCTCATCATAACTACCCAAAAAATTCCTATTGCAAACCTTCTACATTATAGTTAATCCACCTACAACGAGCACCATAGACGCAGCTACTAGAGGATCATTCATGAGGAAAACAGTTGAAGAAGCACATGATTTGTTAAAAGACATGACATACACTAGTAATCTTTAGACATCATAACAAAGTAAAAAGTAGTAAACCTTTTGGGACCTGGGAGGAATGATTGTTATTGTAAATTCAATGACAACATTGTAGGTTGAGATCAACAACTGAACTAAGCAATTGAATAGCCTGAAAGCCACCTCTTCCTCTCCAGTCACAGTAAAACAACACGAATATGAGTCATGTAGATAAGAGAGCTATATCGCAGCTGATTGCTTCTTAGGGGAAAACAACAACGTAGAGTAAGACAACTTTAATGGAGCACAAGTTGGTCAAGGAGATAGCAATCCTTATTCCAGCACATACCAGTTGGGGTGGCATAACCACCCAAAATTTCATTGTTCTAATAATACTGAGATTCAATTTAAAAATTAAGGGTCACATGGATATCAACAGGACAAATACAATGACTATGATTCCAAACTGGACAACATCATGGGTAAGCTTATAAGTATGGATGAGGCCCAGAATAGGTTAGAAGAGCAAATTGACTAAGTAATAAGGACTCATCCCTTTTTTATTCTCATCCTGGAGGTTCAAGTGGAACAACTTACCAATTTGTTATCTACAAAAAGTGTGGGAAATATTTCGAGTAACACGATAGTATATCAAAGAGAGCAAGTTAAGGCTATCATACTTAAGAGTGGGAAAGAGTTAGGAGAACCAACAGATAGACCAGCTGAAACTCACTCTATAGAAGAACAAAAGCAGCTCACCCTTTTACCAAACAAATTGTTAGACTTAATAGAAGATTCAGGGAATTTTGTTATTCCCTATTTTATTGATAGTTTGTTAGTGAAAAGGACATTATTGAAATTAATTGGTTTTCTTTACTTATCAATAATGTCCTTCTGATCGTTTTGCAGTTTGTAGCTTACTTACAAGCTACAAAATTGATGTTGAACGAAAAAGGTAGAAGTAAGCTGCCCATAATTGATCCCGATTGAATTTCCAATTATACAAGGTCATGCTAATGACCATAAATTAGCATGTTTATGGTAGATTTAAATTGTTATGCAATTAAAGTCTTTTCATTTCCGTAAATAAATATCAATGATTCAGGAATGGATTGCCCTACTGATTCTCATACTCTCTCTGAATCAATGATAAGATAGGAAAGTTAGCTCGGTATCAAGCGGATATGGTCTCTACCTCTGACACATCATCACCTCAGTCACCATAATGGTTTTGTATTCTAACCCTTTTCTCTTCATTTTTGTTAGTATTTTGTTCTTTTATTCCTTCCACCTTATGTGTTTGTATGTATCCTTCTCACATTAAGGACATTGTGTTGTTCAAGTATGGGGAGGGTTATGTGATTTGCTTTGAGTGTGAATTTTGCATATTGTATGATAGTTTGTTAGGCTGCATATTGTGAATTGTGTGAATGTGTTTGTAACACCCCATTACCCTAGGGTACGCACCGGGACGCCCGTAGGTCATTCCGATACATATCCTAAAATAAGGGAG
>JANQAP020000584.1:3819507-3846095 GCA_026874005.2 Erythroxylum coriaceum
CCCAGGGAAAGCTAATATGGTAGAAGATGCTTTGAGTAGGAAGTCTATTTTAGCTCTATCATTAGAACATAGTAGATGGAGATTTGCACTAGATAGAGCTTTGATAGCTCAATTGAAAGCGAGTCTTGACTTGAGACAGATGATGGTACATGTATAAAAAATGATGACAAGTTGCAACATATTATACAAGCAGTGTAAGAAGGGAAACAAACTAATTTTGTAGTGAAATATGACAGAAGTTTGTACTTTAAGAGTAGATTATGTGTACCAGTAGTAAAGGACTTGAAGAAGAAATTATTACATGAAGCCTATAATATTGTGTTCATTATGCATCCTAGGGGTAACAAGATGTACCAGAACTTGAAACAACAAAACTAGTGGTCAGGAATGAAGCATGATGTAGTGAACTATATGTCCAAGTGCTTGACTTGTCAATAGGTGAAAGTTGAACATCAAGTCCTATTTGGCCTATTAAATCCCATTCCAATTCCACAGTGAACATGGGATAATATCACCATGGACTTTGTTATAGGCCTACCCCTCACACAGAGAAAGCATGATGCAGTATGAGTTATAGTAGACAAGCTCACCAAATCAACTCACTTTGTACCTATCGAACCTGACTATTCTATGGATCGATTAGCTGAGTTATATATGAATGAGATTGTTTGGTTACATAGAGTGAGCTTGTCAATTGTTTTTGACCAAGACCTGCGATTTACATCAAGATTTTGGAAAAGCTTGCAAGCAGCTTTGGGTACTTGGTTGAGCTTTAGCACAACCTTTCACCCACAAACAAATGGGCAATTTGAGAGAGTTATACAGGTGCTAGAAGACATACTTAGAGAATATGTTATAGAATTTCTAGGCAATTAGGATAGGTATATACCTTTGATAGAATTTGCCTATAACAATAGTTATTAGTCCAGTATAGGCATGGCATCATATAAAGCATTATATGGTAGAAAATGTAAAATCCCAATTTATTGGACAGAATTGACTGAGAACAAGATGATTGGCCCTAACATGGTCAAAGACATAGAAGAGAAAGCGATGGTTATTTAACAATGATTGAAGGATACAAGTGGTAGACAGAAATCATATGTTGACTTAAATTAAAAAGATATTGAATATACGATTGGTAACAAAGTTTTCTTGAAAGTTTCTCCCTAGAGAAAGGTGTTAAAATATAGGAAAAAAGGAAAACTTGGTCCGAGATTTATAGGTCCGTATGAAATCTTTGATAGAATTGGACCAATGGCATATAGGTTAGCTTTTCCTATGGAACTATCCAAGTTGCACAATGTATTCAATGTCTCAATGCTACAGAGATACCAATCGGATGATTCACATGTGTTACTGGTACAAGAAATAAAATTCCAACCAGACTTCTCATATGATGAAGAGCCAAAGGAAATCTTACCTAGAGAAGTGAGACAGTTAAGGAATAAGCAAATTCCTCTTGTAAAGGTGCTCTGGCAACATCATGGTGTTGAGGAGGCAACTTGCGAACCCGAATTGAGGATAAGAACTCAATACTGGAAGCTATTCAATACAGGAATTTTGAGGACAAAATTCTTTTTAAAGGGGAGAGAAATGTGAGCCCAATATATACCCTAAAAGCATTATAGTTGTCTACGGTGTATTAAGAAGTAAACATAAAGAATTAAGTGTATCTAAGCTTAGTAAGGGACATAATGATAATTAATTTAAAAGATAGGGGTAAATTGGTAATCCTACCTTTAGGCATGGATATGAATAATTATATGTGTGTTATGGACTAGAATGAAATTAATTGATGATTTTATATGCCAATGTGGGAACTAAAGGAAGAAGAAGGACCAAATTTGCAATTTTGCCAAAAATCAATGTATGATCCAATGGGATTGAAACATGTGTCTAAGATTAGAAACTTCATGAAAAGGGGAGTAAAAGAGAGGGAAGAGGGACGTGTATGTAGGGCTTTAACTCTAGAAAATTCTTTTCTCATCTCCTCTCCACTCCATCTCTTATCATATCATTTTGCATAGGGAATCAAAGTAATCTTAGGTGAAAATCAAGGTAAAAGTTAGTGGCTTTCTTCTCATCTTCATCTTTTCTTACTTTGCTCATGAAGAGTTTGAATTATAAGGTTGGGATTGGGATTGATATACGTATTTGTGGTGTTTTTAGTTGGTGAAGCAAGCAAAGCTAAAGGGGAAGAGAAGGAAAGGTACTAGAAGAAGAGCTAACTAACAACTTTCAAAGTTTGGGACTACGCTTAGCTAATTTCTATATGTGTGCATATTTGAATGAGTATAAAGATTGATTTCAACATGGAATGGTTTCTATAATGATGTATTGATGTTACTTTGCATGGAATTGGTTGAATATGACAAGAGAGAGTAATGTTTAGTGAAATTTTGTCTTAGGTTCTCAGTTCACTTAAACCAGTCTCATTGTTTTAGCCATAACTTGGCATATAGACCTCCAAAATGGGTGATTCTAATTTTAGATGAAACTTAAGACATGGAACTAAAAATATCTAGAAGAGACTAGGATCTAATTTTGGCTTTCTGATATTAGAAATTGAGATCGAAAATGATAACCAAATGTGCCCCTGTATTAGAGTAGCTTGTGATGTTTAGTGCTTATCTCAATGGCCTGATCTTTGATGGTATGGAAATTAAAGACATTGGGGAACAAATATTTAGAACCTCAAACGTAATTTTAATTTTTGCTATGTGAAAATTACGAAACAAGTGGAGATTTTCGTGTGATTTGCTTCTGGACTGATTTGTTTGTCTATTTTTAGACCCACAGTATGCTTAGCCTAATTTGCACTATTTTGAGTGTTTCGCTTCCCTTTTTTTACCGAATCATATCGGAATCTTTTCTAATGTTTATGAAAATTTGCAAACACCTAAAAATAAATGAAATATTACTTATCATATGTGAATGGGGTGATTAAACATTAAAATTTAATATTGAACATAAAGCATGCTAAAGGAAATTTACATGTATATAGATGATTTATATGCCTATTTATTGCTTAGTATGACAATACAAGTTTACATACAATTTTTATGATTTCAAATGAATATCGTATGACTTATCAATATATTAATCATGAAATTAGTAAATGATTAAAGAAAAATGTTATAGTGTTTGCTTCATTGTCTTGGCGATGGATAGATAGGCATGCCTATAGGGTTAAAGTGCAACTGTTATAGTTTGACACCATTGGTGTCTTCATTTTGAGACTGTAGTGTCGCCACAATTCGATAATTTCGAGTATCCATAGTTCAATACTTTCGATATCCACATTTTGATACCTTCAGGTATCTGTAATTCGATGCCTTCAGGTATCCACAGTTTGATATCTTCGGATATCTACAGCTCCTGTTATCCATATCCATAGGAATGTTCAGGCTTAACACCAAAAAATAAATTTAACAATCATAAATAAGAGATATGGCATGACAAAATGAATAATCTTATTGATGAGCTTTGAATATCAATATTTGGCTTATAAATGTGCAGTTTTAGTATATGGATAATATGTTGAAGCATATTTGTATTATGTACTTTTCTTAAGTATGTCATCATTATTTACGTGAGTTTATGATATTTATGAATGTGTGTGTAGTTTGTGGATGACTATTGTGAGTGGTCATTTAAACTAAGTGTTTCCTCACTAAGCTTTCAAGCTTAGCATGGGTGTTAATCCGTATAGGCCCAAGTAACAGGGGTAAGGCACAGGGAACATCTGTAAGGACTAAGGCCAACCGTTAGGAGTAAAAGTACCTTTGGAATGTGTTCTTTTTTTGTTAAAGTTTATTGTACATGTAATGAAGGACATTGTAATGTTTTCTTTTGGATTATCATGTAAATGTAAAGATGTAATACTACTTTTAAATGATTATGTTAAGTGATGTGAAATTTTATAATGTATATATGTAAGGCATTGAATAGATATGTATGCCATGAATGTATATACAGGAAATTGGTTGCCATGTGTGTGGGTGATTGTAGATTCCGTATAGGGGGTGTGACTTAGAATGAGCTTCCTTAATATGAATAACAACTAATTTTTATGCAAAGAAAAGCCTAAATCTATTGATCGTTTATTATTCAGAAACAAGATCTCAATGGACATGTGGAAGTTAATTATTGGCTTATGTCAAATTAACATATAAGGGCAAAGTTATATTGACTTCTTAAGCTAGTTGCTTAGGAATAGAGATGTATTAAGTGGCAATAAAGTAATGGCAATAACTGGCTTTGGATCTTGCATTTTCTACCTATGAATGGAGAGGAAATGCAAATGCTTCAAAAGAACTGAAAACATCTTTGAGCTAATGAAGAAAGAGATAATCACATGGATCAGTGATGCACTTGAATCCTCTTAGCATGAATATTTCTCAATCTTAAAGTTTATAAAAGGGAAGTCTCTAGGCTAAGGAGAACCTAAAGGTTAAAAGACCAATTCAAGTAATGGATTTTGCTTTTTTTCATATCCTCAAGTAGTTTATCCTTATTCAATTGACAATATTCCTAATGAACTATACCATGTTCTTGATTGATTTGGTATATGTTCCTATTTTCCTTTTTAGTGTATTAGTTTCTTGTTTAGACCTAATCTTTTGTTCATCCAGTTTAGGGATGATGTAAAACTTTTCTACAGGCCTTATTGTCTTATAATTTCATTTATTAACCTTTTTAAAGAAAACTTGGATAATTTCAAAACAAAAAACTTAAATAATCTATATTATATATAGCAAGACAAGAGTTTGTTTATGAAGAGTATACTAGAATGAGAATTGTGTCAATAATAAAATGTAGCACTAGAAAGTTGCATCACACTCTGTAAATTTAAGATTATTAATTTATCTAAAACTAGTTACTACAAAAGAACATTGGTAATAAAGTCATACCATACAAGGAAGAATTCATTAAAAGAAAATTCTTTAACAAATCATTAATAAAATAGAGAGAAGTTTTCTAAAAGGCTTTAATTGGTTTTGGATTCTTATTCTTGTTATAATTTGAATATCAACTATTCATTATTTGTTGTATATTTGGGTCATTTTATTCTACTTCTGCTTTTATGTTGTAGTTTTTAGTTTTTAGTTTTTAGTTTTCATTTTATGTTTTTAGTTTATGTTTTTCTTTATAATAAAAAAACCTTTTCGGTTGTTAATATCAATATAGTTATATTTTTATTATTGATAATAATTACATATTACATAAAACTTAAATAAATTATTTTAATTAATTAAATTTATTAAAAATCAAATTATGAAAAAGGCAGAAACAGAAAATAAAAACCACTTTTTGTAGTTTTCATAAATTTTGAAGACTAGAAGAAGTCAAATCAAAAAATAGAAGCTAAAAATTCAAACAAACAAAATTTTTAATTAAATTTGAAAATAAAAAACAAATTCAAACGGACTCTCAATGTGAAAGCCTTTTGCATAGTCAACTTACTATAAATATTAAATAACAGCTTTGCCTTCTAACATTTTGATTATTGATCTTAATTACTTTATTTGAGAGTACGTGAAATATACTATGCCTTAATGTTGCATCTTTTTGTTAGCAAAGTTCAAACCCAGATAGATACATCATTTAGTGAAAGCATATGGTCGCAACAAAATGGTTTCTAATATGAATTTGCGGGTTTCCGGATCCAAAACATTATAAATCCCATAAAAGCAGTATATTTTATTGACTCATCATATTAAATTGAAAAGCAGTCAATACGTCTATAACCAAAAAAAAAAGAAGTGAGGAAGATAATAATCAAAACATATGTCTTTTGGCAGTCAATCTTTTAAACCGAGATGAATATCAACCCAATGCTAATACCAAACTTCTTAGCCAGATCCATATGTTCCTCAGCTGAGATTGGCAACTGAATTTGGCTCATGTATATCGTGAGGGAAATAAGTGTGCAGATTTTCTGGCGACCTGTACTCTATCGATGGAAAGAGGTTTTCATGATCTAGAGGTCCCATCTGAAGAGTTGAATAAGATTTTACGTAATGATACCATGAGTGTTAGGCAGATGAGACTGTGTAGGGACTCTCTTTAGTGTTCTTTTTTTTTCCCCTTTTTAACGAAAAAAAACTTATGTTGTTATTAACATAGTAAAATAGAATTTCAAATCATACTCCTCCCAATAGTAAAATAAGCTAATAAAGTAACCTTTCCACAAAAACGAATTAAACACCTTTATTTTATATATTCTTCGAATGCCTATACAAAAAATTCCTAGGATTCAACAAAGATTCTAAAACATTATGAGACCATTGTGAACAAAAAAAAAATCAAACAAAAACCATTTAAAAAGTTATTGCTTTTTAGACAAAATCTTGGTTTTAAGACATTAGGCAATTGAATCTTGACAAATTGAATTATCCTTTAAAGAGGGAAAAAACTAAAAAACCAAGAAGTATAAAGAAGTATTTCATATTTAATGTTAAATTTATTTTATTAATCAATTTAATATAATAATAAATTAATTTTTTATTGAAATTTATTTCATCATGTAATAGTATTAATACATAAGATGATAAATATCTTATTTTTATTTATACATTATCTTATATAAGTAATTAAATTTGACTATTTTATTGTAAATTTTATGTTTTATTGATTTATCATATTTACACATCATTGTTTATATTAAAATAATATTCAACGTGAATTTAATTTTAAAGATGATTAATAAATGTTACTTATCGTATTCTTATAACTAATTTTAAATTTATTAATTATATATAACAATTGGTGTCTTAATCATAAAATTGCTTACGACTGAAATCTCAATTAGAGGCACAATTGCGGTGAAAGAAGTCCCCGCAAAGCAAATTTTAAGCATGGTGAGGATGAGGTACGTAGAGTGGCTCATTCATCTTGCTTTACCGTAGTAGTAGTTAAAAGTAGCATATTATTCAAAGATCACTATTAAAACTTGCCTTATTATTATTATTTTTACGATAATTGACATTATTTAAAGAGAACAAAGTACCATGATTTGAAAGACATGCAGGAGTTCAAAGAATGCCCAACTTGGTACAAAGTATGGATTTGGCACCTTAAAAAACTTGAATATGTAATTGCCTAAACCGGATGTTACTGTTTATTTATTTGGTTCTGTTTAGCATTTAGTCTCACGATCGAAAGCAAGTCGAGCGTTCCCTTATTATTCATCATTTTAAATAAAATGTCATTCACAAAAAAAGAATTGCGAGGAACATCATCCCTGTTAGGAAAAACATTTTATAAAACATATTATTCAACAATTTCAACTCACTCTTTAGAAGCGGACAGATTTTACATGCACAGGTCATAACTTCTCAAAACTCTACAAAGCAAAGATACATCATTCCAACGGCTTAATCCATTCAATGAGCATATTTAATATGCACAGCACTGAAATTGAGATCTCCGCCACAAACCATGAGAAAACATTAGACATAAACACACAGCGTAAGGTTTTGATAGGCACTGGGGACATTGAAATAGGGTGAGCGAATATATCATCTATAGAAGGCAAGTTTTCATCAAAATGAAACTCAGAACAACAAATTCCCATTGCCTCAGCGTCATGAAAGCAGGCATGCGAGATCAGAGAAACATCCAAAATTGAGAAACTAAAATGTTGAATGGTCCAAATCATGGGTACTTTTAGTCCAGTTCTGGCTTGCTCTTACTTCTTTTCATTTTGGCTTTAAACCTCGACTTTGCCATCAGTGTCTGAACAGTATTCAAGAAGTTCCCAACAGCCATTAATACCAAAAGTATCCCACAGAGAATAACCTGCCAAAAACAGTTTTCATTTGCAGCCTCTTGTTGGTTGATTATATTTCTGTTTTATACAAATCAAAAGATCTCTCAAAGCAGGACAAGAGAAAGATATAATCTTAAGGTACCTGCCACTCAGAGATGACCCCAACAAATGCAGTCCTAAGCAACTGTAGACCAACATATGCCTCGAAGCCCTAAAATCAAATTCAGGATCAATAAATGGTCAACAAACCAACTAAATCTCATTGCTATGACAAAGAATCAAGAGGACAAACTTGACAGCACTATCATTCACTTGTTAGAAAACCTTGTACTTAAATTAACCTGGATGAAGTTTATGATCATGAGAATATTATTCTGAAGAGCATTTTCTTGATGTACACTATAACTTCTGTGGACGGGAATACAATGGACCAGGCAACCTTAAGTTGCAATTTTTATTTAAAAAATTACATGTTATACAGATAAAATGAACTATGTTACAAACTAGAGGCAGCAGAGTCCAACACATACACAAGCTTAGTAGAAGTATGAGAAGGTCACTGTTCCATTTCTATATTTAGACTGCTGTTATGAGTTAGTTCAAATCACCTGCAAAATGAAGAGGATGGGGCATAATAGCCACAACTGACCATCCACGCCAGCTGTCTCTCCCCAGACAACATCCATTCTTTTGGCCTTAAATTACAGTAGATAAAAATCATAGTCATTAAGTAAAACCTCTTAATGTTAGATGCAGTAAACAATTCGCAGCAAAAAAGGTGGAAGAAATGCAAAAACTCCGAGTGGTCACCAATCAACTCTTGCACTTAAACAAAAACCAGGACATATCTAAGCAATAACAAAAGGAGCAAAAGACTGTTGCATGATAAATAAGAGTTAAATGCCACCTTTCCCAATGCAATGCGAGTATAGAGTCTCTGTCGTTGATATCTATTCTGAAGAAGCATAGCTACTCCTTGCATCATAGCCCATTGCAAAAACAGTTGCACCCCCCTCTGTAGAGATTCAAGTTGGCCTTCAATAGACACTAAGTAGTCCTTGTACATAAAGAAAATTAACTTGCCAGAGAATAAGAAGAATAACCTGCTTCTGAGTACAATTTGGTTGTCCTTTTATCTCCCATGTAAGGCTAACAAGAGCCATAAGCATAGCACAATAGTGATGGTATATCCACCTGCAAAAGGCATCAAATACTTCTGCTCAAAATTCTTGTGCTCTTGCACTCCCATGCATTTTAATGCAAGTACTACATTCTTGTTGATTCTGATTCATAAGGAAAATTAATTAAAGGAAGGAAAAGAGATATTTTCAGTTTTCCCCCAACAAGAGCCAGCATCCACCACCACAAACAACCAGCAAGCAGCCACCCCTCACCCCACTCCCCATCAAATAAAAGTTAAAAGAAAACGAGAAACCTAAGACAATGGCACAGAGGACTAAAGTGGAAGCAGAGTCAAAACCCAAATGTCTAAATTGAGGGTATCATATAGATCACAAAGATGGTTTTATGCCATCAACCTTTTGTCGGCAACCACTGTTTAAGTGATGTTTAAATATAATATGCAAGAAGAGAAACAAATGAAAGTAGATAATTGTGTTTCACAAAGTTGTTAATTGAATATACCAAAAATGAAAATGGATAACCTTCAGGCTGGCAATGAACTGCAGTGTATATGCATTTGCATCATGCAGATTATGCATGGATTTGAGAAGTAAAAAGATATTGAGAGAGAGACAAATTTTCATGTGGGTCTAAACAATGATCTAAAAGAAGCGTATCCTATTCCCGAATTCAGACTACCATCCTAATATGTTTTATGATTTTAATAGATCATCTTTCTTTTGTGACAATCTTCTGTTTTCCAGAATTATAAACTAAGTCCCTCTTTGAGCGATCTGTTGGTACCTGATCCTCTTCTTGAAGTAATATACAAGAACAAACCCCACTCAAAAGGAGCACAAGCTTAGTGAGCCAACTGCAGCTAAAAAATCTGACACACCCATCAGATCATGTTTATCCCCCCAGTTGCAGAACAGACTATCTGGATAAAGTTGACCATCCATGATTACAGATTAACAAAAGAAACTACCAATCACCAGGAACTAAGAAACAGCAATAAGTGTTGTCTCTTTTGCAGGTTAAGATACAAAGACCAACATATATTGGGGAAAGCGCTCGACTTGTCTGAGACTAAATTATATAACATGGAATTTCTCAAGTCCCGTTAATTATACAAACAACCAACCATCTATTTCACTAGAAAGCATAATACTCTGTTGCATTTCTGACAAATTAACATAACGTTATTAATTTTAGTTAAACATACTCTCTACTACTTTAATACAGGTAAATGACTTCATAACAATACTGGAGGTTTTGAATGCATCAAGGAGTTCAAGGATCCATTACATGCTCTAGCTCAACCAAACATTTTAATGCCCAATAGCTCGTATTAATAAAGACTTCCAATAATGAAAACTATGGGAACTATACTGTCACATCAAGCATCCTCCTCAAGCTTTAAGAACTACGTACAGAATAGGTTCAATTAGCTCATAACGCATCTCACTGTATTTACTTGTTTGTATTAGTTGAGACCAATAAACAGAAAAATAGCTTGAGTTCAGAAAGAGAAGGAATCTGATTAGAAATTACCATGGACGAATGTCACTTCCATTGGCTCTTAGTATGTTTTCCCGCAAAGCCAAGCCAGTATAGAGGAATAGGAGCCAAGCCTAACAAAGTAATAATCATAGATATTAAAACTTCCATATGAATATAGAATTAAGATGAAATTGAGCGCAAAGATAAGGAATGCACGTTAATGGACCATGAACCAGAAAGAATGAATAAGAGCAAGACTCTCGAACCAGAGAAAATTACCTGGTACAATTGAACTGGAAATGCAGGCAAGCACCCACCCCAGACCGAGGACCTAAGGATGAGCAAAACTGATGGGAAAAGAAGAAAAAGAAGCGCGGTTCTATCCTGCTCCAACCACACAGCACATGATCAAAAGCAGGTCAGCTACGAAGAGTCCTTTTTATTATGATGATTTTTGAAAGCAAGTTGGTACCAATGGAATTGAAATTATCGTATATTCATAATATAAAACCTAGCCTTTTAGGGAAGTGGAGAAGAATGTATGTACCCTGTAACCGTTGTATTCTTCTTTGACCTTGAGTTGCACGTCTTTTCGAGTAGCACGCACATTAATTGGACCTAGAAACATTCTCAGGAACCTACCTGCATGTAAACATAAAATACCCCAATCATCCAAACGGCAATTCCCTTTTAATAAATAAATATATAAATATAGCGAGAGAGAGAGAGGGAGAGTAACTGAAATAGACCTTGAGCCTTGGACGGAAGAAAAGCAGAAGCGTCTCCATCGACCATAAGACATCTGGCTTTCTGTAAATCTTCTTCCAACTAAACATAGTGACGAATTAAACAATAAGAAATCAAACATGCTGAGGACGAGAAGTAGCTGAAAGATGATTAAACTTAACAACAATAAAAAAGAAATTTCCTTGCCTTACGAGCAAACTTAGGATGGAGAAGTTTATTGGAGCAAATAAGAGAATGACAACGGCGGATAGAAGAATCGAGAGAGAGAGCGCGTTGTCGAAGAGATTGTTCTTCGACGGAAGACTTTGAGAACAGAGAAGCTGCTGATTCCTGAAGCTCCCTCGCCTGTTCCACCAATCTTCCCACTTCGTCTTCTATCTCCGCCGTCGCCGCCCCCTCTGATGAATTGCTCCTCTCCATTTCTGTATATTACTTTTTCCTCCGACCCAAATCAATTTTTACATATTATCATTATTTTTAATATTCCATATTCGTATCCCACATTTTATTCACCACTATGTCGATCCATAAATCTCTAGGGCCTTTCGTCTCTCTCTCTCGTGTTATTTAACGCAACAATTTAAAAGAAATTATAAACGTAAATAAACTGGTATTTTTTCAGAAACATAAACCTCGATAACGTAATCCACGTAGGTCCTACTCAATATTATTATTTGTGTAATGGTATTGATCCGAATTTACAGTACAGTACTGTATCGGTGTCAATACTGTTTAAGGAAAGTTTTTAAATTTATAAAACAATTCTTAAATTTTTTAAAATTTCAAAATAGTCCTTTAATATATTATATTGTGTAATTTATAATTTTACATTAACCATATCTTCAAAAATCATAATAATAAAAATTTAAAATAACAATAATTTAAATTATTTTTATTAATATTATTTTCACATATTTTACATATAAATAATACTCATAATTAATATGAAAAAGATTACTTAATCATCATACAAATAGAAAATTAAAAACAATACAAATTATTTAAAATATTACAATTTTATCGTATAATAAATAAGAATTAGATAAAAACATTAAATAAAAATAATAATAAATTTTTATGATTCTCTAACAAGTACAATTTACAATAAAAGTTTGTGTCAAAGAATTAACTAGAAGTGAAACTTAAAAAAAAATATTTACAATTATATTGCATATGTAGAATTTAAAATATATATCAAATATAAGTGAAATTAAAAAAAGACAAGAACAAAAACCTAGAACTTTATTCAATTGAATATCCGCTCAAATTGTATTGATCTCAATTCTTATTTAGTACAAAATCATCGTTATTGAGAGGAGACTCATCATCACTAGGGATGTCAATTCCGGCCCGGCCAGTTTTTGGCCCGGGTTTGGCGGGTCATAGGCAGGCCATGGGCCGACCATGATCCGCCCGAGCTGGGCCGCGGAACGTTTTTGAGGCCAGGCAGGGCCGGGCCGGGTCGAGGCTGACACCCATAATCATCACCATCATTAAAATTCATTACGCCAAATGACATGTCATTATTTTCCTATACAAGATTATCTTCCAAGTCACCCTCATCTATTAAATTCGATTCTTCAGATACCCAGTCTACTAAAATATCGATATGATCAAGGTAAATTGAATCTACAGAACTATTTGTTCTATTAAGAGTTCTAGTAAATAAGAAAATTAAATTATTTTAAAATTATAAGAAATTATATCTAACTTAATAATGATAATAACTCACCTTTCCTGAAGCTTCAAATTGTATTGAACAAAGACCAAGTCATTTAATCTTTTGTGCTCTATTCTATTCCTTTCTTAAAATAGATGAATTCAAATGTACTCCAATTTTCCAACAGGGTGTGAAAGGAACTTTGCAATTCTGGAACATCACTTCAGAATTGGTTCCACCAAGCAACTGTAAGACAACAAAAGTAGCATTATAAACAAAATAATATGGTGATTACTTTTCAATAAGTATAAAAAGTTAAAAAAAATATACCTAGATTAAGTTTGTCTCTTTAACGAATAGCAATTCATATCCCAAAATCACCAAAAGGATCCTTACAAATCTCCATTTACGAGCTTAAAAAATCTTACATCATCTTATAGGCAACAACTGTTATAATAATTAATAACATTCTCCTATTAACTTCAGTTTTCTTTGTAAAACTTGGTCTGAAATAGACACTAAGATTCAAAAATTCTCTAGCTGCAAACAATAGAGAGTAAAGTTGCCTTTCTGATCTCTCATTAATGATTGCAAGATAAGATGTGTACAAAGAAGGCCTATTTTTGATATTAGCCTTGATTGCTTCCTTCACTCGTTCTATGGAATCATAAAAAACTATTGTTGTCTTCTCATCACTATCAGTCTAGACAAAGTACCCACACCTAAGGATCACAAACTCGGATGATAAATTGACATTGGGACTAAAATTCATTATCTTTAAGTGTAATTTTATAAACCTCCAATCCAGCATTAGACCTAGCATGCCGAGATGCAACCTATTTATCACTTGTAAATATTTGTCTCAACTCTTTCTTCAACATAATAAAATACTAAAGTGATAAGAAATTTGTTGTAAATCTTGTAATAGCAAGACAATACAAATTCCTACCATTAGTGAAATTCTTTCTCATTAAATTTAAGACCTATGCATAATTGTAGATGAACTTGGTCACCTTTTTTGCTTTCTGCACAGTCTCATCAATAATAGGAAAGTACCCAGCATCTGCTATATGTTTCAACACCAAGTCAATGTAATGTGGAACACAAGGAGTCCAATAAAAAAATTATACTTGCTTTGCAATCTTCTTCTAGCCATTTTATAAATGGGATCATTGTTAGTAATGAATTGAACAATATTTTCTGACCCAATTTTATTCACAACTTTATCATATATTTCAAATAGAGTATCAACATTTCTATCAAGGCCAAATGCATCAATTCAGTTGTTCTTGATTATACCTGGTCTTCTACACACCTATGTAAGTGACGGTGTATATCCAAGAAATCTTATATTTTACTATAAAAGGACTTGTGTAGAGGTAAGAAAGAGAGAGTCAAAATTTTTAAGCAATTTTAGGTCATAGGCAACATTCAGAGGCCAAGATTTTGATCAAGGGATGTGATAAGTGATACTTGTTATATGATTTTCTAATTCATTTTATGTGATAATGTGTATGTTTAGTATACATACTAGGATTTTTAGCCTAGGTTTTGTGTTATTTTCATATAACTTGCATGTGTATATGATTGTATATGATAAATTGCATGTTAGGTTATAAATGAAGGTTTTTAAGTTTAGGTTTTGCATGCTTTTTCATGTGTTTTGATGTACTGTACGTAAATGTTTGGGTAGGATTTAGACCTTATTTGTGTTGATTATTAAGTTACTTGAATGTGGACTTGTTGTAGGTATCAAAGGAGAAAGCTAGAATTTTCTACGTAGAAGCCGGAATTTTCCAGTTGGTAATTCCAGCTTGCACCACATCCATCCTAAGTCGGTTTAAGCACCCAAAAGGGGTATAAAAACCCAATTTAAAACCCTATAAAGGTAGAGGGCCATGCATCACACAAAAAGGAGGAAGATAGGCACATTTTTTGGTGGATTTTCAAGGGGAATCAAGTGATTTAAAGAGATCTCAAAGTTGCCACGCCAAGTTCCAGCTTTGTTCTTCAACTCATAAGCCTTCTATTCTCTTTTCTCTCATTTGTTTTTGTTTATTTATTATATGGGGAAGATGTATGGACTTGTTGTGAGGATGTTGTGACGATTGTAATGGATTTCTAAGCAGATTTTAGGGCTGTTCTTACTATAACTATGTAAGAACTCACTTTGGTTTAATATATGGTTTTCTTTAATGCTTATAATGTGTGGACTTTATATGCCTTGCGTACATTGAAAAATGGAGCTAGGAACTCAATTTGGATGTACCATGAGAGTGGGGAACCTTGAGAACATTTCACACATCAAGCTAACATGAAATTTAGAGAGAGATCTTCGATGTTTTAATGGTTGCCCAATATGTTACTTCATATCCATTTAGCGATTAAGTAACGTGTGTAGGTTGAGAGATCACATATTAAACTTTAATCTTATTTCAGGCTTAATTGGTTTGAGTATTTAGAGAGAAAGGGCCAATACATTAGAATTCCTAGGATTGAGCATGATTACTTACCAAAGTGAGGGATTACATGGTATGGAGAGAATGACCCTAACCTTTATAATATGATTCTCTAAACCAAATTGTGTTCTTATTTTTGTGACATTTTGAAGTATGTTTGCAAGCCTTTAAATTGTTGATTTTTGCAATTTCAATCTCTCATTATTTGGTTTACCTAAAGAAAAGTCAATTTGAATTATAATTGGACTAACCAATCCTCAAGAGAGCGGTACCTTGCCATACTATTTTATACAAGTCGTATACTTATGGTATAGCAACTTCAATTAATTTTAAAACTTTGAGCTAAACACGAAGTAGCTCTCAAGTTTTTGGCACTATTGTCGGTTAATTGTGATTTGAGCTTTCTTTTTATTTTTATTTGATACTTTTTTCATGTTTGTAACAGGTGTATAAACAAAAGAAGTTTCAGAAGTGAGAGCAGATCAAGCAAAACAAACTTCACATCACTAAGCTTGAAAGGGAATTAAGAAAAGCAAGGTGTAAAGATGAAATCGAAAAGATAATGGAGGATCAAAGAGATGAAGGCAGTGACCAAAGAATATTAATGGATTTTATACGGCCCGGGTTCAATCCAAACCAAAAGGGGATCGTTAAGCCGCTTATTAATGCGAATAATATTGAAATCAAGCCTGATTTATTAAATATTTTACAAACTAGTGTTCAGTTATATGGTTTACCACATGAGGATCCAAATGTTTACCTTGCTAATTTTTTGAAAATTTGCAATAAATTTAGGTATAATGGATTATCTGAGGAGGCAGCAAGGATAAGGCTCTTTCCCTTCACACTGAAAGATGGAGCAAAGGCATGGCTAAATTCTCTTAATCTGGAGGAGGTAACTATATAGGACTATTTAGTGCAGGCTTTCCTAGCTAAATACTTTCCATTAACAAAGATGACTCAAATTGTCAAGGAGATCACAACCTTTCAGTAGCATGACGGAGAATCACTTTCTGGGGCATAGGAGAGATTCACGGAGCTATAAAGAAGTTGTCTTCATCATTAATTGACAAGAGAGTTGTTATTACATACATTTTATAATGGACTTAATGCAGCGATCAAAAGTACAATTGATGTAGCAGTCGAAGGCTTGTTGACGAGAAAAACCATCGATGCTGCATACAATCTAATTGAGGATATGGCTACTAACAATTGTATGTGGTTAACTGACAAAAATAGACCATACAAAGTAAATTAAAAAAAAGAATCATGGAAACAAAGTCAACTTTAGCCATACAGGCGCAGATAGTGATATTAACCAAAAAGTTGAACAACACCAATACCTCATCCAGTTCGATAAACACAATGCAACAAGTTTGTGAAATGTGTGGATAATAAGACCATACAACAAAATGCTATTTGATGAACAATGATGGATTGGAATAAGAAAATTATTTGGGTGTATGACAACGGTCAGGTAATAATTCTTTCTAGAACACTTATAACTCTCTGTGGAAAAACCACCCAAATTTTTCTTAGAATAACAATGCAGGTGCAAATTTGAAATCAAAAAGACTGCCAAGATTCTAAGACAGGTCGGGAAATTAGGAGTCAAAGTACAAAAGCCTCAAGTCAAAGATGGAATCCCAGTTTGTCAGAATAATGGATGTGATAGGTTCTATAGGCTCCAAGGTTAATAATATGGATGAAGAATAGAAGAAGACACAAACAAGGATTGACCTGATGCTCAAGAATTATGCGTCTTCCATTCACAACTTAGAGGTACAAGTGGGCCAGCTTGCAACTACATTGATAGTCAGAAATTTAGGTAACCTTCTTAGTACTACTAAATATAACTCGAACGAGTAAGTGAAAACAATACATTTGAGAAAGTAGGACGGAGTTACTAGAACCAGTTCAGAAGGAAGCCAAAGATCAAGTTGAGACAAGTCAAAATAAAGGCGAATAGAAGGTAATAGAAGAGGAGGAGCCCCCTTACATTCCACCTCTACCATACTTACCCAAGTTACCATTTCCACAGAGATTAAGGCAAAACCCTACAGAGACCCAATTTACAAAATTTTTGGAAAAGCTTTAGAAGCTGCATTTGAGTTTTTCACTTCCAAAAGTGCTCAAAACACAAGTATGCAAAATTGTTAAAGGAGCTACTTTCCCACAAGCAGACTTGGGATTCAAAGCAGAAAACAGATTTAACATCCAACTATAGTTTGATGATCACCAATAACCTGCCATTAAAATTAAAAGATTCAGGGAGTTTCACTATTTCTTGTATTGTTAATGGTGTGGAATTTTCTAAATGTTTGTGTGATCTTGGTATAAGTATTAATCTTATGCCATTGTCTATTTTTAGGAAATTGAAGTTGGACAATATAAAGCTAACTTTAATGACAATTCAGTTAGTAGATCAGTTGAGAAAGAAATCATTTGGGGTTGTGGAAGATGTTCTGGTAAAGGTTGACAAATTTGTTATTTCTGTTGACTTTGTAATTTTTTATATTGCAGAAGATAAACAGTGTCCAGTCATCCTAGGACGTTCATTCATGAACACTGGGCAGGCACTCATTGATGTTAATGATGGAAACTTAATTCTGCGTATTGGTGATGACAAGGTCAAATTCAACATGAATAGGACATTAAAAAGCAAGGCTAAGCGAAACATTTGTATGAAAGTTAATGTGGTGGATGATTGTGTGGAGGAACAATGGAGAGCAATTATTGAATGGAAAAGTGAAGTAGACGACAATGAGATAAGTGTAGAAGAAGGGGAGTTAGATGACAATCGAAAGTAAAAACCCTTAGAGAAAATAGTCACCAACCCCACCTTCTTATGATAAACCATCAACCATTGAACTCAAACCATTACCAGTGCATTTAGGGTACACATTTTTGGGTAAGGTCCAAACACTATTAATAATTATTTTAAATCAATTAGATGAGGAATAAGAAAAGAAAGTGGTAGAGATTATAAAGAGAAGAATGAAAGCTATAAGGTGGTGTAAATATCAAACATCTGAGGAAAAAGTCCTAGCATTATTATGCATAGAATAGATCTTGAAGATGGATGTAAGACCATATGGGATAGGCAGCGGCGATTGAATCCAAACATGTAGGAAGTTGTCAAAAAGGAGATTATGAAGGTTTTAGAAGCAACAATTATACACCTAATATCAGATAGCGAGTGGGTGAGTCCAGTATAGTATGTACCCAAAAAAGATGGGACAACAATCGCAAAAAATGAGAAGGGTAAGTTGATATCAACCTGAATAGTTAGTGGGTGGTAGGTTTGCATAAATTACGGGAAGTTCAACTCAACAACAAAGAAAGACCATTTTTTGTTGCCTTTTGTTGATCAAATGATAGAGCGAGTTATTGGACATGCATTTTATTGCTTTTTGGATGGGTATTTTTGCTACAATCAAGTATTTATATATCTAAATGATCAGGAGAAGACAACTTTTATATACCCACATAGCACTTTTGTGTAATGACAAATGCCATTCGAACTTTGTAATGCATCAGCTACTTCAGTAGTTTATAATGTCAATTTTTGTAGACATAATTGAGGATTTTCCGGAAGTATTTATGGATTATTTTTCAGTATTTGGAGATCCTTTCGAGTGATTTTTGAAAAATTTAGACAAAGTTCTCCAATGGTGTGCAGAGTCTCATTTAGCTTTAAACTGGGAGAAATGCCACTTCATGGTTCAGGAAGGAGATGTGTTGGGACATAAGATATCTTGCAATGATATTGAAGTGGATAAAGCAAAGACTAAAGTCATTGATAAGCTTCAACCACCAAGCAATGTCTGACGGTCATAGCATTTCTGGGTATACTGGATTCTACCGATAATTTATAAAGGATTTTCATTAGTTACCAAACCCTTTACTCATTTATTAGTAAAAGATGTACCTTTTGTTTTTAATAATGATTGTTTACTTACTTTTAACAGGTTAAAGGGTGCATTGACATCAGCACTTATTTTACAACCATCAGACTAGAATTTACCATTTGAATTTATTTATGATGCTAGCGATTACACAATTAGACGTGTATTAGGGCAACATAAGGACAAAAAGTTACATGCCATTTACTATGCCAATAAGACTTTAACAGGACCTCAACTTAACTATACAATCACAAAAAGACTGTTAGTTGTAGTTTTTACACGTGACAAGTTTCATTCTTACTTACTGGGTTCGAAGGTTGTTGTGTTTACAGATTATGCAGCACTGAAGTATCTTTTTTCTAAGAAGGATGCAAAGCCCCGATTAATCCAGTGGATCCTATTCCTGTAAGAATTTAATGTAGAGATCAAGGATAAAAAAGGAGCAGAAAATATGGTAGCTGATCACCTGTCAAGGTTAGAATGAGGGGCGTTGTACTTATAAGCAAAAATTAATGAACAATTCCCTAATGAGAAGTTATTCTTGGTAAATGAATCAAGTATTCGATAGCTCGTGGACATCGCGAACTACATCATAGGTGTTATCCTTTCGCCTAATTTTTCTTACTAGCAGAGAAAGAAATTTTTACATGATTATGCACCTTATAAATGGGAGGAACCAATTTTGTACAAAAATTGTGCTGATGGATTAATTAGATGATGTGTTTTAGATAATGAATTTTGTGATATTTTAACTCATTATCATAGTTCTTTGTATGTAAGAAATTACAGGCCAACAAGACAGCTGCAAGAGTGTTAGAGTGTGGATTATTTTGGCCAACATTGTTTAAGGAAAAGCTGTGAAGTCAGAGAGCTAGGAACGTTTCAAAAAGAGATGACATGTCACTGTCAACAATCCTAGAAGTTGAAATCTTTGATGTTTAGGGCTAGATTTTATAGATCCATTTCTATCCTTACTAAAAAATACTTATATCTTGGTGACTGTTGACTATATATCAAAATGGGCTGAAAGGGTTATGGTAACTCCAAAAAATGATGGATGAGCAGTTCAAAGATTTATCAAGTGAATATTTAATAGGTTTGGAGTGCCAAGTGTCATAATTAGTGGAGGTATACATTTCTATAACAAATCATTTGAGGCTCTATTGAAAAGATATAAGGTGCAACACTGAGTTGTAATGACTTACCACCCTCAGACGAGTGGGCAAGTAAAAGTGGTGAATAGAGAGATGAAAAAGATTTTAGAGAAGATTGTCAATAATTCGAGAAAAGATTGGGCAACTAAGCTAGATGATGCAATTTGGGCTTATTGAATAGCTTTCAAGACAACCATTGGCACCACACTCTACCGATTAGTTTATGGTAAGGCTTGTCAATTACTAGTGCAGTTAGAGCACAAAACATACTAGGCAATCAAAGCATTGAAGTTTGAATTAAAAGTTGTCGGTGAGAGAAGATTGCTGTAGTTAAATGAATTAGGGGAGCTGAGACTGCATGCTTATAAAAATGCCAAACTGTATAAAGAACGAGCCAAGAATGGCATAATGCTCATCTAAAAAAGGAGTTCAAGGTTGGAGATATTGGTTTTATTGTTCAACTCTCAACTTTGATTATTTCCTGGTAAGCTGAAACCACGATGGAGTGGCCCGTTTCAAGTCACTAAAGTTTTCTCACATGGTGCATTGGAGTTGACCAATGACAAAAGTGAGACATTCAAGGTAAATGGCCACCGATTTAAGCCTTATTTTTTTGGACATTTTCCCTAAGATTAGGAAGTGCTTTCTCTCTCCCCCCTTAAGCAATCTAAGTATGATGAAGAAGTCCCACTAGTGACTTTAAACCTAGCAATGGTTTGCATAAACATTTAATCTCTTTATGTTTGTGTGTTTTACTTAATTAATATTTTCTAACTTTTTTTTCTTTGCTTGTTACAAAAAAAGAGGTTAAGGAATGGTTGGTGAAGATGGAGTGCCAATAAAATTATCAGACTAAGAAACTCCTTAAATTTTTTTAACTTTAAAAAGTATATGTGCCATCGTCGACACCTTCCCCGCCATAATCTTTATAAGCATTCTCTTGCCTCTACTTTTTTTTTTGTATTTGCTATTTGAGTTAGATGTTTGGTTTTCCCATTGCATATCACTTTCATACATTAAGGATAATGTGTCATTCACGTCAGAGGGAGTGGTATGCAATTGCATTGCATATTGCTTGTACATATGACTCCCCATGTTTGTGTGATGTACTTTTTTTTCTTTTGATAATTTGGTTTGCATATGCTTGATTATGTGAATGGGTAATGGCTGAAATTTTAATGAGAATTATTTAACTTATGAAAATATATTAGCTTAGGAAGTTATGTGTTAAGTTTCTTTTATATAAATATGTACGTTAATTCGGACATGGCATTTAGTTTTGACATTTTATATCACTCACTTTTATATGTTTATCATTAGAAGTCATTTAAATAGGTAAATAATCCTATTTGCTTTGATGTAAATAATTTTTTATAAACAAATGAAGTAGGCTAAAAATGTAAAAAAAATTGTGTGTGTTTTGAATAAATAACTAATCCGCTGATACGTAGGGTTAAGAATAGAGTTAGCAACTAGTTATGAATAATGATATAGCTGAGTAACTGGGGGCATTCATTGCAAATGTTTCTTTTTGCTTCAAAAGGCTAAAATGACTCTCTAACCAAGCTGAATAAAAAGTGCAACTTGATGTGTTTTTAATTGTTTCTAAATTTACTCCATAACATTCAGTGATTATTATTGTGAAATGCTTAAGATACTCACTTTATTTCATATTTGATATTAGGTACAAGTTTGAAGCACAAGAACTAAAATGAGTTTAAAGAACCTTCTTTAAGTTAACATTTTGATGTCAAACTCAATTACCATTATAGAACAAGAAGGAGATGGATTCATAAGAGGAATAACAATTTAGCAATACTTGGGAGACACACGACTATGTAAACATTAGAAAGATAGTTTTAAACTTACACGGTTGGATACATGACTCATTTGGATACACAGTCGTGTATCCAACCATGTATCTTTACAAGTTTCACATTTTTTGACTTATATGGTTTGATACATGACCGTAAACGTACTCGAAAACCTAATTTTTACTATAAGTAGAACATATTGATGACAAAAATAGGGGAATCAACTTGGGACTTTGTAAAGGGCAAAAAACTCACTCTTTCAAGACACCCATGGAGGGCTAAGCTTTCCAACCCAGTTCATAGGTGAAATTGAAGTCTAGGATCACAGTTAAGCATATATTTTCATTATATAATATTAAATCCCTCTCTTTCAGAATTGTTTGTGTTATTTTATGCTTATTGAATTTTGTATTGTGTAACAATGATTTGAATGTGTTCATTGGATTTTTTTAATGTAAACCATTGCTAGAATCTTCAATACAATATATAATTGCTGTATTTTGGGTTCGTTTGTAGCTAATAATGACTTTGAATCATTAGGAATAACGTGAAATAGCTTAAATACTCAAACTTGTTCTGTTATTGCCTAGATTGATCTATTTTCCATATGCATAATGTGACTTTCCAATTAGGCCTAGAGAGCTTATTCTACGTTGTTTGATAGTTAGGTTTAATTAAAGAGCTTGTTTTAATTTAACACAACTTAAGGGAAAATTGGGATTAACAAAACATGTTGTTAATCTATGATCAATAGTTTTAAAAGAGGTGTAGAAACATTATAACAATGAAATATGCTTAACTGCGTGTAGGCTGAGATTGATCCGAGAACTAGATTTTACAAGCATTCATAACTTTTATTATTTTTGACTGTTTGAATTAAATTGCTTTCGTTGATTTACTTTTACTTTACTTCCTTAACTACATCAACCCAAACCCTTTTATATCCTTAACATCAATTATTGTCATTGTAAAAATTAAACATACATTCCCTGTGGATACAATCCCGACTCACTGTGGCTATAAATCTTAATATGCAAAGTTAGGTTTATTTTTAAAGGAATGGTTATTTGATCTACCATTAGGAGCGTCAATACATGGATTGAGAAGAAGAGGTTGTTTTTGGAGAAATATTTTACAGTATTGAAAATAGTCAGTATTAATAAGTGTGAAATGCATCATGCTTAGGGTTTAGTTTGATATGTATTTAAGTGTTAACTTAATCATTTTAGTATGTGTTTAAGTTTGAATTGTGTTAGTTTGTTAACTAATTATGTTTAAGTGTTTTTATGGGTTAGTTAAGTCTTGAAGCTTAATTTTTATGTCTTTTAGCTACCTTGATGTATTTGTTAGTGTTTCAAAGTTAACATCAGAGAATGGAGAAGTTTTTGAGACACTTGGGCTGAAACAACAACCTACGATCGTGGCAACAAGTCACGATCGTGATATAAGCACTGGAGTCAGCCCACGATCGTGGCCCATATGCCACAATGGTGACAAAAGTGGCCCACGATCGTGTCCTGCTTGCCACTTTCATGACAAAAGGCTCAGATGTGGCCCACGATCGTCGTTTACAGGGCCATGGTTGTGGCCTGCATCGGGCAAACATGTAGACACTCAGAAAAGTCAAGTTTTGAGGGAGCTTTTGAACCTTTTAGACCCCGAAAAAACCCTAAGTTGCCCAAAACATAAAAGATATATAAAGAATAAGACAAAGAAGATGAGGGACCTTTTGCATTAGCCACTTTTGAAAGCAACCCTAGAGAGGATTATTGAGAGATTGAGAAAGAGAAGAAGGAAGAGAGAACTGGAGAAGAAGTTGACGTCGACGTACTTCCCAAATCAGGAGTTTCTCGACATTGCTACCTCCCGACTTCATTCAATATCGTATTTCTTGTTATTTTCCATTTTTATTATTGTATAGAGTTGGGAATAGCAGTTTGATGATAGGATTGTGAATGTTGAGACAATTTATACTCACCTTCGATATTTTTATCCTTGATTTAATAAAATTCTGATTGTTTTATGTTTATTGGATTTATTGTGATTGATTTCTATGATTCCATAATTCGGTAATAGACTGAGAGGGTGAATCAAATGAAAAATAATTAAATTGAGTTAATGAGAGTTAGGTGATTTAATAAGAACGAAAATTAATCAAATCGGTAATTGTGTGAAGAGAGATCTCATATAGGCTCCTGACAGTTTATTGAACAACTTCATATCTAATTAGGATTTTGCATAGATTATTAATTGAGAGATTGCTATTTTCCATAATCTGATTAGGGTTTAAAATTTAGTGTTAGTGGTTATAACGCGAAGGAGAGTAATCAACCTTAGGATTGTCTAGGACCAATAATCCAATAATTCATAATCAATTAGGTTAACATTAAAGATAGGTAAAAATTCCCCTTTCTCTCAATTGCTAGTTCCTTTAGGTTGATTCTTGAGTGTATGTTGCAACTGTTAATTCGTTAATATTTCGTGATGGATTCTTGAATTGAATTACTTGATTAAATTGCATTCCTGTTTTAGTTTCGTTATATTTTGAATATTACGCATAATTTTGGCCTTAGATTTTAGGATTAGATTAACCCTCCTCGTGGGATCGATACTTTAGGTATTACATGACCCGTACGCTTATGGATTATAGAGGTTAAATATTAAAACTTACACACATCGAAAAACCGCGATTAAATTTTTAATGCCATTGCTGAGGAGGCGATTAGTTTAGTTCTATAGTTTAAGGCGTTTAGTTAGTTTTTAATTTTTTGTTTCGTTCTTTCTTTTCTACTTCTGAAATCGTTCTCTTGCATGAACATAAGAGTCATGAGAGGTTCAAATCGGTAGTTGAAACCTTGGATTTAGACATCACTAGACTAGAACGAACCATTAGGAAAGCTAGACGTGAAGGAGAAGAAGAAATTGCGAAATCAACAATGACCGAGGAATTTCAGCAAAATTTAGACCATAGAGCAAACTAAGGACGTCAACAATGGACCCTTATGGATTTTATGAGATCAGGGTTCAATGCAGCAAACCAAGGAGTAGTTAGGCCACTCGTACAAGTAGCATCATTTGAAGTCAAACCAGCCCTCCTAAACATGCTTCAACAGAATGTGCAGTTTTATGGACTAACAAATGAAGATCCCAACACACATATAGTAAACTTCTTTGAAATCTGTGATACCTTTCTGTACCATCAAATGTTGGACCCTAAAACGTTTCTTACAACAGTTCGAGCAGTACATGAGAAGTGTGGATAGGTTCATGTTTTGCTTTGGTGATTTTGGTAGTGAGAGACCATGAAATGGGAAGAATTAGGGTGAAAGTGATGAAGAACACGTATATGTATGTATGTTCGGTTATTGATGTTCATGATTAATCATGGACTATAATATCTTTAGAGATGATATGGAGTTGAAAATGAAGTAGAAAAGATGATCTTGTTATCAGTTGTGATAAGGAAAGATTTAGAAACAAAGGTGGTAGTGGTCTGGAAAATGTTCATTGAGTGTGCTTCGGTCTATTAGCCATAATTTTTTTTCTAGTTATCCAAATGAGATGAGTATTTGTTTAGATTACACTAGAAACATATGGCTACATTTCTTATGAAGAAATCGAATTTCAATTCTGTCTCTAAGAGTTAAAATTTCATGAAGTTGAGAACTGGGTGCAGTATATTGGTGGATGAATGTAAAATTCATCCTTGGACTTAAGGAAAAAATCTGGATTGATATAGGTTGAATTGGATGAAGTTGCCTTCTTATAAATTGTAGATTATTTTTCTAGCTTTATGATGATATATAGTACGAAATTTTTGGACATCGGAGTTGAAAGTTAGGATCTTTGCAAGTGAAGTTGTTCAGAAGTTTAGAGGTATCGTTTGTGGTGATGTCATCTTCCTCTGCGTGACGTCATCTTCTTCTGTAAATCAACTTCCTCTGTGAACCAACTTCTTCTGTGATGACGTCAGCTTCCTCTGGGTGACGTCATCTTCCTCTGTAAGGATGCATCGTCTGTGTTTTGTATCCTCTGTGAACTAACTTCTTCTGTGATGACATCAGCTTCCTCTGGGTGACATCATTTTCCTCTGTAAGGATGCATCGTCTGTGTTTTGTATCCTCTGTGAACCAACTTCTTCTGTGATGATGTCCTCTTCCTCTGGGTGATGTCATCTTCCTCTATGTTACTGTTCATAAACTTCCTCTATGTTATTGTTCATGAACTTCCTCTATGTTACTGTTCATGAACTTCCTCTCTGTTACTGTTCATGAACTTCCTCTATGTTACTGTTCATGAACTCCTTCTATATTATTGTTCATGAACTTCCTCTATGTTACTGTTTATAAACTCCATCTATGTTACTATTCATGAACTCCTTCTGTGTTACTGTTCACGAACTTCTTCTGTGATGACGTCATCTTCTTCTATGTTTCTTCTATGA
>JANQAP020000584.1:3850250-3873379 GCA_026874005.2 Erythroxylum coriaceum
GCACAAGAGAAGACTGCTGGAGAGACATATGAAATCTTTTAAATGTTAAGGGCTAATTCTCAATAAAAGAGGGTGAGGGTGAGAAGAGTTGGAGTATATGAAGTGAGCTCGAACCAAGAAATGGCTATGCAATTGGCTGAGCTAACAAAGCATGTGAAAATGCTGACCATGAGAAAATCCCAAGATGCTGCAAATCATAAGGTATATGGAACTTTTGATCATTGAGCTACTGTTTGTTCGTATTCTTTTGAATCTTTTATAGGTGATAGCAAATTCACTTAATGGTTTTCAACTGAGGGTGCAAAATGATCCATATTCAAACAACTATAACCCTGGTTGGAGAAACCACTCCAATTTCTCTTAGAAGACCAGCAATCCACCAGTGCAACCCTAACTACCATATCAAAATTTTCAAGGCAGAATCAGTTCCAAGGGTAATCTTCAAGTTAGAACATACCGAGAAAGTATTTTTTGGAGGAAAGTTTAAAGCATTCATTCAAGCAATCGCTCAGAATCAAGAGATGAACAATAAAAGATTTGATTCACTGCAAGCTCTTGTAAAGATGGTTGAGACTCAAGCGGGCCAACTCATTACTCAAATGCAAAACAATCAAAAAGGAAACTTTCCCAGTTAACCCGAACAAGCCAAGGTCGTTACGATTCTAAGAAGTGGTAAGGTGATTGATAATCATGTTAAGATTCCTTATAATATGTCTGATCTAGGTAATTAAGAAGAGGAGAGCCTCGTCAACGGAAAAGATGGGAAAAATGAGGAAAGCAATGGGAACAACTCTTTAGGTCATGTTCAAGAAGGTAAAAAACTCAAGCATGCAACCAAAGACAATAAAGGATTAAGACTGCATAAGGTTACTAATCCTTATAGACTACCAGTTCCATATCTAAGCTACCTTAAGGACTCAAAACAAGATGAGCAATTTTTTGATCTCTATAACATGATTTCTAAAGTTAATATTAATTTGCCATTGTTAGATGTGCTTAGGAGCATTCCAACTTATATAGAGTTCTTTAAGGAACTAAGCACCAAAAAATGGAAGTTTGGACCATATAAGTTGGTGATAATTTCAGAAGTAGCAAATGTGGTCCTTCATTAGTAGGTACCCTGCAAATTGAAAGATCTAAGGAGTTTCATCGTGAAAGTATCAATAGGTAATGGTGAGGAGGTTAAGGGTATGCTTGATCTTAGAGCAAGTATAAACCTAACGCTTCATTATATTTTATGAAATTGGACCTAGAACAGTTAAGACCTACCAACATATGCTTGCAAGTAGCTGGTAGGTCAATCTGTTATTTGAAAGGAATAATGGAAGATGTGTTAGTGAAGGTTGGAGGATTGATTATGCCCATATACTTTGTGGTTTTAGATATAGGGGAAATAAAAAAGCAACAAAAGGATCACACCATACTCCTTGGGAGACCTTTTATGGCCACCATCAACACTTTGATTGATGTAAAAAATAGGAAATTGAGCATGACTGTCTTAGAAGAAATAGTAGTATTTTCAATCTTCAATGTTAAACCTATCCATACTACTACTGTTTATGAAAAATGTTCTCTTGTAGATCAAATTAATGCTGCATATTTTGATTTTGCCTTACAAGAAGAAGAAATAAGTGAGTTAAACTTGGCTAAAGAGAATGATGAGTACTGCCAATTACTAGACAATGTCGTAGAAGGAGAGTTTGGTGAATTCTTAGAGATAGCTTCCAATGAAAAGAAGAATGCAACCCTATCAAAAGTAGAGTTGAAAGAGTTACCTGAAAATTTGAAGTGTGTGTTTTTAGGTGAAAAGGAAACATATCCGACCATTCTTACATCTACTTTGGATGCTGATCAAGAAAAAAGAAATTTGAGTGAGATGAAAATATTGAAAAAGTACATAGGATGGAGTTTGAGTGACATTAAGGGAATTCGTCCCTCCATGTGAATACATAGGATTATCCTAGAAGAGGGGGCCAAACCAGTGAGAGAGACCCAAAGAAGACTCAATCCTAATATATAGGAGGTAGTTAAGAAGGAAGTTTTGAAACTGCTTGATGACGGAGTGATTTATCCAATTACAGAAAGTGAGTGGGTGAGCCTAGTGCATGTAGTTCTGAAAAAATCTGGTATTATTGTTATTAAAAATGATAAAAATGAGTTAATGCCTACTATGATTACCACTAGATGGAGCATGTGTATTAATTACAGGGAACTAAATGCGGCTACAAAAAAAAGACCATTTTTCGCTCCCTTTTATTGATCAATTGTTGGAAAAACTTTCTGGAGATAAGTTTTATTGTTTTCTTGATGGTCTTTCAAGTTATTACTAGATACCAATTGCTCGTGAGGAACAAGCAAAGATGACATTTACTTTTCCATTTGGAGCATTCACTTTCAGGAGATGCCATTAGGGCTGTGTAATACACCTGTAACATTTCAAAGTTGCATGTTTTCCATTTTCTCAAACATGATCGAGGACTTTATCGAGGTATTTATTCATGATTTCTCAATCTTTGGTGTTTCTTTTGATGATTTTCTAAATAAGCTTACTAGTGTGCTTGAAAGATATATTGAATGCAACTTTACTTTAAGTTGGGAAAAGATTCATTTTATGATGAAACAGGGGACAGTCGTAGGTCATGTTATATCAACAAAGGGAATTGAGGTTGATAAGGATAAAATTGAAGTTATAGGAAAGCTTCTGCCACCCACTTCTGTCAAGGGTATTAGAAGTTTTCTAGGACATGCTAGATTTTATAGGAGTTCTATCAAAGATTTTTCTAAGATAAGTCATCCTTTATGCTAACTGCTAGCAAAAGATGTCCATTTTGATTTTAATGAGGAATGCTTAATGCCTTTAACGTTCTCAAAGAAAAATTGGTCTCTACACCGATTGTTATGGCTCTTGATTGGTCTCTACCTTTTGAAATTATGTGTGATACTTCTGATTTTACTGTGGGAGTTGTTTTGGGCCAAAAAGTTGAGAAATGTTTACGTGTAATTAATTATGCTAGCTTAACTCCGAGTGATGCACAACTAAATTACACAACCACTGAGAAATAATTGCTAACGGCGATTTTTTCATTGGAAAAATTTAGAACTTATTTGTTAGGGTCAAAGATTATAATCCATTATGATCATGCAGCTTTTGTATATCTTTTAACCAAACCTCATGCAAAATCACAGTTAATTAGGTGGATTTTATTGTTACAAAAGTTTGATGTGGAAATAAAAGATAAAAGATGGAGTGATAATGATGTTGTGGATCATTTGCTTAGAATAACTCCTAACTTGGAAACTCTTAAACAATAAAATAATTATGTAATTGTTGAGAACTTTCCTAAAGAGCAATTATTTGTTGTTAGTAAAGTGCTGACTATGTGAATTATCCTGCATGTGGCATTTTGAGACCTAACATGACTTTTCAAGAAAGGAAAAGGTTCCTTCACCTAAGAAGGTTATATTTTTGGGATGGTCCATACCTCTATTAGATTTGCAAGGATGAAATCATTCAAAGGTGCACTCTAAAGGACGAGCAGGTAAGTGTCTTGACCTTTTCTCATGAACTCCACTGTAGAGGCCATTTTGGAGTGCCAAAAACTACTTCTAAGGTTTTTCAAATGATTTGTATTGGCCCACTTTGTTTAATGATGCTCATTTCTTCTACTTAAAATGCGATAAATGTCAATGAATTGGAAATATAAGTAGATGAAATGAAATGTCCCTAACTAACCAATTGACTATGGAATTATTCAATTTTTAGGGTATTGATTTTATGGGCCTGTTTTCTAAATCTTATGGATTTGAATATATACTTGTTGTAGTTGATTACTTGTCTAAATAATTAGAAGCAATACCCACCCGAACTAATGGTCTTAATGTTGCTGTTAAATTTATGAAGGAAAATATTTTTAGCAAGTTTTGGATTTTGCACGCAATCATAAGCGATGGAGGAAGTCATTTCTACAATAAGCTTTTTGAGAAGGTCATGAAGAAATATACAATAACTCAAAGGTGGCGATTCCCTACTATCTACAAACTTCTAGATAAGTGAAAACAAGTAATAAATAAATCAAGGGGATTTTGGAGAAGACTGTGTGCCCATCAAGGAAGGATTGTTCAACAACGTTAAATGATGCACTATAGGTATATCATACGACTTACATAACTTTCTTAGGCATGGGCCTTTATTAGCTTGTTTTTAGGAAGGCTTGCCATTTGCTTGTAGAGATTCAGCATAAAACACTGTGGGCAATCAGGACAGTTAACATGAACCTAGATGATGGAGGAAGGGAGCATTTGCTTCAAATTTCAGAATTGGACAAGCTCCGGAGTGAGGCTTACGAGAATTCCAAAATCTACAAGGAAAGAACAAAACGTCTTCATGATAAAGGTCTTGTAGGTAAGTCTTTAACACTTGGAATGAAATTTCTTTTGTATAATTCTTGCTTGGCATGTTGAAATCAAGGTAATTTAGGCCATTCTAAGTAATCAAGGTCTTTCCATATAGAGTCGTGGAACTGGAAAACCCATAAACAAAGGAAACCTTTAAGTTTAATGGCCATCGAGTGAAGCCATACTTGGAAGGAGCAATTGAGAAGAAAACTATAGAATCCATCTATTTGAGCGATCCACTTCAAACATGACCATTGAGTCGTCTAGCTACAAAACATTAAAGAAACGTTTAATGGGAGGCAAACCATAAAATTCTTATCTTGTTTTTTTATTATTCCTGTTACATGACTATCTATTTTTATCTATTCATTTTCAAATATTTATTATTAAAAAATGAAAAAATCGAAATCACACTTGTGACTTCCCACCGACCCCCTTTAAAAACCATGCCTAACCTAATTTTTTTTTTCATTTCTCTCTTCATCTTTCTTCCAGATCTGTTGACTTCCACCTCCACCCCTACTATCGTAGCCGTCTCCATCTCACAGCTTGGTTCATTTGTCGAGAGCAATCAACAAAGTCATCCACTAATGACAGGCACCGTGAGCACCACCACCTCATACTCGTGACCTTTATTCCATTGGCCATAGTCGCGTCAGTGAGCACCGCCAACACTGATGGCTATGGGTCCAAGGATGAGATACCTAGGAGCTTCATCCTCTTCACCACATGATACGCTAACTTCAGGTACCATATGCCTAGAATTTCAAACTAGAGAGCACCAAAAAAGGTACACAATTCTTAAGAATCGTCAAATTATTCCTAATAAATTTGTCAATTCTAGATCTATTTTTGAATTAGGAATAGTTTATTGTGTTCGTGAATTGTTGCACAATGTAGGATGGGATAGATTTTCTAGATTTTGAAACAATTCATACGTGGAATTGACTTTAGAATTTTTGAGTACTCTGAAAGTGGTCAATGACCCTACGAACATTGTGATAACTATAAAATTTCGATTGATGAATGCACTGCATGTGATTACTCTAGATGTGCTCAATGATATTTTTGGATTTCCACACAGTGACTTATATGGCTATCATAAGGATTTTAAGGCTGGAGAATTTTGGAACCAAATAACCAATTCTAGAAAAGTATTTTCTCCAAGTCGGTCCAAATCATCTGCCTTAGTAGACCCAGTCCTTCACTGTATCCATAGATTTCTAACTTTTACCTTATTTGATAGGGGAGATAGCCAGGGAGTGGTTTCAAAAGTTAAATTTTTGTTTTGTGGTGTATGATGTATGGTAAGCCTTTTAATACCGATATGTGGTTAAGTACACATTTAATTGATGTGACTAAACCCAATGTAGATAAAATAGTAGTTGGAGCATTCATGACTCAAATTATAGAACATCTCAGCTTACTAACTAGGAGAGCAGCGACACAACTAGTCCCAAACAACTTTAGTCTTGACTTGTAATCCCTAACGTATATGAAGGTTTTCAGGTGGCAAGGTGATCGTTATGTTCTTTTTAATGATGTCACGAATGAAGCTTCAAATAACAAGCATGCCCGAGTTGCGAAAGTTGAATAAAAGGATGATGTTTCACCAATCGAAGCAATGCCTCTGTCTTCTCCAACTACTTCTTTGGGTTACCAGTCACTTGTAACTCAATTCCATGCATTCCAAGTCTAATTCATGGAGTATGTAACTAAAACTAGAGAGTTTGAACAACTAGCAAATGATCAGATCCATAACATTGAGGCTAATATGGCAGAGATTCGGAACTTCATGGCCAATTTGAATGCTCGCTTCTAACATTCAGCACCCCCATCTTAGTATCTTATTTCTATCCTTTTTCTTTTTATTGCTTGTTAGTTTAATTTCTTTTAGTTTTAATGTTTGTCCTTGTTTGTGTTACTTTGCATCTTAGACCCCTTTATTATTTTCTTTTCACATTGAGGACAGTGTGATATTTTAGTGTTGGGGAGTACTAGTTAAAAAATAAAATTAAAAAAATTAATTATTATTTGTGTATTGTGTGTTATGTGTTATGTGTTTGTTTTTCCCATTTAATAGTTAGAGATGCATGGTTATGAAATAAACTCAATTGAGATTAGAAATGCATAATATGAGTCGATATACTTTCATACTTAGACTAACTAACTTGGATTTTGATTAAAAGGACATTAGTCTATTGTGATAGATGAATGTCACTTTTCTTTGGTAAAAGTTTAAGCCTTTTGAAATATTTAACACCAAATTCAAGTATTCTTTGCTGAGAGTGTTCTTTTATAATTAAGGAACTCTAGAACTTGCTTGCAAATATTAGTTGATTTCATATAATCTTATGCAAATATTGAAATGATGAAGGCAATCAAGATTTACCCCTTTTGCTTAAAAGCCACCATAATGTTACCCTTAGTGAGCACCTTTCAGCTTAACATGGAACCTTTTCTGTCTTTAAGCCCAAAATATGAGCCTTTACCTTAATTATTTGTCCTCTTTGTTGCACCTACTATAAGGCAAGTTGAGCATTTGAAACTGGGTTTAGGAAGTAATTGCTTGAATAAGTGTGGGAGATCATAACATATAGTTGGTTATTAAGTTAGGAATGGGTATGGTTGTAGCAATCATCTCTCTTCTATATTTTTCTTTTATTGATTTCCTTTTCTAAAATAAATAGATAAATAATTAAAAAATAAAAAACAAAACAAAAAACAACAAAAAGAGAAGAAAAAGAAAAAAAAGAGAAGAAATATAAAATAAACAAAGGAAAGAGAAGATGACCAGAAAATCAAAAGAAAGAGGAGAGACATAAAAAAGGGGAGTGCTAACCTTGTTAAATGAGAGGAAAGAATTGAGTGTTTTATGCTTCTTTGTTCTGTATTATTTTAAATGCTTCATTTGTTCTATGGTTTTAAATTGTGATTTTCCTTTTTCCTACCCCCAACCCCATTACAACCAAAATAAAGACCTCCGGATTGATGTTTATGTTTGATATGAGTGGTGGAGATTGGATTAGTAAGCAAGCCTATGGAAGATTCCTCACATAAAATGAACGATGAGGGAATATATCCTACCTGTGAATGCATGAGAGGATGGAGAGTAGAGTGAGTGTCTATCACACTTGTTAATGGTCTTTGAGTTAAAGTACTTGTTAATTTTGGCTAAGCATGTACAGAATAGTCTGTTCACGGAGTATTATGAGTTTCAAGTTCTCAAGATGTGATTATTAAAATGATCGTTGATATCTTTGACGATTTTTTTGGGAAAATCATTGTTTCATTGTTTGTTCTTATACAGTCTAGTATTCTTTATTTTGTTTGGGGACAAGCATAGTTTAATTGTTGGGCAATAATTGTTATGTCTAATTTCTATTGATTTGGTTTGCCTTCATATCTTGATTTTGGTTATAAATTATTGTGTTTTAATCAAAATTTGAAATGAATTGAGTGAAAATGGAATGAAAGTTGAATGAATTTTCTTGTGAATATAGCATGAAAACAAGAAAAATTATGCATGAAAGAATGAATGTGGACGTGAATTATGTATGTAACAATAATTAATTAATCCATTCATGTTAATAGAGTCACAACCGTGACTCCCGAGTCATGGGTGTGATAGAATTCTCTTTAATTGTCTTAATATTACGTGTCATTTGTAGGAGAAACCTAAACCTAACCTCTCACTACAAATAGAAAATGAAGAATGTTGGTGGCGAACATAGACACACCCGCAAAAAAAAATGAACAAAAGTCGGCTAAAAAAGAGGTTGGAACAAAAAGAAAAAATAGATGCTAGAGGTGGAAAACAAAGGAGAAAGAAATAGTCAGGTGAAGA
Organism: Erythroxylum coriaceum; assembly: GCA_026874005.2. NCBI lineage: Eukaryota > Viridiplantae > Streptophyta > Magnoliopsida > Malpighiales > Erythroxylaceae > Erythroxylum > Erythroxylum coriaceum. The sequence continues at coordinate 3,858,493 of JANQAP020000584.1, forward strand.
AAAAAAACAACAGAGAGCTAAAGTTACTGTGCGCATCTTCTGGGTAAGAGTGAACAGCGGCAGAAGGTGAGAGCCAATGCCAGAGAGTGAACAGATTGACAGAAGACCCACCGTCAACTCCCTCACCTAAACAAACCTTTTGTTTGCTCATCCTATCTTATACATGTTGCATTATTTACTCTATTGCTCTGTTAGTTATTCAATGACTCATTTCGATTTATTCACTGTTTTATTACTTTAGAGTTCTCTTACTATTAACTATGAGATTGAAGTATTTGAAGATGATTAATAGTGTTTATTCCATAAAGGGATGATTACTTGTTTTTGAGAATTAATGTAGCTAATTTAGTTGATTATGCATGATGAAGGGATTATTTTATTGTCTTGTTTTTTGTTATAGTTTATGACTTACTGGATGTAATAGTATAACCAAACTTCACATTATTTTGGTATTAAACGAAGGATTGAGAGAAGAAGTTTAATATAGAACAAGAAATTATAAACAATTAAGTTATGAATTAGAAATATATTAACTTAAGTGGGTAATTATTAGTTGGGTTTAATAATTAATTTGGATGATAAACTTATCGAATACGAAAATTAGATTAGTTTATTATTTGAATTGATTTTAAAATCCAATTGTTAATTTTAGTAAGAAAATTATCCAATTACTTCACTTTATTCATTCATAGGAGATTAAATTAATGAAATTAATTCTCAAGAGTTTTCCACATCAGTTGATCAAATTGCTTTTGCTTTCAGTTAAATCACTTTACCTTTTTAGTCTAATTGCTTTATTTTCTTTAAACCCTCTTACCCAACAAGTCGAGTTAGAGTGTTTAGGATTGCATTTGTTTTTATTTTCATTTAAAATTAATTTGAGTGGACCAATTTCACCTCCGTGGGAAACGACCCTGGGTAATCAACTACAACTACCTCGTATACTTGCGAGTAGGATATCCTAGGCATTTTTAGAACTTATTTTGGCACATCAAAATTTGGAGGACATTTTCCTTAAGATCAGGAAGCCATTTCCCTCTCTACCTCAAGTAATCCGAGCATGATGAAAAAGACTCACTAGTGACTTTAAACCTAGCATTGAAAAGAGATATTAAGACATGGTTGGTGAAGATGGAGCGCCAATAACATTATTAGACTAAGAAACTCCTCAATTTTTTCAAACTTCAAGGGATGTAAGTGCTATTATTGCCGCAATCTCCATTAGCATTCTCTTGCCTTTACTTTTTATTTATTTATTTGTTTTTTCTATTTATGTTATATGTTTAGTTGTCCCATTGCATATCACTTTCAAACATTAAGGACAATATGTCAGTCACATGTAAGGGAGTGGTATGCAATTGCATTTACGTTGTATGTTGCTTGTATATATGACTACCCCTATTTGTGTAATGTGCATTTTTGCATGATTTTTCTATTTTTCCCTTTCTTGCATATGTTTAACTGTGTGAATGGGTAATGGCTAATAACCTTTCTTTTGAACAAAATTGTTTAAATTTTGAAAATATATTACCTTAGGAAGTTATGAGTTACGTGTGTTTAATTTAAATATGTATGTCAATTAGGATATGACACTTAGATTTACATTTTAGGTTTAGAAGTCATTTAAATAGGTAAATAATCTTTATTATCTTTTAAGTAAATAATTGTCTATAAAGAAAAGAATTAGGTTTAAAATGTGAAGAAAATTGTGTGTGCTTTGAATAAATAACTATTATACTGACTCATAGGGTTAAGAATAAAGCTACTAGCTAATTGTGAGTAGTGATATAGTTGAGTAACCAGGGACATTCATCACAAATGTTGTTTTTGCATCAAAAGACTAAAATGACTCTCCAACGAAGCTAAATAAAAAACACAACATAGTTGAGCAACTAGGGGACATTCACCATAAAAAGTTTACATTTGCATCAAAAGACTAGGTTAGCATTAAAAAACTTGAAAGGTGACATGTGTGAATAAAAACCTACTGATCTTATAAAAATATCAATAATTTCCATAGGAGGATAATTTGTGATAGTTAACCTTTTTAATTGATTGATAATAGTAAACACATGTATGTAAGTCTCATAGGTGTAAGACTAAGTTTTTTATATCTTGATTGATATTTATGCTTACTTAAGGTTCTTAAACATGATGGAATTGGTTGATATATTAGAATTTGATGAATAATTATTGTTTATAGCCAAGTTAATTCCATAAGGTTAAGGCCATTGAACCATTAATTTTTATCTTATTTGTGCACATGCTTGTGTGTATTTGAATGCAAAAGTGTTGTTTTATATTTGATTTTGCTTGAGGATAAGCAAAAGTGTAAGTGTGAGGGAGTTGATACGTGATACTTGTTATAGGATTGTCTAGGTCATTTTATGTGATAATGTGTATGTTTAGTATACATACCAGGATGTTTAGCCTAGGTTTTGTGTTATTTTCATATAACTTACATGCTCATGTGATTGTATATGAAAAATTGCATGGTAGGTTATAAATGAAGGTTTTTAAGTTTAGGCTTTACATGCATTTCAAGTGTTTTGATGTACATACATTTTGCATAGTTGTATGTCAATGTTTGGGCATGATTTGGACCTTATTTATATTGATTAGCAAATTAATTACATGTGAACTTGTTTTAGGTATCAAAGGAGAAACAAAAGAATAAAATAAGGCTAGAAAACAATAGGTCACGATCATGACTTTTGATCACAATCGTGACCCAGGTAGAAGCTAGAATTTTCCAGCTTTCCTGCTAGTAATTCCATCATGCTCCACTTGCATCTTAAGTAGGTTTAAGTAACCAAAGGGGTATAAGAACCCCATTTTAAACCTAGCACACTAAAAGGAGGAAGATAGACACTTTTTAGTGGATTTTTAAGGAGAATCAAGTGGTTTCAAGAGATCTCAAATCTGCCACACCAAGTTCTAACTTTGTTCTTCAACTCGTAAGCCTTCTATTCTCCCTTCTCTCATCTGTTTTTCTTTATTTATTGTATGGAGAAGATATATGGACTTGTTGTGAGGATTCATTGATGATTGAAATGGATTTCTTAGTAGATTTTAGGGTTTGTTCTTATCAAAACTATGTAAGAACTCACTTTGGTTTAATGTATGGGTTGTTTTAATGCTTATGTGTGGAATATATATGCCTTGCTTACATTGATAAATGGAGTTAGTAAATCCATTTGGATGTACTGTGAGAGTGGGAAGCCTTGGGGAACACTTCACATATAAAGCTAACATGAAATTTAGAGAGAGATCTTGGATGTTTCGATGGCAGTCCAATAGGTTACTTCATATCCACTTAATAGTTAAGTAAAGTGTGTAAGTTGAGAGATCACATACCATCACATACCAAACTTTAATTATTGTTTCAGGCTTAATTGGTTAGAGTATTGAGAGATGAAGGGCTAATACATTAGAATGCCTAAGAATAAGCATGATTACAATACCAGTGTGAGGGATTACATAGCATGAAGAGAATGAACCTAACCTTTATAATTTGATTTTCTAAACCAAAATTGTGTTCTTATTTTTGTGACATTTTGAAGTGTGTTTGTAAGCCTTTAAATTATGAATTTTTTCAATTTCAATCTCTCATTATTTGGTTTACTCAAACAAAAGTCAATTTAAATTACATGGTGACTAACCAATCCTCAAGGTAATAATATGTTGCCATACATTTTTATACGAGCCGTATACTAGCAGTATAGCAACTTCAATTAATTTTAAAATTTTGATCTAAACATGAAGGAGTTATCAAATGCCAACCTAAACATAAGGTTGCAAAGATAACCAACTCTTCCAAAGGTGTATGGAAATGAATAGCTAAAGATGACAAGGATAAATTTTGTTAATACTATTTTTTCCTTTTTCTTAATTATTTTCATATATCTCTTTACTACCTTCCATACGTAAATCATTTACTTTCTATGGAAAAATGTACATTTAATTACAACATGAGATAGTGCTTAGTATGTTGAATAGATAATTAATATTTGGCTTGTGTGATGTTTATTAGCAAAGCTGAGAAACTTGAGACACAAGGAAGATTTTTATAATAATTTATCATGTAAAGAGTACCTAATATATCATTATACCAAGTTTGATGTTGTTTACATGAATTAGAAGCATTATTTTTGCAATTTGATTGCTTAAACTTTATTAAAGACATTCTTAAGCTTTCAATATTCATCACAAAAAGGATTCCCTTTCACTTTGATATTGAACAACCTAGAAAGGATCTTTTGTTTCTACTTTTCACAATCTTCCTATTTGATATCTACCTCTAGGAACTTAAACTTGTGTTACAATCTTGGCCTTCCTTATTAGACTCTTTTTGGTAAAGTGAATAAAGGGTTATTATACCAAACACAGATTATATCATATCAAAAAGAAAAGTTATACACAAAAGCACTTTGTCCTTCTGCAACCTAAGTAAGAGTAACAAACGCTAAAGTTATCAGAAGAAGAAAATTAACAAGAGGAGGGAAAATTGAAAAATCAAATAATTTTTTTCCTTTTTTTCTCTTTTTCTGTTATTAGAATCAGAAAATTCTTAGAAAATCCAAAGGTAATGTCTATATTGAAATCTTGGAAAAGTTTCCTACAAACAAAATAGTTTAAATCAATAACAATAGTGTGTTATTTACATCTTAGGGATAGAAACACTTACATGTAGGACAAAGTTTCAAATTACGTTATAAAGGTGGAAACCGACTCTAGAAAACCTATGAGACCTATAAAAACTAACTCGAGATACAATTTCTAAAACAAATAATGTGTTTGTCTTAAAGTCCCTAAAATAAATAATATGTTACAATTGATTCAATATTTTATCTTATAAATACAGGCATTAAATTTCTATGAATTTTGAACTTCTCCACTTTTTACATTTCTAACATCTTGAGTTCTTTTATTAGATGAAATCATTATGTGTAGTCATTAAAAAATGTAGATCCTCATTTGGTTTTAACATTTTCTGATGGATACAAAAGGGTGTATTTACATGCTATAATTGTACTCCTTCACACTAGTGCTTCTGCTTAGATATTAAACAATCTAATTAATGGCAAACAAAGCAAAACAAAAAAATAGTACCATAATATACCTACTACTATAGGTTTGTAGTAGAACTTGTAACTTATGGGTTTGATGAGTTTGCAATAAGCAAGACAATGTGATTTTGCCTCTAAATTCACAATTAGAGCTAAGCAAGGAAGATTTATAGCTAGGTATAGTAGATCTGATAGCTTTATTCCATCATGATGGAGATAGGGTGGTCAGACTTGGGCTCAGAGGAGTGTTGACATAGAGGAGAAGGAGAATAAATGAACAAAAAGTCATTAGGAATTTTTAAAATTATAAAATAATTAAAAAAAATTGAATAAGTGATAGCTATGTAATAAAATCATTAATTTTATGTGGCATACCACTATCAGTACATTAACAGAGAATTTAATGTCGAACTCACAATAAATTAAAACTTTGAACATTTTAATGTCACTTTTTTAAATTTGAACTAGTATTATAAAATTGAATAAAATTTGAGATTTTTTATAATTAATCCTAAATTTAATGACAAGATCTTAGGCGACACTACTATACTAGTGTACTCGAGTTATCTTAATGAAACTTCACATATAATAAGTTAGCAATTGCAAAAGTTTATGGTGTGTCAAATTTACTACCTTTAAAAATTTTAGTCGCTAGAATTCATTAGAAATTAATAAAGCAAACACACGCAAAAAGGGGGGTGAATTGTGTATGACTTAAAAAAAACTTACAAGTTACTTTCAATTCATATAAAGACATGGGTCTGTTAAAGATTAAAACAATAGAAGCCTGTCAGATAATAGTAGTTTGTTAAACGATAGGAGCCTGCTAAAGTATGAGTCTTATTGAAACAATAAAAAAAGGCACCTATTAAAATGAAAGGAACCATCAACAAATCGAAAACATAAGGAACCTATTATAAAAGCAAAGGAGCCTCTTACTGAAATGAACACACATAATATAATACGGAAAAATAAAAGATAAGGAGAGAGATAAGAAGGACAATCAATTTATACTGGATTGTCTTAGAACCCAGATGTCTAGTACCTAAGTATTCAACTTGAGTGTTTACTATAAAATCAAATAGTAATTTAACAAGCCTCTCTAAAGTCACAAATTAATATTTTTCAAGGTTCTTCAACCTTCCACACTAGTAGTGTTTCACTTGCTTTTACAAGTTCTTAAATGAAAATGAAGTTTGCTCAATATGAGCTTCAATAATCTCTCTCAATAGAATTTCACTTTCTAATGCACAAGAAAATTGTTTTTTGCAAAGATATCACTTTCAAGAATGTATATGCTTTTGATAATATAGCTTCAGAAGCTTCTATATTATTTCGTTCTTGTTCACAGTTGCATTGGCTTTTCCTTAAATAGTCAATTTCTTCAACTAGTGGTTGCTTCATCTTGCATCCTTGTTCAACTAGATCTGAATAACTTCTATGTCATTTTTGCCAAAAAAATCTTCCAGTAATCATATGGCTAATACATGTCCTTCATAATTAGTAAGATCCTTTCGGATAAACCATTTCTAATAAGGTAAGTTTATAATGAAGGTTCATGTAAGAAAGAAAGCTTATTTCTTATGATTTTATTTCCTTTTAAGAATAAGACCATTAATTATACAAGGAAATAAATACAATTTGAATTTTGAAATATTATACAGTTATCATCAAAATCGTTAATCATAATCTTTAAGCTAACAGAAATATGGCATTGGAACAAACCAAATGGACGTAGATAATAAAAATTGTAGGTATTGTGGATGGTTTTATAGACGAGAGAGGATTGTTATGTTGTCTGGAGTGTTATGTAATTACTTATTAGATAGTTACAATTTCTTGATACTGTTATATACTTATGTACTACTCTTAATTAATTGATGGTTATCATAATTATAAAATTTTCGGTATTATAATTTTTCATTTATTAAGAGTAGTCATTAGCAAAAATATATATGTATATGAACTCTAACCATAATTTTTAAAAAAACTTGCATTATTATTTGCAAGGTAGATTTTGTTAATTAAAGTTTATTAAGGTAAACAAACCTTCTGTCTGTGGTTGCGTGTCATAACACTACCAAAATAACTAAACTAACTATAGATAGTGATAAGTCTAGGTCGATCCCACAAGGATTAATATCAAATACTTTCCTAAATTATCTGTTTAAGCAAATAAGGGGATTTTCAATTTGAAACAAATGAAAAACAAAATAAAATTGAATCTATGAAAATAAATCAAATTAAACTATAGAAAAACAATAAAGTCGATGAATAAATTGAACATTGATTCATTGGTTCATCTCAGCCTAAGCACAATTTCACAAATTTCGTTGAGTTACCGTCTTTACTCCTCCTTTTAGACTATTGATCGTGAATTAATAATAAGCTCTATTAATTCTGATTTTCCTTAAGTTTTAGTTAATTACAAAGCGCTCGTTAATTAACCCTAACTATCGAGAAACCTAGAATAAGATCTCAAAGTTTATCCGGATAGTAGCATTACAATTAAGAAAAACAAATCAATTTAAGTAATAATCATGCAAGTACAGACTATTTAGCTTAAGCTACATTATTTCTAACGATTCAGTATTGTTAGTTGCTATAAACGATCTTCCAAATGAATAATACATTTCACATTCAAGATCTAGCTATAGGTAGTCATAAAAATGATTCAATAGAGCATTAAAACCATCATTATCCAAATACCCAATCAATTCATACAAAGTAATGTAACAATCTAAAAAGAGAGTAGACAACGATACACAACACTATATGCTTAATGTGCTCCTTGGCCTCGATTCCACCTTCGAATCGGTGTCAGGTGATTGAGCCTTCTATCTCCATCTTCAAGCTCTAGCAATCAGCCTTTCTAGCTACCATTTATATAAAAAAATTGAAGAGAGAATGGATGATAATAGGACAGCTGAAGATGACTCCCCATTGGTTCCTGCCGTAAGCCTCTCTTATGTTCTATTTCACACCATTCTCTCCCACTATTCCTGATGTGACAAATTAATATGTTGGCTACCTTCACTCTCTTTTGTTTATGCCGCAATCCCTCTCTCATAATTCTCTTTTATTTCCATCCCCATACTACTATAGCTGATTTGAAGAATTAATATCAGTGGACTACTTCACTATTCACTTAACTATTGTGTTCCTCTCTACTGCAAGCTCTCGGTTGCTCCTCTCTTTCAAGAAACTTTGTGTTTTCTTTTTTTTTTCTTCTTCAACCCACCTAGCTACGTTTTCTTCTACCACCTCCAAGCTCTCTATTTCACACCATTGTTCTATTCTTCTTTGCTTATTGTCGTCACTCACCTCCCTGCAGCTCTCACTAGCTCACTCCCCACACACTAGCCCCACTCACGTTATTAGTTAGTTATGTTGAGTTTTTTTATATAGCTGCTACCTGCTGACACCTCCTCTTCGCTTCAGCTAAACCTCCCTTTTGCTTCTTATTAAACTGGGTTAAAATGTAGCAAATGGATAGGTGGCTAATGTCTCTTGTCTCATATTCCAGCTGCTGTATCATTCTTTTTTAATTTAGGCTCACATGTTTTGAGCTCACATTTTTATCTTCTTTTAACTGCACATCAGACACCACTCACTCACGTGTTTTAGCTCCTTTCTTCATTCAAAAGTTACGTACAACACCATATGGCAACTAGGCTTTTCATGAGATAAATGGACAGGTGTTATGTTGTCATGCTAAATCCATGCAAACGTGTGCTGCTTCATTACTTCTCATTCTGAATTTTCTTTTCTTTACTTGCTCTAATATTTCTCATTCTTGCTCCATAAAGACAAAGAATATAGAAATTGAAAAAATGGATTCAATGAACATGCTTTTAGGTCAGTTTAATTCCTTCACTTCCAAAATGTACCTAAAATCAAATATAAATCAAAGTGAGCATCCTAAGCATTTCTAAGGTATTAATCACTAAGTGTAGAAGATAAAATAGATCAACATTTAAATACATATCAGTCTGCATCAAGGTCATTCCTAACGTTTTATAGGCCTAGGACAAAGGAAATAAATAAAAAATATACAAATATGTAAACTTTAAAAGCATATTTTTATTTAAAATTTAATATCCATATGTAAGACCTTTTTGCATTTGATTGCTTTTATATTTTGTTGGGTTAGCCATGGTTGCATGCATCACATGCATGTGAAGGCAGTGGAAGTGTTAGAGTCAAGATTCCAACACCATGACAACCCAAAAACCATAAGATCATAAACGCATGCAAGGATATGTAAAGAGCATGTAATATAAAAACATTTTTATCTTTATTTCTCCTCCTTTCTTGCTTCTTCTCCTTGTTTAGGTTATTGCAAACACCAAACCCTTTTTTGATCTCCCAAGAACATGCAAAGACAGAAGATGAAACAATGTGTAAGGGTGTTGGAACACCAAACTTGATGAATTCAGGTAGATGTTCAAATGGGAGATAGATCAAGGTTATCTTGCATACATGTTAATTTATAAAATAATTGCATAACTTACATAAAGATAACTCAAGAACTCTTCTCTCTCTCTAAAACTCTTTTAGAGCCCTTTCTCTCTCACTTGAGTGTGTAAGAAGTAGAAGAAGCTCGTGTACATAAGTGAAGAACTCACTTATATACCATTTCATGGCCTCTATCACGATCGTGGCCTTGTTGGCAACGATCGTGACCTTATTGGCGACAATCTTGGCTTGTCTCGCCTTCAGCCACAATCATGGCCTACTTAAAATGGTCATACACACTTTGTTTTTCATCCAATCTTTTATGCATATGACCCTTAGGTTCTCGATTATTTTAGGCACTTGAATTAACTTTTAATTTAATCAAATCATGAAGGGTTTCATGATGCTAATTTACTATAATATAAGTGGATTAACACACAAACTCTTCGATAGTTAATTATCTAACTTATGAACCTTTCTATAGACAATTGTCATGTAATTTGTCCTTTCATCATACTATATCCCACTTGTTTCGAGTATGGGCTATGTGTCAACTCCCAATAAATTGACTACATCACATCTAGTCCAAGTGATGTTAGTTCTTGTTTTGGGATCTCATTACTCTATGTGTCATTGAAGACTCTCTTCATGACACATAATTGCTCTGGCCAGTGACTCCTGAGTAATGATCCCGACAAAAGGTCATGGGTATCATCTCCTTCTATCAGGAGTGGTGAATCCTTTATTGGTTACCTAATTACCTTTGAATACAAATAGCTATACCCAATCACCACCCTAAGAGCGACCTCATCTTGAGGTAATAAAGAATGATGTCAAAGCACAGGATTTGTATCCAAGATATTCTTAAGTTCGTCAAGTCTAAGGATATTTGCACCATTACTATGATGAGATTAATCACTGACATTCAATAGATCATCCATATGATAATCTCATAGCAGGTCATCCGATATACTTACTACTCTTAGTAAGCATCCACATGTTAATTCTAAACAACTCAAGCTTATAGTTTGTGAGATCCACTGCTTAATCAAATCACGGAGTATAACATGTACTAGCCAGTCTGGATTAATAATGTTCTGTCTTATTAATCCTATGACTATGGATTATTTAGATACTAATATAATTGCACATGATAATCTCATTGTCATGATCTCATCATGATTTCTCTCATGTTATATTTTGTATCATGGACTTCATTAATTCAATTTAAGATCAATATCAATTCATATATAAACAAATATCAAATCAATGAAAAATGCCTTTCACATTATTAATCAAAATAAAGCTTGTACAAAAGTGCTAAAGGTGATTAGCTTTAGAGCACTACTCTAACACACACATTTGTGATGTGTATCAATCCAGTTACTCCACTACATCACGTTCTCAACTGGCTATTAGCTCTATTCATAACTCGAAGGCTAGCAGAATAGTAATTTATTTAAAATTAACAAACAAAAAATACTAGCAAAGTTGCTTAAGTCCAAGGACCTCAAATTATGAATGAATGTGTCAATTTAAAGGGCTACAGCTTAACAATAAATCCTAATTAAGTTGCATATTTAACCAAAGAACCTAATTCACTAATTTTGTGAGCTAATGATTCTTCACATCCTAATAGACTATGTTGAAAATTAGATCAATTTCAATCCATCTAAGCCATTGACACATTCACACAATACACAAAATGCAATCTAACAAATATCATATAATATACGAAACTCACATCCAGATCAAAACACATAACCCTCCATTGTCCTCAATGTGAGAAGGGAAAAAACAAACACACATTGAAAGAAGAGACATAAAATTAAAGTAAAACAAAAAAGTAAATAAATACTTAATTTTAAAAAGAAAAGGGTTAGAACAAAGCCTTATGGTGATAGAGGCAGGGATGGTGTTGGAATTGGCAGTTGAACATCGTCAGCCTCGAAATAACGATGGATATGACGTATGTCTCGGCTTTAACGACATTGAGTTTGGGCCATCTCCTTCATTCTTCTAGAGTTCTCCGCAAGTGTATCTGTGATTACTTTGGTGTTTGTGGATATAGTATCAAAAACTTTCTTCTAGCCCGGTGCTTCTATTTCTTCTTCCTCCTTGGAGTCTTCACTAGTCAAGTCCTCTTTTGCCTATCAAGATGGCACTGTACTTGAACTTGTTTGACTAGCCTTGATCTTCAAATGCATCTTTTGGCTTATATCCCGAAGTTCCATGTTATGGGACTTAAAGATTTCAACACGCCATAGATGTCGATGATTTAGGAAGTTTGGAAGATAGACACTTAAACCACTACAATCCACGCCATAATACTCAGCAATGGAGGAAACTAAGTACCCTATACTTAAATTATTGCTCCTCTTATACAGAGTCGCAATAATAGCATTCATCACATGTGTGGAGGTGCACACTGAAATGTTGGATCCATGCACTACAACATGAAGAGTTCTTTTGTTGAACATTTGTTGGTTTCTGATTTATCAAAAACTAGTTAACACATAAATTTGTGCAATAACAAGTGCTCATGTGTCCTTATGATGTTGTTGTGAGCATTTTTAACATTAAATTGCTCTAACCCAATGAGCTCATTCCAATAGCAAAAGCACAAAAATTATCTTGTTGATCGATAATGGAATACTTAGGGAACCCACACATATCACATATGATTTGGATGTTTAGTTCATAAGCTTGTATCGATAGCCTAAAACACATTTCTTTAGGGCTCTTAGATTTGTAGGAAAGGGAAGGAAAGAATTCTATATTGAGCTCCTGGTAGACAATAAATTGGAAGCGTATGAATTTTGACCACTAAATTCTTTCTGCTAAGTTTTCTACCCTATTGTGCAATTTTAGCCTATCAAGTATATCAAAATCAAAATATTTTGGGACTTCAATTTGTTTAGCATTGAGTGATTGGAAACAAATACCTTCCTCCTTTGTGTAGATTAGGAATGGTGCTCTGAAGTCTGCTTCCCTGTTCCTTTTCCCTCGTCTCGGGAATTAGTTTCTTCCCGATGATTGATCCCGCTTTGCTGATTGCTTAATGCATGACATATTAGCTTGTGAGTAAGTAAAGGTTAAAAGAGACTGGAGGTTTAAAATTTAGGTAGAGAGAAGTTAGAGTGTTTGGAGGTTTTAAACATAGGGAGATAAAGTAGAAATGAAAGTGAGTGAAAAAGTGAAGTTAGAAATGAATATATAGGTGGATAGAGGATAAAATAGTAAAAAACGAATATGAAATTCACGTGTCCCCTTTTGCCCTGCCATAAGCCACATTCCACATTCGTGGCCTACAATTTTTCACCAATTTTTAAATTTTCTCTTCTTTTATCCTTCTTCACTTATCCGAAACCACTTTTTAACTCTTTATGGCCCTTTAACCTCTCTTTTGCTTACTTCCTAAATCATCAAATTCATGTCGAATCCTATGCCTTCCTGGTTTTATTTAGAAACAAAATAACCTAACTAGAGAATCCAAATATCTAAAGAGCAAGGGAAATAACATAAAATTAACAGAACATAGGTTGCCTCTCATGCGATGCTTCTTTTAACATCGGTAGTTTGACGCTCTATCCTTGGAAACTCGGTCGGGATCAATTATGAGTAGCTTGCTTCTACCTTTTTTGTTCAAAATTAGTTTTGTAGCCTTTAAGTAAGCTACATATTGCAAAATAATCAAAAGGACAATATTTATAACATTATGAAAACTAATTAAGCTCAATAATGTTCTTTTTTTGTGTGAACTGTCAATATAACAGGGAATAACAAAACTTTTTTAAAAAGGTGAGTTACTCTCTTTCTTCCTTAATCAACTTTGTCTCCTCTGCTTCCTTTGTTACATGAACAAAGACTTTTATAGCCTCTTTAAACTCAATATCTGTTGTCATCTGTTCTTTGTCTTTTTGTTCTTTAGAAGATTCAAACACATCAATTACCGTGAATGAGCTACTATCCTTCGAATTCTTTAATACATCATTCATGTTAAATGTTTCTTGGTCATCATTAATCAGAAGGATAAGGTTTTTATCATAGACATTTACCCAAGCTTTTTCAATGTTCACATATAGTATATCAAGAACTGGTGAATAATTGGGAGGGTTGGCATTGACTTCTTCATCCTCGTTCTTTCTCTCTTGGTCTTTAATAAGGTGGGGTTCAGTTTGGTTTTCCACTGGTCCTTTTAGCTCTCCCCCTTTCTTAGGTGCAATAGCCTCATATTGCTCTCTTTGATGTATTTCCATATTACTTAGAGAGTCTTCCACACTTCTTTTACAAAATTCATGGGAAATCTATCTCACTCAAATCTCTAGGTTGTGAGTAAATGAGGCATGATTTTTTGTTACTTGCTCAATTTGCTGATTTCTTGCCCGCTGTTACTTGCTCATTAACTTATCCAGGATGTTGTCCAATTTAAAAATCCCATGAAATAGACTCATCTTGCTGAAGTCCTACTAAGTCTTGACGTTTGAAATGAGTCCCTAGATTATTGGACCCATAGAAATCGGGGTGGTTCTACCACCCTGAAATGTACATGTTCTAATAAGGATCGCTACTTCCCCAACTATACTGTGCCTTATTGTAATTGGAAAAAGTTCCTTGCTCCCTATAATATTTATCTTCCATCATTGTTCTTTCCATTTCTTCTTGGCCTCTAGCACTTCAAATGTCTCATTTCTCATTCTAAGATGTCTTGCTATATCTCTACTTTACACCCGAAACTTCTTTCTCTATATTTTTTTATAAAAAGATAGAGAAAAAGCCTTAGATTAAAGAACTAAACTAATCACCTCCTCGACAACGACGCCAAAAACTTGATCGTGGTTTTTCGATGTGTATTAGTTTTAATTGATTAACCTCAATTTAGTTTTAATTGATTAACCTTAATAATCCACAAGCGCATAGGTCGTTCGCGTAGTACCTAAGGTGTCGATCCCACGAGGAGGGATAATCTAATCCTAAACTCTAACGCCAAAATAAATCGCAGATATTCAAATGTAATGAAACCAAAACAAGCAGGCAATTTAATCAATCAAATCAATTAAAGAATCAATTATAAAAATATTAACAATTTAGCAATTGTAATGCACACTCAAGAATCAACCTAAGGAATTATCAATTGAGAGAAAGCAAATTTCACCTATCTTTAATGCTAACCTGATTGATTATGACTTCCTAGATTATTCATTCTAGACGATCCTAGGGGTTGATTACTCTCTCTCGAGTTATAACCATTAAACCTAATTTATAAACTCTAATCAGATTATAGAAGTTGCAATTTCTCAATTAACAACCTATCTAAAACCTTAATTAGATCTGAAGTTGTCTAATAAACTATCGGAAAC
>JANQAP020000584.1:3873479-3886745 GCA_026874005.2 Erythroxylum coriaceum
TTTAATCATTAATCAAAATTTCTATTTAATTATTTCTATCAAATTAAATATATATTAAAAATATTTAATTATTAAAATTTTTCGACGGTTATAATTTAAATATAATAAAAATATATATTTAAAAAATTTAAATTAAATAATTTACCGACAGAAAAACCCATAATTTCTGTCAGTAATGGCCAACATAACACCGACAGAAACCACTATACCATCGGTAAATTTACTGACGAAATTAAAACATTCCGATGCTAAATTTACATACGGTTTAGGAACTTACTGTCGGTAAATTTAGCGTTGGAAAATTATAGCCCGTCGATAACTTACGGATGGAAAAAGTATGACGGTCGACAACTTTTTTGTTGAAATTACTAACGGTAATTTCGTTTCGTCGGTAAACTTACCAACGAAAAATTTCTTTACCGTTGGTAAGATTAGCTACGGCCAAATCTACGGCATTTTTGTCTGTCGGTAAATTCCGTCAGTAATGTTTAATACCGACGGAATATTTATCTTTTCCATTGGTATTTTCTGTTGCTAACTCACTATTTTCTTGTAGTGTAAAGTCAATATCAAAATTTTACAGAAAAGCATATGAGTTTATGGCAATTGATCCTTACAGGATATATTACCTGACAGTTGGCATCTGTCACATGATTTGCAGAAGAGGTATGCATCTTTACACAGTGAGGGCCAGTAGAAACAACTCTCTAGAACTTTATAAGCTATCCTCTTCACTCCAAAATATCCTCCATAGACATACGAATGGCAAAAGGCTAAGATCAAGGGTGTTTCACTTTCAGGTACATACGTCCTAATGACTTAATCTGCATAGTGCCTCTAAAGATATGGGTCATCCCAAATGTAGTACTTTTCTTCATTCTACAACTTATCCCTTTAAGCCATTGAAAAACTAATAGGTAATTTGTTGGTAACTAAGAAATTTACGATGTCTGTATACCATGGTGGTGTCACATCTGTAGAAAATAATTGTTCATCTGAAAAAGTCTCTTACAAAGGGATGTCATCTTCTTCCTTGATCAAACGGTTGAGGTGATCAACCACCACTTTTTTTGCCCCCTTCTTATCTCGGATCTCTAAGTTGAATTCCTGAAGGAGAAGAATCTATCTGATCAGCCTTGATTTTTCTTCTTTATTTGTGAGTAAGTATCGTAAAGCTGCATGGTCAAAATAGACAATTACTTTAAAACCAAGCAAATACGACCGAAATTTTTCTAAAGCAAAAACCAAAGATAAAAGTTCTTTTTCAGTGGTCAAATAATTTAATTAAGCTTGGCTGAGAGTCTTTGAAGCATAATAGATGGCATGCAAAGCTTTTCGCACTCTTTGTCCTAGAATTGCCCCTATTGCATAGTCACTTGCATCATACATGATCTCGAAACGGAGGTTCCAATTTGGCTGTTAAATCACCAGTAGGGATGTCAAAAGCTCCTTAAGTTTTTTGAATGCTTCCTTACACTTATCATCAAAATCAAAGGGGACATCTTGTTATAGCAGCTTGCATAATGATGCTGCTATCTTTGAAAATTACTTAATAAATCGACGATAAAAACCTACATACCTAGGAAAAAATGTACTTCTCGCATAGTTGAGGGGTAAGGTAAAGAAGAAATAAGATAACCTTAGATTTATCTACCTCAATACCCCTAGCAGATATAACATGCCCTAAAACTATACCTTGATCCACTATAAAATGACATTTTCCCCAATTCAACACAAAGTTAGTTTCAATGCATCGTTCTAAGATAATAGTAAAATTCTCAAGGCATTCATCAAAAGAAGAACCATAAACATTAAATTGATTCATGAATACCTCTATGATGTTCTCAACATACTCAGAAAAAATGCTTATCATGCATTTTTGGAACGAGGCGGGTGCATTGCATAATCCAAATGGCATCCTTCAGTAGAACGTACCAAATAGGCATGTGACCATGATCTTTTCTTGATCTTCTGATATGATTGGGATCTAAAGATAACTTGAAAAGCCATATAGAAAACAATAATAATCACAACTAACCAATCTCTCAAACTTCTGATTAATAAAGGGAAGGGGAAAATGGTCTTTACGAGTTGTTGAATTCATTTTCTTATAATCAATACACACTCGCCACCTGGTTTGCACTCGGGTAGGAACTAACTCACCTTCTTGATTTGTCACAATGGTGATTCCATACTTGTTTGGAACCATCTGAACCAAACTTATGCACTTATTGTCAGAGATCAGGTAAATAATCCCAGCATCGAGAAGCTTCAGCACTTCCTTCTTTAGAACTTCCATCATTGGAGGATTCAGCCTATGCTAAGTTTACCTTGTGGACTTTGCATCCTTTTCTAGTAAAATGTGACGCATGTATATAGATGGGCTTAATCATTGGATATCTGCGATCGTACACCTGATGGCCTTCTTATGCTCTCTCGACATTTAAACCAACCTGTCTTTTTGATTCGAAATCAATTTTATAGAAATGATAACTGGAAGAGTCTTTTTATCTCCCAAATAGGCATACTTGAGGTGGGTGGGTAGTGGCTTCAATTAGACTATTTCTAAATGATCTTTGCAACTTAATTTAAACATTTCCTGCACCAAAGGATCAATCACATCAACAGAGAAAACATAGTGATCATCATGAGGATGTTTCATGGCACCAAAAATATTAAAATGAATTACTTCCCTATCTAATTCCATTGTGAGGGTACCCTCACGAGCATCTATCTTATTTTGATTCGTATTAAGAAACAGTCTCCCCAACAAGATAGTTATTAGATTATACGAAGTGTCATCATTCATATCAACAACATAAAAGTATACAAGAAACACTAACTGATTTACCTGTACCAAAACATCCTCAACTACACCAATAGGGTAAGCGTTAGTGCGGTTAACCAATTGTATGATAACACTTGTTTCTTTCAAAGGACCGAAATTTAAGGAAGCATAAATTGAACAAGGCATCACATTAATTGAAGCTCCCAAATCCAACATAACTGTATTGATCACAGTGTTACCAAATTTGTAGGGAATGGTGTATATACCTGGAACCCGTCATTTTAGAGGCAACTTCTTTTTAAATACCACAAACACATTCTCACCCATCATCACTTTTTCATCACTCCAGCCTAGGTTATACGTCTACGAGTATAGATTGTGCCGATTAGGAAAATTCCCTCTTGCAACATTCACATACTCCATACTTCCTTCTTTAAGTGCCAAACACTCATCAGTCAAATGGCTCGTGTTCGAACATATTCCATATGCTTTTACCTGGGCTTGTCCAACTGCAATTTATCTAATAAAAGATGTTAGCTCATCTAAACGATATTCAATAGATGAAGTATTTACCTTGTTTACTCGTCGAACATCGTTGCGAGTGTCAAATTGTTGAGTGTTAGTAGCCATTTGCTCAAATAAAACCCTGGCTTCAATGGGAATTTTCTCACAAAATGCCTCACCACTTGTCGTATCAACCAAACTCCTCTCCATCGATAACAGTCCTTCGTAGAAATATTGGATGAGAAGTTGCTCTGGAATGTTGTGCTGCAGAAAACTGGCATAGAACTTCTTAAAATGCTCCCAGTACTCATAAAGAGACTCTCCATTATGCTGCTTAATACCACAGATTTCCTTTCAAATACTCACTGTTTTTGATGCTAGAAAATATTTTTTTAGAAATAGTCTCTTCATCTCTAGCCAAGTATTCACACTCCCAGTAGGTAAATCAAACAACCAATCCTTCACTGCATTTTTTAGTGAGAACAAGAAAGCCCTTAACATGATTTGCTCGTCTGTCACTCTTGGAGGCTTTATGCTCAGATAAATCAAATCGAGCTCCTTGAGATGCTTATGCACATCCTTACCTGCAAGACTATGAAAATTGGGTAACAAATGTATTAATCTAGACTTTAACTCAAAAGTAACATGCTGAGCAAAATTTGGAAATGTAATGCACAAAAGTCTTTAAGTTAAGTCTAGTGCAGCCAACTCCCTCAGCATTCTCAAATTTGCCTTCATTTCTTCAGAATCAGATTTTGGTTATACTTATGAAGTTATTCTTACTTCTCTTTGTAATCTCTGTAGTGTTCTCTCGATCTCCAGATCAAGTTACTCAAGTTCTCTATAAGGAGATTTGGTAACTACCATACACTAACACTAACAAACATTTAAAAAATTAACAGATAACAAAAATAAACAATTATAAAAGAATATATACATAAACACCAACTAAAATCAAAAACGAAAATTAAATCACCATACTCCATAGAAATGGCGCCAAAAGTTGACAGTGCATATCAAATGCACTGTAAAATTTACTTAACTCAGCACACTAAAATTTGTAGCTGTGGTGAATTAGGATCGTATTTACAGGAAATGTTCAGTTAATTTTTGTAACAAAAATAATTGATGTAAGGGAAATAAAAAGGGGGTTTTTACATTTTACATAATTGAGAAAATAAAGTAAAATTAAACTAGCAAATACAAGTTATAGGAAACAATCGAAAGTAATAAAAGTGTTGAATAACGTGAAAGTTCTATTCTAGGATCAATCTTGGCCTAGACACGATTAAACATATCCCATCATTATATTGTCTTCACACCTCTCCTCGAACTATTGATAGAAGATTAACAATGCGCTCTGCTAATCCCAGTTTTCCCTTATGTTATATTTAATTAATATAGATCACTAATTAAACCTAGTCACTGAATAACCTAGGATATGATCTTTGGATTCAATTTTGCAACCATATTACAAAGTGGAAAGTAGATTAAAATAGGCATTAACCTCATACGTTTGGGTTATCTAACCTAAGTTATGTTGTTCCTAACAGTTTAAGACCATTAGTTGCTACTAACAAACATCAAATATAATGATTACAGATTATATTCAACATTATGGCAATAGGTTCGCAATAGAATAATGCAAATAATGTATCAAGATCATCTTTACAAAACTCAATTTAATCAACACAAACAACAGTAATAACCTGAAAAGAGATTATCAACATTAACAAAATGAGATAAGCTTAACTGTGACTCAGGCATCGATTTCACCTTTAAACTAGTGTCGGAGAGGTTAACCTTCCATCTTCTCCTTTAAGCTCTAAGCATCAGCCATCATAGCCTTTATTGGTGTTAAAAAATGAAGAGAAGGTAAAGAGAATCACTTGTTGGTTACTTTTGTCCGTTGTTATTTTTGTTTATGTCTAGCATTCCCTTTAGCAGTCACAAACTTTTCTTTTTATAGTAAAACATTAGACAGGTGGCATGATTCATTCAAGCCTATGAATGAGGTCTCACCTATGTGAGTGGTGTCTCACACTCATGAGTCACCCCCGTATGGAAGTGAGAGTGGTCTCACGCCCATGGAGTTAGTTGCATGGTTGTGAGATTGCTCATGACTGTGCAACTTCACCAGTTAGCCGTGAGTTGCTTCCTTGCTTTATTCTTCACTTTCACACTCTACCTTGTCTCTTCTTCTTTTAATCCTCTTCTTCTTCTTGCTCCATAAACCAATAGAATATGAACGTTGAGAAGATGGCTCAGGTTACTTTAACTCCTTCACTTTTGAAATGTACCTAAAATCAAATATTAGCTAAAGTGAGTATCCTAAGCATTTTTAAGGCATTGATCACTAAGTATAGTAGATTAAATGAATCAAAATTTAAGCACATATCAAAAGGCCATTGGATGGGGTTTGAGTGACATTAAGGGAATTAGTCCCTCTATGTGCATGCATAGGATTATCCTAGAAGAGGACTAAGCAAAAACGATATTCACTTATCTATTGGGACATTTGCTTTTAGGAGGATGCCATTCGGTTTGTGTAATGTGCTTGCAACATTTCAAAGGTGTATGTTTTCATTTTCCAGACATGATTGAGGACTTTATCGAGATATTTAAGGATAATTTCTCAATCTTTTGTGCCTCTTTTGATGATTATGTAAATAAGATGACTCGAGACTTGAAAGATGTATTAAATGTAACTTGACTTTGAGTTGGAAAAATAGTCATTTTATGGTAAAACAAGGGACAATCTTAGGTCATGTGGTGTCAAAGAAGGGAATTGAGTTTGATAAGGCTAAAATTGAAGTTATAGAAAAACTTCCACCACCAACTTTTATCAAGGGTATTAGAAGTTTTCTAAGGCATGCTGGATTTTATAGGAGGTTTACCAAAGATTTTTCTAAGATAAGTCATCCTTTGTGTCAGTTGTTAGCTAAAGATGTCCAATTTGATTTTAATGAGGAATTCCTTTAGGCCTTTAACATTCTCAAAGATAAATTAATCTCTGCACTGATTATTGTGGCCCCTAATTGGTCTTTGCCTTTTAAACTTATGTGTAATGCTTCTGATTTTGTCATGGGAGCTATTTTGGGCTAAAAAGTTGAGAAATCTTTGCATGTAATTTATTATCCCAGCCTAACTTTGAGATATGCAGAAATAAATTACACAACCATCGAGAAAGAATTGTTAGCGGTGATTTTTCATTGGAAAATTTAAGAGCATATTTGTTACAATCAAATGTTAAAATCCATTATGATCATACAACTCTAAAATATCTTTCGATCAAAATGCATTCAAAACTGCGATTAATTAGGTAGATTTTGTTGTTACAAGAGTTTGACATAGAAATAAAAGATAAAAAAGGGAGTGAAAGTGTTGTTGCAAATTATTTGTCTAGGTTAGCTCCTAATTGGGAAACTCTTAAACTATAAAGAAAGTATGCAATTGATGAGAACTTTCTTGATAAGCAGTGATTTGTTATTAGTAAAGTGCCTTGGTACATTGAACATGTGAATTATCTTGCTTGTGGCATATTGAGACCTAACATGACTTTTCAAGAAAGGAAAAGATTTCTTCACTAAAGTAGGTACTATTTTTTGGATGATCCATACCTCTATAGGATTCGCAAAGATTAAATCATTTGGAGGTGTGTTCCAGAGGAAGAGTAGGTAAGTCTCTTGACATTTTGTCATAAACTCTACTGTGGAAGCCATTTTGGAGGGCGAAAAACTTCTTCTAAGGTTCTTCAAAATGATTTGTATTGGCCCACTTTGTTCAAGGATGCTCATTTCTTCTACTTAAAATGTTATAAATGCCAATGAACTAGAAATATAAGTAGAAGAAATGAAATGCCCCTAACTAGCCAATTGACTGTTGAATTATTTGGTGTTTAGGGCATTGATTTTATGGGCCCTTTTCCTAAATTTTTTGGATTTGAGTATATACTTGTTGTAGTTGATTACTTGTCTAAATGGGTAGAAGCAATACCCACATGAACTAATGATGCTAATGTTGTTAAATTTGTGAAGGAAAATATTTTTTCACAGGTTCGGGATTCCACGAGTAATTATAAGCGATGGAGGAAGTCATTTCTGCAATAAACTTTTTAAAAAGCTTATGAGGAAATATGTAATCACCCACAAGATGTTAAGCCTATACCATCTGCAAACATCCAGGCAAGTGGATATAAGTAACAAGAAAATTAAGGGGATTTTGGAAAAGAATATGTACCCATCAAGGAAGGATTGGTCAACAATGTTAAATGATGCAATACAAGCATATCGCACAACTTACAAAACTATTTTAAGGATGAGTCCCTATAGGCTAGTTTTTGGGAAGGCTTGCAATTTGCCTGTAGAAGTTGAGCACAAAGCACTGTGGGAAATCAAGATGGTGAACATGAACATAGATGATGGAGGAAGGGAGTGTTTTTTTCAAATCTAAAAATTAGATGAGCTCCAGAGTGACGCTTATAAGAAATAAAAAATCTACAAGGAATAGACAAAATTCCTTCATGATAAAGGCCTTGTAAGTAAGTTCTAACATTAGGGATGAAAGTTCTATTATATAATTTTTGTTTACATTTGTTTCAATGAAAATTGAAATCAAAATGGAACGGACCATTTGAAGTAATAAAGATTTTTTCGTATGGAGTCATGGGATTGGAAAATTCGAGAATAAAGGAAACCTTTAAAGTGAATGGCCACTAAGTATAACCATATTGGGAAGGTGCAATTGAGAAGAAAACAGTAGAATCAATCACTTTCAGTGACCCACCTAGTGCATAAATAGTGAGGCGTCTAGCTACAAGACGTTAATGAAGCGCTGAATGGGAGACAACCCATATAATTTCTTTTTCAACTATTTGTCATTCCTTTTTACTGAATCTCAACTTAATATTTTTTTTTTGTGTGCGGAGGCTTGGAATCATACAAGAAAAGAAAAAAAATCAAAAAATCAAAAATCATACCTAGGCAACACAACTCACAAACGTGAGAAGAAGAGTCCCTCACGTGAGCTCTCATCTCACGAGCGTGATTCTTTTATAAATTTATAAAACAATAAAAAATGGGGTCATGCCTATGTAATAAGGATCACGAGCGTGATTGGAAGAGTTAAGCCTATGATCTCTCATCTCACGGGCATGACTCCTCCCTTAAAACCCGCAACCCTAATTTCTAATTTCATTTTTTTCATTTTCTCTTCCTGCTGCCATTCTCCCCTCATCTATGTTGCGCCACACTCTAGCACCAACCCATTGTGCCACTAACTCATCCACGCAACACCATACTCTAACACCAACGCAACGCATCACTAACCCATCTACGGAGCGTTACACTCCAACGCCACACACAGAGCTTCTCCTAGCTATGAGTTTATAGATGAGACACCTAGGACCTTCATCTTATCAATCACGCGACGACCAAATACCAAATTCAGGTATCCCATGCTTACATTTTCAGACAAAAGAACATAAGAAAAGATACGCAAATCTTAAAGACCGTCAGATTATTCCTAATAGATTTTTAAATTTGAGAGCAATTGATGAGTTAGGAATAATTTTTGGGCTAAAGAATTTTTAACCTAAGTAACTAATCGTGGAAAAGAATTTTCTCCAAGTCGGTCCAAATCATCTACATTAGTGGACCCTACTCTTCACTATATCCACAAATTTTTAACTTTTACAATATGTTTTAGAGGAGATAACAATGAGTTTATTTCTAAAGTTGAAGTACTTCTTTTGTGGTGTATGGTGCATGCTAAACCATTTAATGTAGGGATATGGTTAAGTGCACATTTAAATGTTGTGGTTAAGGTGAGCGCAAAAAAAATAGTAGTAAGAGCATTTGTGACTAAAATTACGGAACATCTTAGCTTACTAGAAGGGAGAACACCGATGTAGCTTGTTCCAAGCAACTCGAGTCTTGATTTAAAACTCCTTAGGGCTACAAAAGTTGATAAGCGGCAAGGAAATCAATATGTTCTTCTCGATGACAACACAAAGGAAGCTTCGAGTAGCAAACGAGCTAGAGTTGAGGAAATTGAAGCTAACCAAGAAGATGATGTTTTGCCACCCGAAGTAATACAACAAAATGCTCTAGTTACTTCCGAGGATTACCAATCACTGGTAGCTCAATTCAGTGCCTTCTTGGCCCAATTCACAGATCATGTAACCTAGTCTTAGCATTTAAAAGACAAGAAAATAAAAGGATATACAAAATTAATATTAACATGGTGGAGATTAGGAACGTCATGGTCAATATGAATGCTCGATTTGTATAACCACCACTTCCACCTTAGTATTGTATTTCTATCCTTTTCCTTTTTATTACTTGTTAGTTTTAATTTCTCTTAGTTTTACTTTTTATCCTGTTTGATATTTTTTTTGTGTCTTAGGTACCTCTTCTATTTTCTTATCACATTGAGGACAATGTGATATTTAAGTGGTGGGGGGGGGGAGAGGGGGAGGGAGTAGTAGTTTAATTAAAAAAATTATTTGTTGTGTGTTTTCCTTATTTAATAGTTAAAGATGTATTATCATGAAGTAAAGTTGATCATGATTAGAAATTCATAATATGAGGGGATAATTATAATTGCATGCTTAGGTTGATTGACTTGGATTTTGATTAAAAGGACATTAACTTGTTGTGATGGATAAATGACACTTTCTTTAGTAAGATTTTGAGCCTATTTGAAATATTAAACACCAAAATCAAGTGTTCTTTGTTGTAAGTGATCTTTCATGATTAAGTAACTCTAGAACTTGCTTGCGAATACTAATTAAGATCACATAATCTTATGTAAATATTAAAATGATAAAGGCAATTAGGATTTACCCTATTTTTACTTAAACAGCCACTATAATTTTACCCTTAGTAAGCTCCCCTTGAGCTTAACATGAAACCCTTTCTTTCTTGAAACCCAAAACATGAACCTTAACCTTGATTATTTATCCCCTTTATTACACCTACCATAAGGGCGAGTTGAGCATTTGAAATGGTATGAATGGGTTTAAGGAATAATTGTTTGAATAAGTGTAGGGAATGTTAGCATGTAGTTGGCTATTGAGTTATTAATGGGTATAGTTGTTACAACTTGTATCTCTTCTCTACAATTTTCCTATTCTAAACTGGATCTCCTCGTTCCAAATAAATAAAAAAAAGAAAGAAAAGAAAAACAAAAAAGAATAGGAGGGAACAAAAGACAATTACAAAATGAAAAGAAAGATGAGAGACATTAAAAAAAGGAAAAAAGAGGGGGGTGCTAATCTTGTCAATTGAAAAGAAATAATTGAGTGTTTTATACTTCATTTTTCTATATTAATTTAAATTCTTAATAAGTTTTGTGGTCTTAAACTTTGATTTTCCTTTTTTCTACCCCGCCCCATTACAACCAAAAATAAAGACCTTCAGATTGATGTTTGTGTTTGATATAAGTGGTGGAGACTAGATTAGTAAGCAATCTTATGGTAGATGTCTTACATAAAATGAATGATGAGTGAATATATCCTACCTTTGAATGCTTGAAAGGATAGAGAGTGGAGTGAGTGTCTATCACACTTGTTAATGGTTCTTTTAATTGAAATACTTGTTACTTTTGGCTAAAGTATAAGGATAATAGCTTGTTCATGGAGTATTATGAGTTTCAAGTTCTCGAGTAGTGTTTATTAAAATGATTCTTTATATCTTTGATTATTATTTGGGAAAACTATTGTTTTTATTGTTTATTCTTTTATAGTTTATTTTTCTCAATTTTTCTTGGGGACAAGCATAGCTTAAGTGTGGGGAACATGTTGTGTCTAATTTTTATTAATTTTGCTAGCTTTTATATTTTGATTTTGGTTAAAAATTCCTTCCTTTTAATTAAAATTTAAATGAAATTAGTTCTGTGAAATTGTTTGTTAATATTGTAGGAAAAGAAAGAAATTGGGCAAAAGTCATCTGTGTGATAGAGACGTCACCTGTGTCACATAAATGTTACGCATGTGATAGTGAGTGTCACATGCGTAATAAATGGAGTCACCACCATACAAGAGTTCTCACCATCATGCAAAAAGAATTCTGGCATTGGATTAAATGTCACTCAATTCATGCATGATTACATAGTTTATTTTATATCCTTTCTTGAAGTCCAAATATTTTTCAAACTTAGATCTACAACGATCTAAAGCCCTAATTAAGATCCCGCGACCATTATTAGTATCCTCCCTACCTCGTCTCTCTTATGCAGTGTCGGAGCAGCTCACAACAAGGTCGGGAGCGGCGCGTGTACCCCATGCGCATCCCCTGGAGATCAGGCAGAATTTTCATATATCATCTCTTTTAGGCAGCCATTCTAGGGCCGCCCTAGGTACGATTCACTTTGTCGGACTTCTTTTTTGTAGCACAACTCTTCTAGGCTCGTATATATTGGTTTTTTTCATATCAGTATTGTTTACTATTGCTTGTATTTAATTAGTTGATTTATCTAATATACTTACCTAGGTACTAACCCCAAAGTTGCCGAGGTGTCTCACTTTTGGTTTTGTGGAGTTGTCGAGTTGTCTCACTTCGAATTTTTCTTATTATTTTTTTGCATGTTTCATTAGTATTTGCGCTATTGCATAATAGACCCGCGTAGTAGTAATGATAACCAGAGATCGTATCCAATGATTAGGGGGCAAAGTAGGGGGCAACGGTGGGCAGGGGTGCAGGATGTAGGTTTACATGTCAGTACTTGGAATGTAGAGACCTTGAATAAGAAGTCGCTCAAACTCATCGATGTATTTAGGAAAAGAAGAGTCGATGTCGTCTGCCTTCAAGAAAAAAAATGGAAAGGGCAGAAAGCAAAGGAAATTATAGGGTACAAATTGTGGTATTTCGGGAATGAAAGTAGGAGAAATGGAGTAGGAATTATAGTCTCAGAGCAATACAAAGGCAGTGTAGTGGAGGTGAAGAGATTTGGGGATAGACTTATGACAATAACCTTAGTTGTAGGACTCGAGTCGGTGAATATAATTTGTGGTTATGCACCCCGTGTAGGGTTGGAGGATAGTGAGAAAACAGTATTTTGGGATAAGTTAGATAATGTAGTAACTACCATTCCTAGAGAACAAAAAATCTTCATCGGCAGAGATTTCAATGGCCACGTCGGAGTAGGGGTCAACGGATACCACAGGGTACACGAAGTTTTTGGCTTTGGTGTAAGGAATGAGGGCGGCAGGAAGCTGCTAGTCTTTGCATCAGCACATGACCTGATGGTGGTTAATATTTTCTTTAAGAAGAAAGATGACCACTTAATCACTTTCCAGAGTGGAGGACGAAATACACAAATTGATTACGCTCTTGTACGTCAAGGGGACAGAAGCAGTTGTATAAACTGCAGGGTGCTCCTAATAGGAAAAGTGGCGTCGCAACATCTATTATTAATTATAGATGTTTCATGGAGAAATAAGACTAGAGAACTTGTTCGAGCACAGCGAGAAAGGATACTCTGGAAAAATCTCAAGGGAGATACGACGTTAAACTTTCGAAATACCATTGCTCCAGTTTGCGCGGTAGAACGAGTATGGGAGGCAGATCGTTTATTGACGGTCATGTCTACAGCTATTCAAGAACAAGTAAAAGAGTTGTTAGGAGTTACCTCTGGCAAAAGGAGAATGGATAGGGAATCGTAGTGGTGGAACGACGAGGTATAGATAAAGGTTAAGGCAAAGTAGGAAACTCTCAAAAGATGGATGGCAACTACTGATGAGCAAGAGAGAGTCCAGAGAAGGGAAGACTATCGACATGCAAAAATAGAAGCGAAAAAAGTAGTCTCAGAGGCAAAAACAAAGGCCCATGAAGAGATGTATCGAAGATTGGATACTAAAAAAGGTGAACAAGATATCTATAAGCTTGCTAAGGCACCTGCCAGAAAGAGTAAAGATATCGACACAATTAGGCATATAAAAGGAGAAGACGGGAGAACACTTTTGGGAGATCAAG
>JANQAP020000584.1:3886845-3905465 GCA_026874005.2 Erythroxylum coriaceum
GAGTAAGGTTGGATGCCGCGGTATGTCCCGCAAACACACGCCGCCGACCTAAGGGCGGGGTGTGGGGTCCAACATTTCTAGTTGAGAACAGAGTAGAGGCGGAAAGCGAGAGCAGATGGTAAGGAGCATGAGATTGGCAGGAGATTCACTACCAACTTTTCCTCTTCCGAGAGTTTTTTATTTTATTTGTTGAAAATATTTCATCTTCTATTATTGATTGTTGAATTTATTTAATTTTCTGTTTATTAAACTTATTTACATTGTTTATTGCTTTTATATTTCTTTATTTACTGTTAAACATAGGATTGAAGTTTATGAACATGATGAACTACTTTTATTTCATGATGGACTGATTGTTTATTCTTGAGAATTAATAGAAGTGATTTAATCGATTACGTATTATTGAGTTGCTGTTTTATTGTCTTGTTATTTTCTATTATTTCTAAACTTATTGGATGTAATAGTTTGGCCAACTTTTGCATCATTTTGATATTAAAGGAAGAGTCAAGAGAAGAAGTTTAGTATAAAAATAAGAAATTATAGACGCTTAAGTTGTAAATTACAAATATATTAACTTAAGTAGGTAATCACTACACTGATTGATAAAATTGTTCTCTGCTTCCAATAAATTACTTTACTCTTTAGTTTATTTGTCTTATTTTCTTTAAATCCTTTTCTCAACTTATTGGGTTAGAGTGTTTAGGATTGCATTTACTTTTATTTAAAGTTAATTTGAGTGGACCAATTTCATCTCTTTGAGAGACGACCCTGGGTATTCGACTACAATTACCTTTGATACTTGTGAGTGGAATAACCTAGGTTTTTAGATTTTATTTTGGCATAACAAGTTTTTAACGCCATTGTTAGGGAGGTGTTTAGTGTTTAACTTAAAGTAATTTTGATCATTTTTTTGTTCATACATACAGTTTTTATCATGTTATTTCATTGATTTGTTTTATCAATTGTTGTTATTAATTTAGTGATATCCTTATTTGTTTTATGATAGGAAGGAGGTCTCTAGAAAGTGAACTCACTTCTTTTATTGATAATGTGCATCGAATGAGAGGACCTCAAAGGTGCTTTGAAGACAATATCGAGGAATCCAAGCCTAAAGTTCAAGAGATGGGTGAAAGGCAAATGAAGGAGTATACTAGACCAATGATTGGTACTGCCACTTCATGCATATGTTTGGGAGAGGCAACCAAAAACTATTAATTGAAGAGCTTCCACTACAATATCGTACCATCATTTTATGAAGTTCTCAGTGAAAGCCCTTTAAACTTCATTTAGAAATTGTATACCACTCTCCAAACATTTCCTTTTGGATGGCTTAAACTAGGATCAACTCAAAATAAGATGCTTCTTATACACATTGAAAGATTAGGCCAAGGCATGGTTGATAAACCTTCCATCCAATTCATTGACTACATGGGAGAAGGTATACAACAAATTCATTAGATAATTCTATTATCATCAAAAGACCTCTAAGCTACAGATAAAAATAGTCACCTTTACTAAGATGGAGGGAGAGCCATTCCATAAGGCATAGGAATGCTTCAACTCTTACTAATATAGTGTCCACACCATCATTTTCCATTTCACATGCAAAAATAATTCTTTTATGATGGATTGACATAACAGAGTCAATATACGGTGGAAAATGCAGTAGGAGAAACTATAGGCAAGAAGATTGCTAAAGAGACATACAAAATATTTGAAATGTTAGGGGTCAATTCTCAATAAAAGAGCATAAGGAGGAGAAGAGCTGGAGTTCATAAAGTGAACTCAAACCAAGGAATGGTTATGCAATTGGTTGAGTTAACAAACCATGTAAAAATGTTAACTATGAGACCACCCCAACATGTTTCCAAATCAAGAGGTACGTGGTATATGTGAAACTTTTGGTCATGGAGCTAATGTTTGTTAATATTCTTTTGAATCTTTTACAGGTAAGGAAGAACAAGTGAACTCACTTAAAGGTTTTCTGAGGGTGTGAAATGATCCATATTCACCAACACTGCCCTAACCATAATATTAGAATTTTCAGAAGCAAAACCAGTTTCAAGTTCAATCTTTAAATCAAAACCTACCGAGAAAGCCTTCTTTGGAGGAAAGTTTGAATGTGTTTATTCAGGCAATAGCTCAAAATCAATAAATGAACAACAAAAGATTCAACTACTTGGAAGCTTCTATAAAGAGGGTTGAGACTCAAAGTAGGGCAACTCACTACTCAAATGCAAAATAATCAAAAAGGAAAGTTACACAGTCACAAACAAGCCAAAGTAGTATGAGAAGTGGTAAGGTGATTGGTAATCATATTGAGATTCCTTCTAATATGTTTGATGTAGGTAATTAAAAAGAGGAGAGCCTCATCAAGGAAAAAGATCATCATAATAAGGTAAGCAATGGGCATAACTCTCTAAGTCACATTCAGAAAGGTGAAAAACTTTGGCATGCAACTAAAGGCAATGAAGAAGCAAGACTGCATAAGGCAACTGATCCTTATAGACCCCCAATTCCATATCCATTATGCCTTAAGTCCTCAAAACAAGATGAGTAGTTTTCTTATTTATATAGCATGCTTTCTAAAGTTAATATTAATCTACCTTTGTTAGATGTGATCAGGAACATTCTAGCTTATATGATGTTCTTCAAGGAACTAAGCACCAAAAAATGGAAGTTTGAGCCAAACAAAAAGGTGATAGTTTCAAAAGTAGCAGGTGCAGTTCTTCAACAGCAGTTACCTCCCAAATTGAAAAATCTAGGAAGTTTTATCGTGAAAGTATCAATAGGTAACAGTGATGAGGTTAAGGGTATGCTTAACCTTAAAGCAAGTATAAACCTTATGTCTCACTCTATTTATGTAAAATTTGATCTAGGATAGTTAAGACCTACCAATATGTGTTTATAATTAGCTGATAGGTCAATCTGTTATCCAAAAGGAATAATGGAAGATGTGTTAGTAAAAGTTGGAGGATTGATTGTCCCCGTAGACTTCGTTGTCTTAAATATAAGGGAAGTAAAAGAGTAAGAAAGGAGAACAATATGCTCCTAGGAGGCCTTTTATGGCCACCACTAATAACTTGATTGATGTGAAAAATGAAAAATTGACCATTACTTTTTTAGGAGAAATAGTAGTATTTTTTTATGAAGAATGTTCTCTTTTTGATCAAATTAATACTATAAATCTTGATTTTGCCTTGTAAGAAGAAGAAAAAAAGGAGTTGGACTTAGTTAAAGAGATTGGTGAGTATCGTCAATTGCTAGATGATGTAGCTAAGGGAGAGTTTGGAAAATACTTAGAGACAACTCCCAACAAAGAGAAGAATGCAACCCCATCAAAAGTAGAGCTAAAAGAGTTCTCTAAGAATTTGAAATATGTGCTTTTGGAGAAGGGGAAACATTTCCACTTTGGATACTGTTTAAGAAAAAAGGACTTCAAGTGAGATGAAACAATTGAAAAAGGCCATAGGATGGAGTTTGATTGACATTAAGGGAATTAGTCCCTCTATGAGCATGCATAGGATTATCCTAGAAGAGGGGGCTAAACCAATGTGAGAAACCTAAAGATATAGATAAGGCGATATGGTTAAGTGCCCATTTAACGCAGGGATATGGTAAAGTGTCCATTTAAATGATATAGCTAAGGCTAGTGTAGGAAAAATAATAGTCAGAGTAATTGTGACTGCAATTGCGGAACATCTCAGCTGACTAATTGGGAGAACACTTATGTAACTAGTTCCAAGTAACGTGAATCTTGACTTGAACTAATTGGTGCCTATGAAATTTGTCAAGAAACGAGGAGATCATTATGTCCTTCTTAATGATGACACGGAGGAACCTTTGAGTAGTAAGCGAGCTCAAGTTGAGGAAGTTGAAGCTGCCCAAGAAGATGATATTCCACCACCTAAAGGAATAAAATAGAATGCTCCTATTGCTTATGAGAATTACCAGTCACTGCTAACTCAATTCAGCAACTTCTAGGCCCAATTCACAGATCATGTAACCTAGTCTAGAGCATTTGAAAGGCAAGCACATGAAAGGATACACAACATTGAGGCTAAGATGGTAGAGATTAGGAACTTCATGCCCAATATGAATTCTCTCTTTGGATAGCCACCATACCCACCTTAGTATTGTACTTATATCCTTTTTCTTTTTATTACTTGTTAGTTTTAATTTCTCTTAGTTTTACTTTTGGTCCTTGTTTGATAGTTGTTTTGCATCTTAGGTCCCTCTTTTATTTTCTTATCAACATGGGGACAACGTGATATTTAAGTGGGGGGAGTAATAGTTTAATTAAAAAATTAAAAAATTGTGTTTTGTGTTTTTCCAAGTTAATAGTTAGAGATGCATGGCCATGAAGTAAACTTGATCGAGATTAGAAATTCATAATATGAGTGAATAAGTATACTTGCATGCTTAGGTTGATTGACTTGGATTTTCATCTGAAGGACATTAACTTGTTGTGATGGATGAATGATAATTTCTTTTGTAGGATTTTGAGCTTTTCTGAAATACTAAACATCAAAATCAAGTGTTCTTTGTTGAGAGTATTCTTTCATGATTAAGGAACTGTAGAACTTACTTACAGATACTAATTAAGATCACATAATACTATGCAAACATTGAAATATTGAAGGCAATTAGGACTTACCCCTTTTTGCTTAAAAAGTCACCATAATTTTACCCTTGGTGAGCCCCCTTTGAGCTTAACATGAATTAACCTTGATTATTTATTCATTTCATTATACCTACCATAAGGGAAAGTTGAGCATTTGAAATTGTATGACTGAGTTAGGGAATAATTGCTTGAATAAGTTTGGGGGAATCATAGCATATAATTAGCTATTGAGTTAGGAATGGATATGGTTGTAACAACTTATATCTCTCCTCTACATTTTTCCTCTTCTAAACTTGATCTCCTTATTCCAAATCAATAAAATAAAAAAAGGGAAAGGGAAAAAAAGAGAACAAAAAAGAAAAAGAAATAGAAATAGAAAAGAAAAGGAGGGAAGAGAAGAAAACTAGAAAATGAAAAGGAAGAGGAGAGATAGAAAAAAGGGGGAATGCTATTCTTGTGAATTAAAAGGAAAGAATTGAGTATTTTATGCTTCATTGTTCTATATTATTTTAAATACTCAATTAGTTATTTGGTTTTAAACTTTGATTTTCCTTTTTCTTACCCTTAGCCCGGCCCTATTACAACAAAACATAAAGACCCTCAAATTGATGTTTGTGTTTGATATGATTTATGAAATTGGATTAGTAAGCAAGCTTATGGTAGATGCCTTACATGAAATGAATAGTGAGTGAATATATCCTACCATTGAATGCTTGAGAGGATGGAGAGCGGAGAGAGTGTCTATTACACTTGTTATGGTTGAGTTAACGTACTTGTCAGTTTTGGCTAAAGTATGAGGAGAATAGCTTGTTCATAGAGTACTATGAGTTTCAGGTTCTCAGTTTGTGTTTATTAAAATTATTTTTTATATCTTTCAATATTACTTGGGAAATTGTTTATTCTTTTTATAGTTTATTGTTCTTAATTTTTCTAGGAGACAAGTATAGTTTGAGTTTGGTGGACTTGTTGTGTCTAATTTTTAATAATTTGCTAGCATTCATATTTTGATTGAAATGATGATCTGTGGAGTATTTTGTGAATGTCGCAAGAGAAACAAGAAATTGGGTAAGTGTCAAGCAAGTGACAAGAGAGTCACCTTATCATGAGCGTGACAAAGGGATTCACCCCTATATAAGATCTCTCAACACCGTGCAAAAAAATGGCACTGAAATTAATATATCACACGAGTCACGCATGCAGGATGACAAGATATTAAAGAAAACCTAAACTCTCTTTATAAATAAAACTTTGATAGAAAGAAACAAAGAGGGGTGGTAGAAAGAATAGAAAATAACAGAGAGTATCAGCGTGAGAAAAAGAAGAAAACAGAGAGAGGCAGAAAGCGAGAGATGAAGCCTAATCGGTGCGAGCAAGAACAAAAGACAAAAGAGCATTCGATGAAAGCAATCATTTTTCTGGGAGAGAATAGAGTAGAGACAGAAAGTGAGAGCAGACGCCAGGGAGCGTGAGATTGGCAAGAGATTCACAGCTAACTCTTCCTCTTCAGAGAGTTCTTCATTTTATTTGTTGAACTTATTTTATCTTCTGTTTGTTGAACTTCTTTACCCTGTCTATTGCTTTTATATTTCTCTATTTACTGTTAAACATGGGATTGAAGTTTATGAACATGATAAATTTTTTTTATTCCATGATGGGCTGACTACTTATTGTTGAGAATTAAAGGAACTGATTTAATCGATTAAGCATGATTGAGTTATTGTTTTATTGTCTTGTTATTTTCTATAATTTTTTAATTTATTGGATGTAATAGTTTGGCTAACTTTTGCTTCATTTTGATATTGAACAAAGAATCGAGAGAAGTTTTATATTAGGACAAGAAATTATTGACACTTAAGCTATGAATTACAAATATATTAACTTAAATGGTTAATTATCAGTTGGGTTTAAATAATTGATTTGGATAATAGATTTATCGAATACGAAGGTTAGATCTAGCCTATTATTTGAGTTGCTTTTAAAACATAATCGTTAATTTTAGCAAGACAATTATTTAATCATTTTGCTTAG
Source organism: Erythroxylum coriaceum (assembly GCA_026874005.2). Lineage (NCBI taxonomy): Eukaryota > Viridiplantae > Streptophyta > Magnoliopsida > Malpighiales > Erythroxylaceae > Erythroxylum > Erythroxylum coriaceum. The sequence goes on from JANQAP020000584.1 coordinate 3,893,498, forward strand.
TCATGCATAGGAGATTAAATTAGTAAAGTTAATTTCTCAAGAACTCACTAAACTGATTGATAAAACTGTTCTCTGCTTCCAATTAAATTACTTTACGCTTTATTATATTTGTCTTATTTTCTTTAAATCCTTTTCTCAACAAATTGATTAGCTTGTTTAGAATTGCATTTACTTTTATTCAAATTTAATTTAAGTGGATCAATTTCATCTCCTTAAGAGATGACGCTAGGTATTCAACTACAATTACCTTATATATTTGCCAATGTGATAGCCTAGGTTTTTAGAACTTATTTTGGCACAACACTTACTTGTATGACAATGGTGAATTTGGATCATGAATGTATGAAGGTGATGGGCTATAAGGTGTGTCTGGAGCAAAGATTGGAGAGGGCGGTGGGTTATCAATGACTGGTGTTGTGGGACTACCACCACTAGTTGGAGTTGGAGGATAATAGTTGCCACTACCACTCAGAGGAGTTGATGGTGTCGTAGGCATGCTTTGTGTACCACAACTTCCACATGGTGGATAACAGTCTGGTGGTTGGTTTTTACAGTTACCAAGAGAAGGGGTTGATGGTTTGGGATGATGGCTTCCATGAGAAGGTGGAGTACCATTGTAGCTACCTCCTCCAAACTAGTACGATGGTTTAGTTCTATACTGAGGGCTTCAATTTGAACAAGTCATTTAAAAGATCAAAGATATAAACAACTGTTGTCAATTACCACATCTTTGTATGTCAGGGAGCTAATTCACAAGTATTCATGATAGTCCATGACATGAAGATATGAAAGAGAAACACTTTTGTTTCTTCACTACAATGATTTATGTACACAACAAACTTGTAAAATTACCAATTTGTATGCGTACTTAACCAACTTCAATTGTGTGTTGTATATGTATTATTATATATATGAGTTAAAGATAGTATAGAGAGAGAGAAAGAGAGACACCAAAAGGGGTACTTCCGGTGAGTAGTAGTTTTTTATCTTTGAAGGTATTTGCCACCATAGGGACGACAACCATGTTATGAAAGAATAAAATGGGCTCAAGCTTAGACCAGAAGGGGGACTTTAAAACATTGCATTCAACGAAGCTACAAGTATTACACCACCACCATTTGTTTCAAAGATTGTGGTGGTTACAGTAGCTATCTATACAGTGCATAGATTGAGTGCTTTTAGTGATCCACCCCCTCCACCATTGGAGGAGGTTTATACACCAATCATGTAAGTTTCAAGTTCTTGATTGTATAGTAACTTAATTTTGAGTAACTTATGTAAAAATTCAAATGTTGCACTACCTGTTATATTAACTCGGTTGAAACAAAAAGAAGAGGAGTGGACAAGGTGATTTTAACGACGTTTAGGTTGAAATTTATATGGTCCTACTTTAATAAAAATTAAAAAATGTCACATCAGCATTTAACTGACAGAAACCTAACTCTGTAAAAAATTCTGTCTAGTCAAATATTGTTTTCAACATTTTCTAAATATTAGGGTTTATTTTGAATGCACTAAAACATTAGGGTCTAACTCAGATTTTAGTGTAAACGTTGGGGGCTAAATTGCTCTTGTGGCCAAATCAAAAACTCAAACAAATAGTTTTTTTACAAAATTTAAACAAAACAAAAAATAAAAAGAAAACTTGAAAAAAAAGGCCCTAAATCATCATTATCAATGCTTATCTTTAAAATTTCTACTAGTCCAAAAAATTAGGAATAATAATTAAATCAAAATAAATCTAAGCATGTAAAGGTTTTAAAGAGATTCCACATCTGGACCTTATTTATTAATTAGCTGCTTCAATCTTGTCTATTATTTTAATTTGCTATTTAGATTAGTAATTTTAGTCCATTTAATTATTCCTTTTCCATCAATCATTGGTTTTGTTATATTTGATTATAAAAAGATGTTTATTACTAGTACTTGTAGGCCTTGTACGAACAATACTTGTATTCCTTATGTAAGCAAGCTCAAGAGAGTAGGAATCACTTATATTTTTATTGTAGTTTTGCTAAAGCAATTTGGAACAAAATGGTGCATTTTTTACCAGTCCCTCTCTATATTTTTAAGTGTGGGGAAACTTTGCATATGATCATGGAGTGCACGAAGTAGGGTAAGCCAAATGGGTTGCTTATTAGAACAATCTTTACTACTACCATTTACTCAATATGGAGGGAAAGAAACAAGAGATTGTACAAAGGTCTTTAAACAAAAAAATATCAAATAGCATATATGATTATTAACTAGGTTCAAGCTTCCTTGATCGCAAACTATGAGTAAAATGCATTTACTCATAACGTGAAAGTCACCTGGATGTTATAATTACATATGCCCATTGTAATTTAGATTTATAGATTATTTTTGCTAATTTTTGGACAAATTAAGCATATAATTGTAATGTGGTTTTTGTAGCTTTAGTTATTATTAATACAATATTTTTCAATTTTCAAAAAAAGTACTTGTATTCCTTGTACTATATCATAAGAATGATGTATGCACTTTCCTAGTAATCTTTAATATTGTTTGAAAAATACAAAAAAAATCTCTTACCTTAATTTCAAGCTTTAGAACCTAACTCTAGGCATTTCATTTTAGTTTAATTCCTAAGTCACAGGTGTAGAATTTCTTTTTTTTAGACCTATGACCCAACTTTAGGGAATTTTTCCATTTCAAAGTGTTAAAATCCATTCTATGTGTTTTGTTCTTATTTTTATGCATGGGTAAAATTATAAACCTTTAAGCATTCAACCATATATTTTCATCTTTAACATGATTCTTAAACTCACCCAAAATAATTTCAATTTAAACTCCCTAAATTTGCAAAACTATTCAAGGACCTAGATAATCATTTAGATGGGCAGAGTAAGGTGCCTCTTCCCCATTATGTTTCTTATTCTTTTGGTTTTTTTATATCTTTACTTTAACTAGATAGTTGGCAAATCCATTGTTATTATCCAAATTTTTATTATAATTCATCCTCATTTTTTTAAATGTGTGTAAAAACATCAATAATCATTATTAGTCCTAAGGAATCCTAAAATTCCCTCTTTAGAGGAATATGAAACTTCTCATCCTTTATATGTCAATACTACTCCATGTAATGACTGAAACTTAAGAGAAGCCTCCATAAAGCTTTTGATTCTAAGAACTTTGGTTTGAAAGAACTTAAATCTCACCTTGGAACCTCCTTTATTCCTCCTACAACTTTAATTGTTTGTGTCCTGTCAGTTAGATTAGTTCAGCAATAAATACTTCTAACTTTAGCAAATCCTAAAAGAAAGTTAGTAGAAAACTTAATGAGAAGGTTAGCACCAATGAGTCCACTCTCCCTCCTCAATGATGATTCTTGCTTGTAATATAAGGAAGTTAAATAGCCCCTCTAAACATCGAGTTATCAAAAAAAATTTACTCTTCTAAAAAACTATGTTTGTGAAATTAATTAAAAACAAAACAAAGGCTTATGAGCTAGATGATTGCCTCTCTTTTGTTTATAGAAATTGTCTCATCTTTAGCAACCTCCAACATCAATATAATGGAATGACCTTTGTAGCTTTTGATCCATTTGAAGTTATTAGTTTAGTTTATATTATGATTGATAAGATAATGAATCCTAAGATAAGTATTCTTCAATAGATGACCATTGTCTTTGTAACTTTCTTTTATGATTTAAACAATTCCTCCTTTGTGATAATATTTATTTGATGATTTCAACTCCTCTAGTTTTTCCTATAAATTTCAAGGTTAAAAATGAACCAAGGGAAATTAGATTTCTCTAATTGCATTTTATCATCTACATTGTTTAACTTGATATATGAAGGGAACCATTTTACTTAGAATAATAACCAATTTGTTAGAACCTTCCATAAGAAAAGAAAAAACTAGGCAGAAGTTGAATGTCCTACCTAATTCTTGTAAGCACTTTAATAATTAAATGTCTTATAATTATTGCCCATTAATGTTTACTTTATCATAAAAGAATTAGACTCCCCCTTTCAAATTCAAGAACTACTTAGTGAATTATGTAGGTTTTAAGGCATGGATTTGAAAGGGTGTTAAAACTAACTTTAAAGGCTAAAACATTTTGTAATATATCATGGATTTCAAATAAATAAATAAATAAGGAGCTTAAAATGTTAATTTATAATTTGATTGGTAATATGAAGCTAGTTTTTGCTCGCATTAGATAGGAGTTAAGTAAGGCTCAAATCTTATGTATGCTAATCTGTTAAATGATAATTCTTAAAGAAGCAAAGAAGGTTAAGATTGGTTAATATATTGAATTCTTGTACATTCATCAATCTTTCATCAACAAAAAATCTAGAATAACTTAATTAAAAGAAGGTGATAGCAGCATTACATTTTCTTTACAATTTTATTATTTTAAGAAGAATTGTAATAAGATAACTACACTATCTAATGGACACATAAGAGTAGCAAGAAACCATAAAGAGGTAAAAACATCTACTCATAGCTATTTCAAGAACATACTAGGAAGTGGAAGTGTTGTAATGATCTCAAATAAGTACTTTCAAAATATCATTATGTAAAGGATCAAATAGTTACATTTAGAGCTCTTTTTTAAACGTTTCACCAACTCAAATATTGAATAAGTCGTTTTCAATCTTAACCTTGATAAAGATTTGAGATCAAATGGATTCAATGTTTATTTCTTTCATAAGTCATGAAATCTAATAGGTGATGTAGTACTACAACAATCTTGGAGTTCTTTCCTAATGAAATATGTTTTCTTAAGGAAAAATTAATTTAATATTAAATGTGTAAAAGTACAAAAGTACAAAAGGGGAAACCTATTGGCTAGGTGACTATTACCTTTCTCTTAAAATCACCATTGGACTAAATTCCCTTTGTAAGCCACAAAATTGAAACCCCTTACAAGATAAGAGCAAGATGAAGCTACATTTTCATTACAATTCCCCAAGCTTGTGCTATGTTTTCATTACAATTCTTTGCTTGTTTACATAACATCTACTGCTTTCTGATGCCTAACAATATAGTCTCCCACACCACTTCTTTTGTTCTCACCTTGCTTAAAAATATCCTTCAATTTTTTTTCATTCCATATTTCATATAGATAGATTCCAAAATAATTAAAAACACTATAAGGTTGCCTTTTAGGAGTTTGTTATAAGCCTGAAACCATTATATAATCTCTAAAAGAGCTTTCAAGCTAACATATTAGTGATAAATTGTAATATACCACTCTCATCGAGCATATGCCTGAACGTATCGATGATTGTTCGAGAACATACTCAATGAGGATGGCATGTTAAGATGATCGTATTACCACATTATTGAAGGCATCACATATCAAAAGCATTTCAAACATTCATTTTTAATCATTTCATTCACAATCATATTAAATCAAAATTTTCATTACACTTCAGAGTTTACATATACATTTGACAATAGGTGAGAAATGTTATTCTTGATGTATAATGACTAGAGACATCTGCAGATACAACTGATCCTGACCACTAACTCATGTCCAATTGTAGTAGCTATACTCCAATTAGTCTAACTAGATCTCCTCTGAACCTGAAAATCAACATTGCAATTTTAATGAGTTTGCGAACTCAGTGAGTGATCCATCATTGATGCATTCACTGAAGTCAGATACACAAAGACAAGTCATATCCCAATTCAACAATTATTACATATCATCCAGTATTGAACATCAGATCACATTTCATCCTACCTTATCAAGTACATCAAATTTATCATACTTTCATAAGTATATTAGGTAAACTAGCTTTTCATATTAGAACACATCCTCATTTACGTTTCAACTGTATTTTTAACAATTCAATAATTCATTTAAAATCAATAATTTGATACATATAAGGATGTATATATAAATGCACATATGACTCCATTTTATTTTACTTTGTTATGATCGAGTGCCTATTTACTGTCCTGTATCCATTATGGATACCGGGCTCATTAATAACTGAGCCTACGGCTCTTTGTGCACAATCCTGAGCTTAAGCTCTTTTTCATGTTAGTCACTCCAGTCACAACTCCTTTATTTGATCATACATTTCAATGTGATGCATCATTCCATATGCCATATTTTATTACCTTTCATTCCTGTGTGCTTCTGTCACATGTATCAAATTCATCGGATCTAAGTCTGGCAATTCACATTCAATTGCTCACACATTTCATATTCCTTCCGACATTTCACATTCAATTATTCTCACATTTCATATTTATTCTGGCATTTCACATTCAATTGTTCTCACATTTCATATTCAGTATACATATCAGACAAAAACACATATAATTGAGTTTACATATCTAGGTTAACTCACAGTATGCTGCAGATAAGTTATTGCCTTGATGATCCAACAATGTCTGGATGTTGGCGATCAACTTGTGTATCTATCTTCATGTAATACACACATATTTCACACATCATTAAATTGTCAATCCTATGATTATTTAATTATTCACGTGTATATATATCATGTTTCAATGCCTGCTTAATTGACCTTCTAGGTATGTGTTAACATACAAAGATCTTGACTGTACTTATACACTTTCAGATCATTCAAACTTTATAGCTTGTATATTACCATTTTGCAATTAGGTTTATACCTTAAATAAGCTTGATTTACTCATCAATCACATACGTTCATATAATTATCCAATTCTCACTGACTAATTGGGATTGTTTGAGCAACTTGTGTAATCTTTGACCTCTTTCCAACTAATTCAAAGTAACTTTATGAAGATCAGAAGGGGATTGGGTAAAGGCTGATAATTCTAAGAATTGGGCCAATTATAATTTGAATTTACCAGCTACTTATTTCATAGCTTTAATTTGAGTTGTAGAGCCCACTCTGGAGACGGAAATGCCTACATTTTTAGTAGGCCTTATGTAGGCATTGCATAAATCGGTGGATAATGTTCTCCAATGTTCATTCATTGATATCTAACACATATTACTTATATCCTTTGAATCATATTTGTATTCATAAGAACATCTTAATTCCTTTAACAACTCATAATTTCCAGATTTCTATACATTGATATCAAGTCAATCTATTCCTTAAGTTATGACAACAATTAACTACCTAAACTTATCAAACCCTTAACAATGAATCAAGCAACAATTTAGGTTCATTTCAAGCCTCAATCAAGTCCAAATACACCAATGTAGAGTGACTTATCCTTATGTGGTTCAACAATTACACAAAACAGAAATTATCATTACAAAGCATTGCTTATAATCGTGGTAGACCTTCCCACAATTGTGGGATGAGTGACCCGAAAGTGCTCTATTTAATTTTCCTTAATTTTCCACAAATTTCATCTACTTAGGATCATTATTAACACTTCAAATTTTCTAGAATTCATACTCTCAAAAGCTACTTCAATTCATGTTAATATAGCTCCCATCTTGGTTACATTAAAGCTCTCTAAATTCTATTCATTTATGTAACTAACAATCATTCTTACATATACACTAACATCCCTAATTTTTCAAATTCATAACACCTTCATAATAGTCCATTAATTATACCTCAATTCCTCATCAATGTCATCTTACATTCCAATTCAAAATCATTCATTTAACAACTCATAAATTATTGTCTTTCATGCATGCAAAAACAAAATAGAAAATATTATTCATGCATCATTTTCCAACACTACTTCAATATCAATACTACATTCAATCCATCCCTAATCATTTATAATAAAGGTTCTGTTAAAACATACCACAATACATTAGTATTTCACTTCCTTGCTTAGCTCTAATGTCACCTCAAGATCAACTTTCTTAACCTTACTTGCATGCAAGATCATTTCAAGAACAAGATGAAAGTAGGATAGATTTCAGCAAAGGCAAAGAGATGATAGCGGATGATAGCTATCTTTGTGAAGGGTCTTGTATGGATTTTGGGTGGAAATGCTTAACAACTCTAATATGTGAGTGAGATGCGTATGTTACGGCAGTGAGAGGGAGAAGAAGGAGAGTCTTTAGCAGAAACACAACAATTGAAGATGACTATGCCATTGCCATGTGTAAGATGAGTGTTCTGACATGAAGGACACTTGTCACATTAAGAAGCAAGCTACTTGCCCTCTACCTAACTGGCACACTTGTCCTTCTATAAGGTTGCCATTTCTCAATTATATTTACTGCCATTTGTCAATTATATTTACTGCCATTTGTTACTCAATTTATAAGTTTAGTCATCCTAATTTCCCATATGTCAACTTGTCTTACTACTTGACACTTTTCCTAGACTAGGTGTACATATTAATTCATCCATCTCTCAATTGTAACAATTAATTCCAAGTTACTAATTATAATCCATCAATTCTCGTCATTGGTAAACCAAAGTACAAGATGTTGGAAATGCACATTCATATCACATTCATTTTAGTTTCATACCCAGAATATGTCAATTGAGTGCAATTTGTCTAACTCACAATTCATATGTGTATGCTAATATTATGCATTTGAATACAATCATAAAATCATTTCATAAATGTACCAAATTCATTTTATATGATACCACTCATGTGACTCAGTAGTTTAACACTTTAAATCCTTCAGCAATTTGAGAGATGGGATACTACACAAATCCTTTTAATTGTAATCCACATTGCATTTGAAAAGTCGCATTCATAAAATATATGAGCCAAATTTTCTTCCTTTTTCTTACATAGGATGTATGTGTTTTCGAGGTTTATGCATTACAATATGTCAAGAGTACTTATCTTATTCCTAATGGCAAACCATAAAAGGAATGAAATTTTATTCATTAAGCATTTACTCTAGACTATCTTATTCCATTGAACTCAAGGACCTCTTGGAACTAACCGTTCTCTAAAAGCTTTATTAATGAATAAATCCTTAGGATGGTTATTCTATAGATAACAATCTTGTAGTTTAGAATTGGGGATATAGTTTGGGATCAAATGGTTTATTTTTCTTGGAAAATCCATCTATCCTTGATCTATAGAAAAAACTTTTCTTCTCTTAAAATTTTTCCTATAACTTAAATAGCAATTTGATTAGCAATTAAAGGGCTATAGCCATTCCATTTATCATACTATAGATAAGCTCTAGTTCCATCTTTGATTCTGCATGATATGTTAGGGATAAAGGTCCCTCATCTTTAATAGCTGATATAAGAACCAAGAATGAGTAGTTTTAATAGCTGAAATTTTATTCAACCAAAATCACCATTTGCCTACTAGAACTCTTCAAAGCCTCTTTCCGATTAAGATTCTATTACTAATCTTTATAGGAATAATACTCACCCCCTTCATAAAAAGGCTTAGACACCTCTAACCATTTCACTTTTACATTAATCATACTTAAATTTGGGTTTCCCCACAACAACTTCCTAATCAACCCTTTAATAGTTTTGATTAGGCTTTTAGAAGAAACATGTATGAGCTCTAATAAATATGCATTAAATTCAATATAGCTTTGATTAATTGGAGTTTACCACCAAAGGATAGAGATTTATTAGCCTAAGAACTAAGCCTCTTCTGTATTTTCAACCAAAAGGAAGCAATCCTTAAAATGCAATCTTGTAGTTGTTAAAGGAAACCTAATTACATCAAAAGAAGATGTTTTCTAGCCATATCTACTAAGAAAAAAATACTGTCAACTATATGACTAACATTGACTGAGAGTATGAAGTGACTCTTATCATAGTTTATATCCAAATCAATTAGGTTCTTAAACTATTTTAAGGTTTCAATTGAAACCATAACTTATTTAAGGTGAGCTCTACTTAATCGTAATAAATCATAAAAGAATGCATATTGATCATAGAATTCTTCTTGCATTTAGAATGAAATATAAACTCTAGTTTAGTCAATCATTATGCTTTAGTAATTAGGTTAAGTCTCCATACACAAGATAAAAAGGTATAGAGATAGGGGTCTCCCTGTTTGAGCCCCTTAGCTCACTTAAATAGCCCAGATGCTACTCTAGTTACTAGTACACTAGAGGAGGTTGAAGAAATGCAAGCTTTAATCCAAGTTGAAGAGACACTTTGGGAACTAAACACATCTAAGAGATACAGTACAAACTCCTAACTTATGTAATTAAAGGCTTTATTAAAATCCACCTTGATTATACAATCTTATAGGAAAATCTTCATTATATAACCCTATCATAACTCTTAAGCAATGAGAATGTTATCCTTAATTTGTCTTCCCTCCATAAAAGCTCTTTGATTATTATTTAACACAAATTTAAGAATTTCCTTCATTTTATTAGTCAGGACCTTAAAAATTACTTTATAAAGGATGCTGGAGCAAGTTATATGCCTTAATTCTCTAAAGGATAAAGGGTTCAGAGACTTGAGGGCTAAGTATAAGAAGGTCTTATTGATTTCTTTAAGAAGCATATACTTGGTAAAAAATTCTTGGCCTACCTTTATAACCATGCTCCCAATATGTGGCCAAGCCTTTTAAGAGAAGAAACCTTTTAATCCATTTATCCTGGAGGCCTTTTACCCCTTCATTTGGGATAACATTTTCTCTATTTCAAATGCTTCATAGGTTTGATAAGTGTTTCAGCTTTGACATTGCCAATTTTACTTTTCATGAATGAACTGAGAGTTTAAACATAGGAGTTAATAATTGAAATCTAATGGTAAGCTTAAATAAATTTACTACTTTCTTCATATGCTCATCTTAGATATCAATTCGCCATCTAGAGTTATAATAACATAGGTTATGTTTGAGTTTCTTTTAGCTATAATAATATTAAAGAAGAATTTAATGCATATGTCCCCTTTCCTTATCTAGATGACTCTTGACCTTTGCTTTAGGAGTGAAGAGTAAACTTCCATTACTTGTTAGTAATCCTTTAGAGCTTTTTTTTCCTTCAAAAGTAATTCATTATTCCCCAAATTGATATAGAGGTTCTGTCGAATGCAATGCAACTTTTTTTAGTAGTAGTAACCACTTACTTAGTCTTAGAAACCTTTTTAGAGTTGAGCTTTTTCAACTTCTGTTTATTATACTTTAGTATTTGTACACAATATATTACTTAGCTCCATTTATCTTAATTTTCATGCCTCTTTTATAGCCCCCTAAAATCCAACAACACAAGCTAAAAAGTTACTAAATCAAAATGGACTTCTTTTACTATCTTTGAGAAGATCTCAATAATTTTTATAAGGGTGTGATATGAGAATAAAAGGGTTCCATAAAGCATGCTTTACTTTTAGGAAATTATGTCAACCAATCAATATTAACCAAAGTTATATAAAACTTTTTCCTAAGGAACTAGCTTGCAACTTGTTTGTTACTCCGAATATATCTACGGCCTTCATACTTTAGGTTAGAAACACCCAAGTTCTCTAAACATTCCTTAAGATCCTTAGATAAATTTCTTGAGTTATAGTGGCCATCAACTTTAAACCCATACAAAATGGAGTTAATGTTGGATCCCGCTTTTAAGATTTTTATATTTTTCTTTTTTTATTTATTTTCATGAATTATCAAGCATGAACATAACTTAGAATTGATGAATTAGAAATTTTCGGAGTTTAATATGGTATATTATGAATTTTGTAAGGTGGTATAAATTAAAAGAAGGAGTTAGTAGGAATTTCATGAATAAGGAAGGGCAAAAATTGGAAACTCAAAAAGTTGTCTTAAGATAATAAGACAAAAGAAGAGAGGAGTTGTGAGAGTGAAGGAAAAGAAAAAAAAAAGGAAAAAATCGTAGAAGAACCTAGAAGGAGAGAAGGAGACACCGAAGCAAGGAGAAAGAAGAAGAAAAGAACAAGGAAAAAGGATAGAAGGGAGATTTTCAGCTGAGTTTTCTTGTTAGGTAAACCTTATTGCTCTTTAGTTTTGATAGAAGAAGGAAGCGGATAAACTAGTTTTTATATGATGAAGATGAAGATGAAGAAAGAAAGAAGAAGAATAAGAGGATGGTGTTTTCTTTAGATTTGCATAG
>JANQAP020000584.1:3905565-3928352 GCA_026874005.2 Erythroxylum coriaceum
TCGTCTGTGTTACTGTTCACAGAGTATCGTCTGTGTTACTGTTCACAGACTTCGTCTGTGTTACTGTTCATAGAGTATCGTCTCTGTTACTATTCACAAACTTCGTCTGTGTTACTGTTTACAGAGTATCGTTTGTGTTACTGTTCACAGACTTCGTCTGTGTTACTGTTCACGCTATAGTCTGGGTTACTGTTCATAGTTATCTTCTGTCCTCTTTTTGACTACCCAGAAGTTTCTATTGGCCTTCGAGATCTTCATGAAAGTTGTAGCTCTTGAAGTCCTCTATCAAACTATCCAAAGAAACTCTAAATTGGATGCCTATAGCAAAAGATATACTAACAGCCCCGAAGCATGTATATATGTAAAGTGTGGACTCACCAACGTTGTTCCTTGAGGTATTCAGGTTGGAATGGATAAATGGATAGTCAAATAGCGGAGCTGAACTAAAAAGGAGAGTTTTGAATGCAAGTATGGGTGATGAATGTGTGTTATAGGTATGCGACAGTTAGGGTATCAGAGAAAAGAAGATAAACCTATAAGGGTCAAGGTGTTTCTATGGGAGATAAACTCACGTATTAAGATATTCTGCATGGAAGTCGGGGTCTGGGAGCGGGTCCCGACAGTTAAAGTCCCTATATATTAACCAAGGTCCCAAACATCTCCCTTTTATTCTCCTTAAACTATCTTAAAACATTTTCCTTTGAAAGGAAAGATTGAAACCATAAAGAATACATGCATACACTCTGACTTTCTCCTAGATGAAATAAAATAAAAAAATGACTTTCTTATAAGTTTCCAACTCTTCAATCTCCATAAATCTAGAGTTATAACTAATAATTATTCTTTTATAATAATGATGTTGATGATTGGAGATAAACTGTGGTCCTAATCTTCCCAACTTATTCAAGTCCTCTCACCTAATCTTTGTTTCCAAAAGACCTAAGATCACACAAGATTCTCCTTAAATACACAATTCCTTAAAGCTTGAAGCTTGTGAGTGCATTTTATATCATGTACATTTTAAGAAATAATATTCGTGTAGATATATCTTTACCTTTAGATCTCTTACTCTGACTACCTCTTTAATATTTCCTCCCTTAAATATTTTGAAATTCTTCTTCATTATTGTCATTTATACTATTCCTATCTAAGTTCAATGTAAGAACATTAAGAGCTGGAGAATTAGGGGTTACCTCTTTCATCTTCAACTAACTGTTATAATTTCCTCCTTATCATTAATCATAGGTTGTGTTTCACAAAAGTTCTCTAGAATTTCCCTACGTATCATAGTTTCTTATTAACTTATTTCATGAGTTAGTCAATATTGTAAAAATCGCAAGTGCACGGTGTAGCTGTAGCTAGTACTGGCAAGTACGAGTCGATCCCACGAAGAAGGTGATTACTAGTAATTACCTTTTTCCTACTATCTAGCCTATAGATTGATTTTGGATTTAATAAAAGGAAATAAAACTAAATAAAGTAAACTAAAATAGGTAGCAATTAAGAACAGGGAAATAAGGGAGCAATTAGAAATTTATCATTATTGGTAATTAATGTCTAGGCTTCAAATCCTCGTAAAACCCTTAACAGATTGATCTTTTATTATGCAATTGTTTTATTGATGTATTGGACCGTGGAGATTTCTATGGTATGTTAATAGCTGACCTTGATTCTACTAACAAATAATCCTAAGGTTTTCAACCGAATTACTCATGTTAAAGGTTATAGGATTGCTTTACAAATTTGTGAATCCTTCTATTAGGTTTGACCCTAATATGGAAGAATTATGTCATCCTATCTCTAGGGTTGCAATCAACTCCTTCCAATTATGGTAAATCTATTCAAACCTAGGATTTCTCAATCTCTACGTATGAAATCAGATTATAATATAATATTCTCAAGTTTATTAGAACATAAATAAAACACATAATCAAATTATAATAATCGATCAAACCAATTGCATCAATAAAAGAATCAAATCATATCAAATTATTAATGTATGGTTAGTCTAAGCTAAATACCAATAAGATGTTTAGTTACATATTATCAAACACGAAATCAAGCATACGCTGAAAGAAAAACAAATTAAAAACAATCGGATTATAATTCTAAAGCTCCCTTATTGTCTTCTATCGAGTATTTTTGTGATGTAGAGATTTGTTCTTGCATTTTGATGGATCTTTCAATGATTTCTTCATGTTGTTCACTTCCCTGAACCAAAATCACTTTTGAGAATGACCTCTACATTTAGAATCACCTCCTAACGTCTGCTCTCCTTCATTTACCCCAAAAATGTCCTTTTATGGCAAAATTTAGGGTTTTGGGAGATGCACGATCTTACATCAGACTGTGCATCACCAAATTCTCTGAAAATCATGAAACTACATGACTTGGGAGATTTACACAATTTTGCATCGCTTTTGTGCATCAAATCTTTATTTCATGCCATGTTTTTGTCCGAATTGTTCTCCTTTAAGTTCGTGAAGGCAATTATAAGTCGTATACACACTTGGAAGGCATTAAGTACCAAATATATGATAAAAGTATAATATATCAAGCAAAATATATCAAATATGGGTGTAAAAATATAGTCAAATATCCATCTATCAAACATCCCCAGACTTAATTTTTTGCTTGTCCTCAAACAAAACATAATCAAAATTATAAATATACAACATCAATCCATCATCAACCTCAATCAATCCATTCATACTATACATCATCATATCCTATTGAATCAAATTAACATACAATTGGAGTCAAGCTATCATAAAATTAACTTCATCAGCAATATTAATAGTAATCATATCAACAATCTAACTGAAATCAATAACATATCTCTTTACACCCTCACTAAGATGTCATTTAATGCACTCAAGTATTTAGGGTGAAAAGCATCAAAACTTTTGATCAGTGCATAAAAGAACTCTTGCCATATGCTTGCAATAAAATCACATCTTCACCACTTATGTATAAACTAGAAAAAAAAACCAAAAGATCTTTATACTGATTTTAATGGGGTTTAGGTACAGTATAATTGGGATAATAAAAAGGGGTTGAAGAAGTTTACTAAAAAGAACATTATAATGAAACTTATTCACAATTCATATAGGTCCTTTCATTGCAAAACTTATAGTACTATATACGTATTCTTTTTTTCTTTTTTATTTTTAATATATTCTTGATTTTTTCTTTTTTCTTTTTCTTTTTTATAATAATTTCGAGAATTCATCATGTACCAAAATTAAAGAAATATTGGATCATTCAAAAATTCAAGTTTCAAACAAGAAAATAAAATAAATAACTTTCAGGGTTCAAAATAATAAAAATGTCTTCAACGAAAAATAGAATAATGGTTAATATGTTGTGTTTAATCAATGAAAAATGCTAAGGCTCTTCCTGAAGGTAATTTTGAGTGCTACAATTCAATGGGACAAATTTAAACATTATGGTTATCTTGTGTTTGAAGAATTAACCCTAGAATTTTACACTATTTTAAACTATGTGTCGAGCAAGTTAGATAATTTTTGGTTTTCATTGTGAGGAAAGCCTTATACTTTGGATTATGATATCATGGAAGAAATATTTGGTTTTCAAAATCAAACATTGTTGAAAAAAATTCATGCTAAAATAATGTTGGAAAAAATTAATAGGGTTGGATGTGATTAATCCACACAATACACCTAACAAAGTTATTAAGAATCCTGAGCGCTTGTTACTGCATAAATTCATGTGTTGTTAATCCACACAATGCACCTAACAAAGTTATTAAGAATCCTGAGCACTTATTACTACATAAATTCATGTGTCATGTCGTTTTTGTGAATAGTCAAAGTAACAAATGTTCTAAAAAAGATTTATTTCTTTTTTTATACATGGATCATAAAATTTAAGTTTATACATCCATCTATATTTTACAAATGATATTTACTTTGCCTAATAAGAAAAGTAGCTATCTCGACATAGGTTTTCTTGTCACTGCTCTGGCTCAATTATATGGCATTAATGTTGATGACCTAACCTATATTTTTCTTGAGTATTTAAATCTCAAGAATTTGAGGCAAGATGAGATCTTAGAGTGCCATGCTATATAACGTTAAGATATCTGTTTCAAATCAAAAGTTAAAGACAAGACAAGACAGAAGAGTTCAAGTTTTACATAACAACACCAAAAGTTTTCATTAATTGAGGCATCTGAGGAGGAGGAAGAAGTATGGGAAACGAAACTTGAAAAATGGAAGAAAAATAATAAGCACCTAGAGGGTCGTTTGGAAACCATAAAGGCACAGCTGAAGGAGGTCATGCACCATCAGCAATGTCAAATAAAGAAATTGTTAAATTTTTTTACTATGTAAGGTCTCTAAGTTTCATCTCCAACTCCATCAGCACCTGAATCTCTATAAGTATTCTTGCTCTTACTCTTTATTTATTGCTATTTCTCTTTATTTATATTATTTTGGTTTCAACTTTAAGGAAAATGTGTTGTTCAAGTATGGGGACATATATGTAATTGAATATCATGATGTTTGTGTGAATTTTACATTTACATTATGTTAGTTTGGATTAGGTTGGCATTGTGTGAACATTATTTTACATGATGTGTGCATTGTGTGAATATCTCAATAGTATGAATTGAAAGGAAATGGCGTACCTTTGAACATGGTTATTTAAATTGTAAAGGTATATTAACTTGTGAATTTTGTATTTTATGTGTCTTTGTGATGAACATGCATGTTAATTAGGACCTATTCTTTCACTTTATGACACTTGTTTGTATACATTTATAATTACAATCACTTAAATTAATAAGCATTATTAGTAACCTTTCGTGAGAGTGATTGACTAAGAAAAAATGAGGTAGGCTAAGAAATTTAAAAACATATTAAATAAAATTCCTATTCTACTGGCCTTTTTAAGAAAATTGGGTTAAGAATAGAGTTAATAGCCAATTGAGAGTTGTGATATAACTAAGTAACTCAAAAGGATATAATGACACTCTAGCGAAGATAAATAAAAAATGTAACCTAGTTGAATAACTATGGGACATTCATGAGAAGGTGTTTGCTTTCACATTAAAAGACTAGGTGAACGTTAAAAAAAATCTAAAAGGATGGTGCTTGCAATAAAATTAAACCTATTGATCTTTTAAAAATAGCAATAATTTTCAAGAAGGGTTACTTAATGATAGTTTACCATTTTAATTGATCAATAATAATGAGTGCATGCTTAAAAATGCAATAGGTGCATGAATAGGGTGTTCATATTTTTATTGATATGTATATTCAAATTAAAGAACTTAAACATAAATGGAATAAGTTAGTACGTTGGCACTTTTTGGGTGGTTGATGTTTAAGGTTAAGTTACTTTTGTGAGATTTGATGTCACTGTATAATTATTGTATTGTTTTATGATTATATGTTTATGTGCTTTTGTGTTTTGTTTATTTGTCATTTTGGTTTTGTTTAGGGATAAGCAAAGATTTAAATGTGGAGATGTTGATAGGTGTATATTATAGTATGTTTTCTAGAGATTTAAGTGTGTTTTTAAGCATTTTCTTAGATGATAATTACATGTTTAGGGTTTAGAATTATGTTCTTTGTAATGTTTGTGTGTGTTTTAATGGTTTGATTGTTTTAGAGCTAGGATTTGCTCTTAAATTTATGTTTCAAAAGTTGTTTGATGTGTTTGTTAATGAGTGGGAATAGGAAAACTGAAGAAAAGATAAAGAACTTGAAGAATAGGAAGATGCACTTGACAGAGAGCATGGATAGGATACACGATCGTACATCCATGCACAATCATGTATAGCATTTTCTAGCATGCGAAATTTTTGTATTCTTGACATTTTGGGGCTATTTTTGGAACCAAATTAAGTTAGGAAATCCTAGAAAGAAACCTCAAAGCCTCAAGAAGTATTTAAGGAAAATAAAAACAGCAAAAAGTAGACTACACTTAAAAAACAAGCAGATCAAAGTGGAGACATAACAAATGACTCCAAAATTTACAAAATTTCTATATCAAGACATAAAGTTGATTTCTTTCTTTTCTCTTCTTATATTTTATTATCTTGGATATTAATTTGGATTAGTAGGATGTTGAACATGATTACGGATAATCCATATTAGGGATTATTCTTGAACTATTTTGTTAAACTTTATTCTTGTTAAATTAAATATATATCAATCATTTGTGGTATTTGTTATGCTCATACACGATAATAAATTGAGAGATTGAATCAAGTTATCTATGTTAAGGTGCATAATGAGAGTTGGTAACTTAATAGACCTATAAATATTAGATTAATAAACAATTAAAGAGAGATTTTAATTATGAGTAAATTATCCTTAAGATTGCTTCAAATCCAATTGACTACTGAGGAGTAGTTTTGTAAATCGAGATGTTGCAATTCTATTGTTTTCTATTTCAGTTGGGATTACTGAATTAGATCTCAAGGGAGGGTAATAAAAACCTTAGGATATCTAGGATCAAGCATAATTAAATTAATAAGATAAAGGAAAGATAAAATAAGGATAGAATAACGCTTAATTTTCCGTTATTGATTAACTTTATTCTTATTGCTAGCTTCAATCATTCAATTGTTTAGTTTTTTATTTTATTTCAAATTCAGTTATTTATTTTAATTCAATTCATTCAATCTTAGACAAAGTGCATACAATTTGTTAGGTGACTAATCAATCCTCGAAGGAACAACACCTTTTATACTACGAGTTACGATTTATATATTTGTAGATGAAAGTTTTTATATTAAATTAGCTCAGTCTTATTGTCAATTCCTATAAAAACCTACTTTTTGGGGGTAAATTCAAAATTAGCCTCTTAGCTTATTCAAATCATATGATTTAAAATTGATAAACTTCCTCTAGAATATCTCAATTTCCTTTTGATCACTTTAAGGCTCACATATAGGGAGTATCTTCCTCTTTTATAGTAAGTGGATCATAAAGTTGACAATTAGAATGTTAAAAGCCTCTCTTTTGTAGGGTGGCTTTATCATATATTGTCAATTTTAAATGGCTACATATATATTGAAGTGCTCAACTTTTACTTCCAATGAATATTATTAAGTCTATGGAAAGAATACTTAAAACAATTTGACAAATAGGTAAGAAAAATGATTCCTGTAAAGCTAAGGTCAAAGGGTGTGGCCTTTGCTTGCTAAAAAGTGAAAAAGGATTTAGGATTCACTCAATTATGTTGTTGAACATGGTGTTACTAGTCAAATGCTTTTGAAAATTATTCATGGATAATGCATCTTTATGCATTTGATAGATGCATACCAAATATTTTAGAGAAAAAAGCTTATGGTAGATTAAAGTAGGTTGGAAAACTTTCCAGAATTTGAGGCAAATATTGAATATAAAGGAGTGTGAGAAGTTCAATGATATATGTTACAAGTAATAAGGAAAAGGAATTCTTTTGGTTTGGTAATTTATACTTACCAGGTCCTTTTCTTATATTTATATCCTTTTGAAATTACTTAAGATTTGACAACTAACCTGAAGGTGGAAGCTTTTATCACTATAACATTGACTTTAGCTCCTTCACAATCAAGAATGCTTCCCATTATCAAGGAAATTTTCTTAAATTATCTCCTAGGACTTCAAAAGAGGATCACTTAATCTCTAGTAACTATGTTTATCAATGGTTCACTAATAACTTGTGCATTCCTTTTTTACAGAAGTTCACTTAATAACCAATTTCATTCTCTTGTTTGCCATCATAAAAAAGTTATGGACGAGTGACAATCTCTTTTTTATTTCTCTTTCAAGCATAAGATGCATCAGCTATAACTCAAGTTTATTTTAAGAAATTAAGGTAGGATCAGATCTCATGCATAGCATAAAAAGAAAAAAAATATTTTTATTCATTTTCTTGAAAGCCAAGATCACTTTAAATTTTATAATATGATTAATGCATGAAAGTAATTAAATCTAAATGTAAATCATACATTATTGCGTAGCTTGATCATTTTTCTTGAAACTTCCCTTGAACCATTTCTAAAATAGGTTTATCACCACCACTATAGCAACACACTTGTCTAACATCCAATGATATACACATGAACTAGTTGAGAGAATCCTATAAGTGGTGTAAAGAGGGTAAGCAAGGAGTGTTAAGTCCTTTAAAGCTTACGTCTATTTATAATAGGAGGTGAACCTTTTAGTAATTTAATTTAAGTATATTTCTAGTTTTAATTACACTTTGATTATAACTACAATTATTTATAATTAAATATCAATTAGCTCCAAATAAAAAATAATATCTCATATTGATCCTTATTATCAAATATGACATATTTAAACGTTAAAGTTTATTAAACATAACAATCAAGTATAACTTAATTAAATTACCTTTCTCTCTCATCAACCATTTATTTATGACGTATAATTATTGAAATATGTCAGCAAGGCATCTACTAATGCATCATGATCATCCAAATATTAAGAATGTCAAAATAGTTTTGACTAAATTTTTGTGCATAATTTTTCATATAATTTAATCTATTTATTACATAATATTCTAATTAAACATAGATTATGAAAGTAATATCTACTCCAATCATATTAGTTCCTTCATTAGTAATTGAGTCCATTAATGACATTTCAAAATTATTTTCAATGTATCATTTCACCTTGACTAAGGATTTTTTGAATCAAGAATAACAAAACATTCCCTCTAACCACTTTAGGATGGTAAGTCATATATTAATCACTTAACTATGTTAATATAGTTCATGATATATCTAATGACTATCAATTAAAATTTTTCATAAACATATAAGTAATATTCTAAATAGAATTCTTATGCATGGTCAATTAAATGAACTTTTTCTAAGTACTCAAACATTTGTTTAAGTATCTATATGTTTTAGTTTATAAAATCGATTATTTCTTTTATAAGGCAGAAATATAATATATGCTAGTCTTTTTATACTTTATTAATGTCAAATTTTTATAGAAAAATGATTTAAAATAATTTAGAGATAATACATAAATATAATATAACAGCCCAGACTACCCACTCATAGATATTGTCCACTTTAGGTTGCCCATTAGGCCAAGGCCCTCAGGGTTTTGCTCTTCTCGCATCTAGGAAAACGCGTCTATGCGTAAAAGATATCCATACCCTTATAAAACGTATTTCGTTCACCTCTCCAACCGATGTGGGATCGCACATATAATATAATTATTGTCTCATTATAATTTTATTTGCAATGTATATCTATCACATATACCTTATCTTATACATCAGTTAATTAAATAAACATATGAGATAAAAAATATTTTTAAATGATTATATCACCAAAATTGCTTATTGGTTATAAGATATAAACTAATAATTTATAATCCCACAACCATCTAGTTTTGGATGTTCTTACTCCTTTATTGAAACTAACTATTTATCAACTTTTTAATCAACTGAAAAAGAAAGAAATTCAAGAATTTTTAAACAAACTTTCGAAGTCTTGTGTGAAACCCATCATGCAGATAAAAGAGTTTCAAGTTACAAAAAGTATTAATCTAAAGCTAAAGTCGAGTGCGAGATAGAATAAATCCCCTATCTGCACGATCCTAAATGACTATGCATTGGTGATAAATTTGTTTTAAATTAGAATTCGATCTTTTAAAAAGAAAAAGAAGACGAAAGCAAAAGTAAAAAGCTGGAATCACTTGCGAATCAGCGGCGCTGACTGAATCACTGAATGCCTCACCTGACCCAACTTGCACGAAACTACACAAGATGACGTGGCAATTGGCTATTTGCTGATTAGAATCCGTTGGTACCGGAACCAAATTTACATTTAAATCCCGTTAATCAACTTGCAACAAATGTAAAAATCATATCGGGAAATTTAATTCAACAAAGCAACAAAATACAAGACGCACGCTAACCCAAAAGGCTCCGACGGAGATCCGGCAATTCTTGTCGGATTTCGCGAGCGACTGGTCCTAGCGCAATCAGGATGAAGGGTCCTGGCACTTTAGTTGCGTCCGTCATAGCGGCTTCAACTCTCGCTTTGTCGTCCTCGTCCTCTGATACTAAAGACGTTCATTGTCCTTCCTTCGGCCAGGTACGTCTTCTTTCATATTTCAGGAAAGAAACTCATAGGAAATCAGCCTGATATTTTGATTGGATTAATGTTCTGTTTCAATGTTTTAGATTCCATTGTTAAGTGTTTCACGTCGTGTGTTATATGGATCTCTGGCATGAATTTAGGCTTGGTCTGGTCTGAACAGGGTACAGGTAAATTGGGCGGGAAAAATTGTGCGTTGCCATCGAATAAGGATAAATTCGCTCCAAGATTTGACGGGTTGAGGTTCATAGAGACACTCATCACAGCCCACCGATAAGAAGATATAACTCAATCGTCATCATAATTATCCTTTAGCGATGAAGATAGTTAAGTTCAATTATTCTTTCAATTGTGAAGGAGTAGGAGGCGAAGGCCCATTGGGTTAACATGTGATTAAAGAGAGAGATGTTGCGTTTTCTTTGTGGTCTTTGTTGTTTTTCTAAAACTGTAAAACTCGGTTGATTGTTTGATTGTTCCTCTAATTTTACAATTTGGTTGACTGTTTGATTGTTCCTCTAATTTTACAATTTGTTAGTGTATTTTTTCGCCTGTTTGGGGTTAACACGCAGAAATCAATTCTGTCTTTGCTTTGTTTATTAATAATGTTTCTTGTGTTTATGGTTTGGCATAGTCCTCTATGGCTGAGATTCTGCCTGGCGTTTCGGTACGTGATTTTTCAAAAAGGGATTTATGATTTGGACGTCGGAACTTTTGTACACGGACCGGAATTGTAATTAAATGCCTGTGTCTCGTTATTATCTCCTGCGTTTACGCTATATTTGTCACTTAAGTTACTTAGCGCAGGACGCGATACAAGTTTAAAAGAAATAAATGAATCTACTACCAACCTTTTCTTGGAATGCTCCTTTTCAAAATCAGTGTGGTTATACTGCCTCTGTCGCTTTCAGATAATCATTCCAAACTTATTAAATCTTTAATCTATTTTATATTGGTTCAACCAACTCGAAAGTTAATGAAACATTGACCTCAACACATTTATCATCCTTCTATCTATTGTTGTGTATAACATCTGATTCGAGAGAAACCTCAGAATTTTCAAAGACACAACTATGAAATTGAGGAGTTTTAACACTAAAGTGATCTTCCAAGTAATGGAACAACTTTACTCAAACACTGAGAGTAGGTAAATTATGGTTCTGGTTTGTTTTTATTTTGCAGGTTGCTGGTTGGGTTGGGTTCGCTCTCTTGTTGGCAATCAAATTCAATGGCGAACCCAGTTACCTGCTAAGAGATAGGTTGTTCATCAAAAAGACAAGAACAAAAGTGGTAAAACTGTGTAAGCTTGGTAGGAGGATATACTAAATGCAAGCATCAGGCAAGAGAGGATTATGCTAGAATGCCTCAATCTCCAAAAAGTCTTGAAGAATGCATGATGTCACAAGCTTCAACGATTTACTCCTTGGGCAACTCAACAGTAGGAGATCCCTAACCCCTGATTGGTGTCTTAAAAGCCGGAGGACTAGATCGGATGTACAAAGGAAGTTGGATGAGAGTTGATCTATCTCTCCTTCCTCAGCATTTCGGTAATTATTTACAAACAAGATAACAATGTGATCTGAAAATGCGATGAATTCTAACCTGTTGTATATCTCTCTGATTATGGGTTAGAATGTAGTCTTGATTAGTTTAGGATATAGAACTTGCTGTAAGGAATTATTGTAATTTTGATAAGGTGATCCTTGTTATGGTCATCTTATGGTTCCTATGTTTTAGATTGCTGTTATGGTTGTGTAGTCATAGGTAATAATTATAGAGTTCCTCATGCTCACATATTAGGTTTCTTTTGTTATAGATAAGAGATTGGTATCTTTGTCAATCTCTCGATTATACATACATTTATTTATTTATAAATTCACTGATTTATCAACAAAAAAAAAATATTTTTTACATCGTCTACATTTCATTCATAAATTTGGTCTTTGTGGTAAAACTGTAACATTCCCTCACTTATGGGAAGGATATTTTAGTCATTTTGGAAACGGGTGTCCCGGTGCGTACCCTAGGATAATGGGGTGTTGCAAAAACCTAGAGATGACAAAGGGCAAGTTTATGTACAATTCCCTCAATTTTTTTAAATTAAAAATATAAAAAAAAATTAATTGAGTTTGTTTAGGCTCAGACTTAATTTTTCTTAATAAATAATATCTTTTTGTTTAAAATAGTTGATTCTTAAGCTAATTTGAACTTGGCCTTTAAGTGGCTAATTTAAAACATTTGAATTTAAATTAGGATGGCCGTCTATTGTCATTCCTACTAAGAGTGCCTTTTCTTTCTTTATTATAAGACAAAGCACGAGGATGTATACTTGAGAAATTATCTGTAATGTAATTACGGTCATAACGAGAATAAAATTTTTACAATTTTTTGATTAGATAAAAATAATTGAATAATGTGAATATAAGTACGTAAATCGAATTTGGTTTTAATTTTTGCAAAAAAAGATTCACAGCATCAACGTTGAGCTAAGTTTTTAGCGTTTAACGGTGTTTATAAAATAAAGGAAAAGAATTTAACTTTTGAATGGTAAAGGCGGGAATTTTAACTCTTTTATGTTTTCTTCTTATTTAGAGAGAGATAAAAGAATTTTTATTAAATTAAATTTTTAACTATAATTAAAGTTAAATTTAAATTATAATTATAATTTAATTTCAATAAAATCAAATATTTTATATTTAATTTCTAAATTTTTAAAATATTATAATTAATTTAAATTTATTTTTTCTTTCAGTTGCTTTTTTATATGTGACTTATTTGATTATTAGTATGCTGGCATTAATTATAAATTATAATTATAATTTAATTTATCTTTAATCCTTTAATTTTATAATTTATAATCATATATTAAAATTGACGTTTAGCAATATATCATGATCATCTAAATATTACAAATGTTAAAATAGTTTGATTAAATCTGTCTATTTATAATTATGATTTATAACTGATATTTCCAAACACACTTTTAAATTTTAAATCATGCAGGTCAGAAAATTTCTTAAATCACTATTAATGAATAATAGTAAAATATTCTCTGTAATTAATTTAAAGTAATAATCCTTTTAGATACTTTGGTAATCCTAAGTTTAAGGATCAATTATACAACTATCACAATAATTAAATCTACAAACCTATAAGTAATATTCTATTTAAGATCCTCATAATCGGGTCAGTTCGTTATACTTATTCTTTAATAAGCACATACCTGTTTATTTAAATATCTCTATACTTTAAATTTATAAGATCAATTTCTTTTTTATAAGAAAGAACATAACATGTTATAGTTTTATTGTTCCATCAATACCTCATCTTGATGAAACTATAACTAGTCATAATTTAGAAATAATAAATCAATACAAATTAAATCTCATATAATTCCAATTTTATTGTAATTATTCTTAGGATTTTATCTTTAGTATTAAAACATCAAATGTGATTAACCAAGTACATAAAAAAAAGAATGCCTTTATTAATTAAAATAATAATGTCATAAATAAAATTGCAAATAATAGATTGGATGCAAAGGTATAAATTACTAATCTTCTACTTGCACTAAGTTCAATTACCTATCTAATACCATAAACATCTAGACGCCGACCATATATTTTTTAAGACAATACCTTAGTAAAAAGATCTATAAGATTTTATTATTTAAGAACTTGTCTTTCTGCTTTATTATCTCCCTAATCAAGTAAAAATTTCTGAGTACATGTCTGGAGCGATGATAAGACCTTGGTTCCTTTGCCTGTGTAGTGACACCATTTTTTATCATAGTACAATACTATTGACACAATAGTACTAGGAACAATTCCAAATTTGGTCACGAACTTCTTGATTCACACGACTTCTTTTACTACCTCTGACACTAAAATGTACTCAATCTCAGTCATAGGATTTACAATGGTTGGTTGTTTGGAACTCTTTCAACTTACTACACCACCATTTAAAGTGAATATATAGCTTGATTATGATCTTCTATCATCTGGATCAGACTAAAAACTAGTATCTGCATATCCTTAAACTCTTAGTTCAGCTCTTTTATAAACCGAGAGAACATCTTTAGTCCTTCTCAAGTACTTTAAGATGTTTTTCATAGTTTTTCATTGACCATCGCTACGATTATCTTGAAACCTACCTGTTATACTTGAAGCATAAGAGACATTTGGTCTAGCATATAGCATCACATACATCTCTCTGATCTTATATCTTTAGACATATACTCTATAAGAAAGAAATCTTATACGACAAGGGTAAAAATGCCCTTTTGGAATTCTCCATGTTAAACCTCTTTTAGTACTTTATCTATATATATGGAATGGGATAAGCTAAGTAACCATTTTGATCTATTTTTATAGGTCTTTATTACTATAATATAGGTTGCTTCCCCTATATCCTTCATAAAGAAGTTTTTAGATGACCAAATATTTACATGTTGGAGCATTGGTATGTCTTTTTCAATTAGCAATATGTTATCCACATATAACATTGAAAAGATGACTGCATTCCCACTAACCTTCTTATATACATATGATTCATGCATATTTTTATAAAATCAAACTCTTTGATTGTCTTATCAAAATAGATGTTCCAACTTCATAATGATTTCTTAAGTCCATGAATGGAATTTTTCAACTTGTATACTTTATTAGGAAATTTCTTAAATTCAAAACCTTTAAGTTATGTTATATACACATCCTTAAGCAAATTCCCATTGATAAATATTATTTTGACATCCATTTGCTAGGTTTTATAATCATGATATATGACTATAGCCAATAAGATCCGTATGGATTTAAGCATAGCTACTGGTGAAAAGGTTTCATCAAAATCAACTCTTTGTTTTTGTTTGTAATATTTGGCCACTAGCCTTGCTTTGTACTACATACATTACCATCTATGATAGTTTTTTCTTAGAAACTCACCTGCATCTAATATGTACAATACCTTTTGAGAGCATTTACCAAAGTCAATACTTGGTTAGTGTATATGGATTTTATTTCAAATATCAAGGCTTCATACCATTTTGAAGAATCAATGCCAAACATTACTTTCTTAAAAGTAGTAAACTCGGATCTAATATGGTGGGGAGATGACTGTTGCTTGTTTTAATGTATAAAATACCGTAAGTATATAGATTATATATTGTAGTACATAAGATATCGTTCTCATGAGGATTGGATTAGTCACCTAATAATTTGAAGGCACTTTGTCTAAGGTAATACAAGATTAAATTAAATGAAAATAAAATAAATTAACTGAAATTTAAATAAACTAATAAAACTTAATAATTGAATAAGTAAAGATAGCAATAAGAGCAAAGTTAATCAACAATAGAAACTTAAGGGTTATTTTATTCTTAATATGTATTCCCTTTTTACCTTGTTAATTCAATTATGCTTGATCCTAGATATCCTAAGATTTTAATTACCCTCTCTCAAGATCTAACCAAGTAATCCCAATTGAAATAGATAACAATTGAGTTGAAATCTCTCGATTCTCAAAACTACTCCTAACTATTCAATTAGATTTGAAGCAATCTTAAGGATAATTAACTCACAATTAAAAGCTCTCTTCAATTGTTTATTAACCTAATATTTGTAAGTCAATTAAGGTACCAACTCTTATTGAGCAACTTAACACAAATAAATTTGATTCAATATCTCGATTTCTTATCAAGAATAAACACATCAAATACCAAAAAGCAATCATATATTGAATTTAACAAGATAAATGTTAAATAAAACAATTAAAAAAACTTAATATAGATTTAGAATTACATAATCATGTTCAAAACACAAATATTTGTATTTAGCATACAAGGCAAGGAAAGAAAAAATTTAGCTTGAAGCCTTAATCTGGAAAGACTAGAAAGTTGGAGTTAATCTTGATGTTTCCACTTTTGATCTCCTTTTGATAATATTAAGCCTTCTAGGTTACTTTTAGGGTTTTTCCACTTATTTTGGTTCCAACATAGCCACAAAACATTAAGAACACAAAAAAGATTATAAGTTGGAAACTGCCTGTGCATGATCATGCATTAGCTATCCCAACTCTCTGACACAATCTTTCATGTTCATCCCTATGCTGCTTGCATGCACGATTGTGCGTAACCATGCATAATCATGCATGGTCTTGTTCTTCAACTCTTTCTTCATCTTTTCTTTTTTTTTTCTATTTTCCACCCATTAAGAAACACATTAAAAAATTCTTTTAACATGAAGGTAATCAACTTATCATGAATGTCCCTCGATTACTTAACTAGCTTACATTTTTTATTTAGCTTGGTTAAAATATCATTCTAGCTTTTTGACGTGAAGTCAAACATTTTGTTATGAATGCCCTCAATTACTCAGCTATATCACAACTCTCATTTAGCTACCAGCTCTATTCTTATCCTAATTTTCTTTAAAAGGGCCAAGGAAATAAGAATTTTGTTTAGCACATAACTTTTAACATTTTCTTAGCTTACCTCATTTTTTGTTAGAAGATCACTCTTATGAAAGGTTACAAATAATGCCTACAAATTTAAATAAATGCAATTATAAACGTAACTGAACAAATGTCATAAACTGAAAGAATAGGTGCCATATCCTAATTAACATGCATATTCATTCTAAAGACACCTAAAATACAAACTTCAAAAGTTGATATGCCTTTACAATTTAAATGACCATGTTCGACAGTAAGCCAATTCCATTCAATTCATGTCATCGATACATTCACATAATGCACACTTCATGCAACCAAATGTTGACACAATGCCAACGTAATCAAAAACTAACTTAGTGAAAATATAAAATCACATACAATTGATATGCAAGTGTATATATGTCCCTACCCTTAAGTAATACATTCTCCTTAATGTGGAAACTGAAAAACAAAAATTTAAGAGAGATAATAAAAAAAGAGCAAGAATACTTATGGAGATTGGGGTGGTTATGGTGTAGGAGATGGAATGCAGACGCCTTGTACAACAAAAAAATTTAACAATTTCTTAGTTTGATAGCACTGATAGTGTACTACCGGCTTTAAGTGTGACTTCATAATGTCTACACAACCCTCGAGGCACATGTTATTCTCCTTCAAATTTTCAAGCACTATCTCCCAACCTTCCTCCTCCTCCTCCTCAAATTCTTCATTAGATGAAACATGCTGATGTTGTTATAGTGGTGTGAAAATAGAACCTGCCTAGCCTCTCTTGTGTTTAAATTTCAATTTAGAGGTGATATCTTGGAGTTCCATACCATGACACTCTTTGATCTTAACTTGCCTAAAATGTGTGTATTCAAATGCTCAAAAAAAAACAAGGGTTAGGTCATTAACATTAACACCATGATAATAAACTAAAGCAATTACGAGAAAACCCATGCCAAGATAATTACTCTTCTTAGTAATTAAAGTAACTATGGTTTGAAACATATGAGTGGACGTGCAGACTTGAACCTTATTATCCATGCACCAAAGTATAAATAAATCTTTCTTTGAGAATTTGTTATTTTAGCTCTTGGCAAAAATAGTATGACACATAAATTTATGCAATAATAAGCGCTCAAGATTCTTAATAACATTATTTGGTGCATTATGCAGATTAAACAAATCCAAACCCATTAATTGTTTCCAAAATGTTTTAGCATGAAAATTCTCATGTGTGTCAACAATTTTTTATTTTAGAAAACCAAAGATTTCTTCCATGATATAATAATCTAAGTTATATGATTTTTCTTATAATTGAAACAAAAAATGATCAAACTTGGCCAATTTAACAGTATAAAGTTATGTAGAATTCAAGTGTTAGTTCTTCGAACACACGATAATAACAATGTATAAACTTACCCCAGTGAATTCTAGCACTCTACCTTTTCTTTCAAATTTAGTTCTTCCAAAATTGACACTTATGGCCTCAACCTAGGTGCAACAATTATTTTAGAATGAAGGATTTGAAATTTCTCACCTTTTTCTTAAGAGAAAATTGGAAAAGTAGCTCCAAAATCCTTCACCAAATCATATGGATCATGGCCAGAAACCTTTGTTTTTCCTTTGGGGTTGGAACGTTTTGCCAATTTTTTGATTCTAGGAAACATTATGGAGGATGAAATTGCAAAATAATCAATAAACAACATCAAAATTGCAAATTTGATTAAAAAATGCAAAGGAGAGAAGGTGTGGAACAAAATCTTGCAAAACCCACTAACATTGTTTACATACAGAATCTTGTTTCTTGTTTTAATGTATGTTATACCGTAAGTATATGGATCCTATACTGTAGTACACAAGATATCGTTCCCACGAGGATTGGATTAGTTAGCTAACAATTTGAATGTACTTTGTCTACGGTAATTCAAGATTGAATTAGCTGAAACTAAAATTAATTAACTAAAATTAAAATAAACTAATAAAATTTAATAATTGAACCAGTAAAGATAACATCTATAATAATGGAAACTTAAGGGTTATCTTATCCTTTTTTTTCTTCCTTTTATCCTTTTTAATTCAATTATGCTTGATCCTTGATTTTCTAAGTTTTTGACTACCATCTCTCGAGATCTAACCAAGTAATCCCAATTGAAATAGATAACAGTTGGGTTGAAATCTCTTGATTCTCAAAACTACTCAATTAGATTTGCAGCAATCATAAGCATAATTAAATCACAATTAAGATGTCTTGTCAATTATTTATTAACTTGATATTTGTAAGTCTATTAAGGTACCAACTCTCATTATGTAACTTAACACAAATAAATTTGATTCAATTTCTTGATTTCTTATTAAGTATAAACACAATAAATACCACAGTAATCAAATATTGAATTCAACAAGGTAAAAGTTTTTAAAAAACAATTCAAGAATAAACCCTAATATATAATTAGAATTCCATAATCATGTTCAAAACACAACTATTCAAATTTAGCATACAAGGGAATGAAATAGAAGAAAAGGAAAGAAAGAAATCAGCTTGAAGCCTTGATCTGGAAAATCTGGAAAGTTAGAGTTGATCTTGATGTTTCCACTTTCGATCTCCTTTTTTTTTAAAGTGGCCTCCTTTTTTGTGTTTTTTCTTTTTCTTGATATACTCTTAAGACTTCTAGGGTTCTTTCTAAGGTCTTTCCACTTATTTGGTTCCAAAAATAGCCCCAAAACATCGAGAATACAAAAATATCGCATGCTGGAAATTGCATGTGCACGATTATGCACTGAGGATGCATGATCATGCATTAGCTATCAGAACTATCTGGCACGATCATACATGTTCATCCCTATACTGCTTAAGGTTCTTGAACCTTTGATTGTGTATTAGAAACTTTGTTTCTCTTGAACCCTTGGTTGTACATCATATGTATCAACTTGAGGTTCTTACTCTATCTAGATGAGAATTTATGTTACTTAAATTTCACTAAGTTTCACCTCACTTCCATTATTATCATTGTAAATAAATTATCTTTCTAGGATATTGAGACAAACATCTTTTGCTTAAAAGGATGATAAAATTGAAATTTGACACTCTTTTTTGAATACCCTACATACTTACGTTTATCTAATTTGGATTGAAGCTTATCAAATGGTGCACGCTTCATATAAACATTACATCCCAAAATTTTTAGATATGACAAGTTTGGTCTCTGGTGGACTTATATATGGTGTATATATAACTCAATTCCTTTAATCTATAGATTGTCCAAGACAAGTGCACTTATCATTTTATAATATAAGACTCAAGAGTACCAAGCATCGATCTTACAGAGACTATCAGTAATAGTAATAACTCCTTTCTTATTATCCAACTGACAATCGAGGTGATATTGATAAATCACATTTAAAATTAAAAAGAACCAAGGGTAATTCAACACAATTAAATAAACTATAATGGAAAAAGGATATGAAAAATTAACCAATAAAACAATAGTTCCTGGAATTTGAATCCCCTAAGACTTCTTATATAATCATGATTTCATTAATCAATTTATTCTAAATTCATTATTGTGGAAATTTCTCAATTACGATAATAGCTTTCTTAAGGCTATTAACACATAATGATAGGTTGAATAATTGAAATCTCTTTCTAATTAAAATCCCTAGAATTGCATTAATCGATTTATGAGTTCACTATTATGTTTGGCCCTAATTTGGGAGATTATGTTGACTTTTCTTTAGGTTTACATGCAATTCCTTTCAATTATGTTAGATCTATTAATACATTTAGTTTTTTAATACTACATGAGATCACAAAAGAATTAACATAATGATAATATTAATATAAGAAAAAATAAAAACACATAATTGAATCTCCATATATTTAAAGAATCAATTAAATTAAAATAAAATCAATATAAGCTCCATCTCAGAATTCATTCAATGTAAGTACTACAAAAGGTTTAGTTCATAATCATAGAAAACAAAACATCAAAACTAAAGAAAAAGATAAAATCAAGGATTGCATGATTGAGATCCCTAAAATCTCCAAGAAATTTACCCTAGATTGGTGAAAATGTTCTCTAAAGGGGTTTTCTTGGTTGTTGCTTATGCTTTATGCTATTTTAAGGTTTCCAGTTATGTTTCCTAAGCCCCCTTCTAACTTATTCCACTCAATTTTGCCTCTTTAAATTCAAAATTTAGATTTTGTGAGATACACAAGCATCAATAGAAGCATGTTAATTCGAAGCAATCCTATGGATAATTAACTTGCAATTAAGATCTCTCTTGAATTGTTTATTAACCTGATATTTGTACATTTATTAAGGTACCAACTCTCGTTGCATAAATTAACACAAATAACTTTGATTCAATCTTTTGATTTTTCATCAAGTAAGCACAACAAATACCACAAAGCGATACTATATTGAATTTAACAAGATAAAAGTTAAATAAAACAATTCAAGAATATAGCCTAATCTAGAATTAGAATTCCATATTCATGTTCGAAACAAAACTATTCAGAATTGATATCCAAGGCAATAAAATAGAATAAGAAAACAATGGCTGATAAGGTTAGTGAAGGTATGAGGTTTTTGGGAGCCAACATACATCTCTAATCCCTCACATCTCTTCAATGATAAGATAGTGGTTGACTATAATACCTCTTCAATTCTACATATCGGATTAGTTGATTAATTTCATAAGGTTTTTAAAATGATATCCTTACCTTTTTAAAGTATCTATTATCTATACTACTAATATGTCCTTTCAGAGATTAAAGTTATGGGATGATATCAAGAGAACCTATGGGAGTATTTAGGGGTCATGGCTTATATTAAGGGATACGAATTCTGTGTTGCATATGAATGAAGATGAAGGCTCTAAAGTGCCCCAAAAGAACTTATTATGGGAGTTGAACTAGGTTTTAAATCAAATTGGCATTATGGAATTTAACTATACGTGGTAATTCTTTTCCTGAAATAATAAGCCAAAAAAAGAATAGTTTATTAGGAAAAAGCTTAATAGAGCTTTTGTAAACAATGGTTGGCTTATGCAATTCCCTAATAGTTTTGCTAGCTTGGGTTCCATTTATGTTTTGATCACTCCACTATTGAGTTTCTTCATCTTAATTCTTCTTCCTCCCCCAAAAACTCCTTTCATATTCTAAAATTATATTATTAAAGGTAAGAGGTTTATAAGATATGGTTAAGACTGGCATTGGGAAGATAGAGATAGTTATAAAGTTTATCGAATAATGAGGAAACTTAAGCAATCAAAGAAGGAATCAAAGCTCTTAATAAAAGTGTCTACCCTGATAATGAAACTAACCTTAAGTCTATAAAAGAGACCCTTAATGGGCTCAGGCTGAATGCTATAGGGATCCCTCTAATCTAAACTTAAGGAATATGAAAATTAAGGCCCTCAGTGATTATAATTAGGCTTTACACTTACATAACTCCGTACTTAAGTAAGGGTTAATTAGCTTAAAGATGGAGGCAACAATACTAAGTTTTTTTATAACTCTATCTTAGCTTATAAGAATAGAAATAGAATATACTCCTTGATAGATTAAGAGGGGAACTAGTGCAAAGACTAATCCATGATTAGAGTAATTGCTTTTAATTAATATAAAAACTTACTTGCTGAAAGTTATTCTTATGTCTCTTCTTTTAATGCATTGAGGTCCTTCATAGGATTCTTCTTAAACTAAGAAATGAAGGACAGTCTCTCAAAACCATTTACTCCTTAGGATATCATAGATGCCCTCATTAGCTTAAATCCAAACAAACCAACTGGGTCAAATAGGTTTAATACCTCCTTTTTACAAAATACATGAGAAATAACATGTTTTTTAGTGGAAACAATCCAGAAATCCTTCAGTGGTAAGAAGATGCTCAAGGAAGTCAACATGACTTACATTTGCTTCGTCTTTAAGAAAAGGAATCCCAAATCCATACAAGTTCATATAATATCTTATTGTAATAATGTTTATAAAGTTATTTCAAAACTCGTTACATACTAGACTAAAAGGTGCCTTAATGTCGAGACCCGTTCCTGAACCCCGACTTCCATGCAGAATATCGTAATAAACTTTCATGCAGACTATTGTAACCATACAGAATATCGCAATACGTGAGCGTATTTCCAACACCTTGACCATTATCGGTTTATCTTCTTTCCTCTGATATCCCAACTGTCGCATACTTATAACACACATTCATCACCCATACTTGCATTCAAAACTCTCCTTTTTAGTTCAGCTCCG
>JANQAP020000584.1:3959982-3971387 GCA_026874005.2 Erythroxylum coriaceum
TTATATTGTAATTGATTAATTATAGTATAATTAATTACAATATTTTAATTAAAATTAAAATTATTATTAATTAATTAAAATATAAGTAGTTAATTAAAATATAATTATTCATTAATTAAAATATTGTAATTAATTAAAATATAATTAAATAATTAAAAATAAAATTTTATTTCTTAATATATTTTACAAACCAACCACTATCAGTAGTAATAGTAATCATTCTTTCCTTTTAACCGACCATTAGAATTATAATGATAATATCCATTCTCATTCCTCACTATATTCATTCCTATTCTTATTACCATTCCCCCATGCGAACCAACCGTCCCCTACATTTATAGTAGCAATGAGTAGGGATCATATCCATAGGAAACATGCGTGCAGCTTTTGTAATGAAATGAATTGATGTTTAGAAAATAAAGGGGGGTTTTCGTTGGATGTAACTAAGAAAATAAAGTAAAATTGAATCAGTTAAAGTAAATCAAATCATATTGTTGAAGATTGATAAAACTGATAAATGTGTTGAGAATCCAATTTTTGGTTCAATCTTAGTTTACACACAAATAAAATACTTTATTGTCTTGTTATTTTCACACCTTTCTTATAAACTATTAATCGTAGGTTAACAATAAGCTTTGTTAACCTTAGTTTTCCCTTATATCTTGTTTAATAAAAATAAGCTCTTTAACTAAACCAAGCTTTCAAACAAACTAGAATAAACTCTCTAGATTTAGTAGGACAGTCGCATTATGCACTAAGAAAACAGATTAATCTAGGCAACAATCACACAAGCTCGGATTATTTAACTTATGTTATGTTATCCCTAATGATTCAACACCATTAGTTTACCACAAATGAATTGAAAATACAACCATTACGTATTGTATTCCATATTCTGGCAATAATTTCATACATTCACATCAATTGAGAACGAGAATATTAAT
The DNA here is from genome assembly GCA_026874005.2 of Erythroxylum coriaceum. Taxonomy (NCBI): domain Eukaryota; kingdom Viridiplantae; phylum Streptophyta; class Magnoliopsida; order Malpighiales; family Erythroxylaceae; genus Erythroxylum; species Erythroxylum coriaceum. The sequence continues at coordinate 3,960,927 of JANQAP020000584.1, forward strand.
CATTCATACATAAATACCCAAAACATTAACTTAAGAATAAGAAAAACAATCTCTAAATAGAGAGAGTCAATAATACAAAATGAAGAAATGTTCAGATGTGATCTTTGACTTTGATTTCCCTTATAAACCAAAAGGAAGAAGACTAGCCCTCCATAGATCTCAAAGAAGTGAGTGTTCTGCCCTTTTTCATATTCCAAAAATGATTCATGCCTTCTTTGTCCGCTCAAATGTATATTCATAGGAGAAATTAGGTCGTGCATCTAACTGTGCATCACATTAACGTCACCTCCAAATTTATACACGGCCGTGTAGTTGTTCCATCTTCATTCTAATCCATCTCCTTCTTGTTCTACAAAGAAAAATAAGTTTGAACATTAAGAGGATGACTCAAAGAATGTATCTTTAACTCATTTTAGCTCTTATACTTCCAAATTGTACCTAAAGCCAAATGTGAACGAAAATGAATATCTTAAGCATTTCATAATATTAATCGCTAAGTATTAAGAAGTGAATATATAAACAATCAAGCACACATCAAGTTCTCCAACACTTAGCTTTTGGCCATCCTTGGGAAAAATAACAAAATCAAAGTCACAAACCAAAACGCTTCCACATTTTCCATATTTCCTAAGAATAGATAGATATGAGAAAAGAGGCATAACTTTCAAAACCATGGTAAGAACTAAACATTAAATGCCTCTACTTATGATCAATCAACAATTATTCCCTTCATAAACCGAGTAATCTAAGGGTAGACTTTGACAAAATATGTGTAAGAATAAGATAAATCTATAGGTACACTCAAACATCATTAATAATCAAGACATTTCACGACTTTGTGTATCATTTCATTTCTCCACTACTAAGATTCAAATGCATAATCATAATTCAAAGAAAATTTAAGGTTGTAATATGGGAAAAGGTTAAGGTGAGATGCAGTTAGGTAATGTAGCACAAAAGTTGCTAAAGCTAGTGAAGCAAGAAAAACAGTCAACGTAACATCAAGCGTTAAAAAAACTAATATTCATTCAAAACTAGGCACCATCAGCTATGATAGATGCAAAAACTAGGTTTCACAACTCAAATTTAAGCATTCATACCATAAACCACATGAAGCATAAGGAAATAGAAAGAATCACTCACAAAAATTAATGATAAGCAAAATACTGTAACTATAAAGAGTGACCCTTCAAAACATCATCTCCCTCATTTACATCACAATCAAATCACCCTTTCCATAAAACTTTAGGAGGAAAGACTAATCATGAATAACTTTGAAAAATAAATGAATTTCTTCCTTGTAATTTTATTTAAATACATTTTCTATTCTTTTTTCTTTTCTTTTTATAAAAATTGAAAGAAGTTATACCAACATTGGAATTCTTTGATAAGACATAAAATTACATTCCATCAATTATAACCAACCTGCATATATGCACACCCCTACATTTATGCATCCACAAACATCAATAATCACCAATGCTCCACTAGGTTTAAGGATTGGGTAGGACATTTAGTTAGGTGAAAAGCATGTAATGTGGTTAGCATAAAAAGAAAGGCTAATCAAGCTTAAGGGTGCTTATCAAAAGGAAAAATAATATCAATAGGTAGGCTATTTAGCTAATGTAACTTATGAAACAAAGAATGCCTATATTATTTTCATGTTAATGCATGCAATAAAAATGTGGTCTCAAATACAAAATCAAAGTAAAGTCAGGATGTACATGTTATGAAGGTCATATCTAAACAAAAATAATGAGATTGATATAGATGTGTTAGTCTATAATGGCTCAAAATCTCACTAACTTGTGTCTCCCCACTAGTTACTACTTTTCTAAGGATGATGCGTATTTCCAATCACAAAAGTAAAAGACCATTCTCAAGTTGCCATGAATTTTTCTAGTTAGTTAACTCTCTAATTATGACCATATAGTCCTAAAAGTAAAATAAAAAGAGAAAATGTTTGTTTATTTGTTTGATTTTTAAAAAGCCTAAGAAAAAACATAATTAACAACATATAAGGAAAACACATAACTAACAAACATGTATAAAAACTAAGATCCCCACCATCACACTTAAAACTGACATTGTTCCCAATGTAACATCAAATATAAGAAATGAAACATTTTAGCAAAAACAACAAATGCGAGAATGTAAATGAAAAGGAACAAAATTCCCTCAGGTTACCTCCCAAGCAATGCTTTTGTTTCATGTCGTTGGCTCGATTCCATGTATTGCTCCTCATGGAACCAAAATTTGATAAAAGGTTAATAATTTAAGCATTAGCATTCTTAGGAGAGTTCATCACCTAGACTCTACTATTTGATATATAATTTTCTTCTTATTCTACTTGTCCTGAGTTTATAATTGTTTAATCTTAATAATTTTTAATTTATTTAGCTTTAGTTTTAATTAAAAACCAAAATTCCAATTCTTAAGCTAGATAAAAGAAAAAGAGTAATTATTAGTATTTACCATGTTCGTAGGATCAGCCTGTACTTGCTTGTGCTAGTTACACATACACTGTGCACTTGTAGTAAAATTAATATTGACCTTAACCCTAGGTTAGTTAAGTTTTTAATGCTGTTGTCGGGGACAACAGTATTAGGAACACCTAGATTTTATTACTTTAGTCATTGTTGTTTTATTTTATTTTATTTTGTTTTATTTTTGTTTTAAAGTTATTTTATTTGATTAATTTGTTTAGTTTTCTTTCCTTTTGTAGATCTCGACTCTTAGCTAGCTTATGAACTAGAATACTTCTAAGAGCTTAATGGATGCAGATCTAGAGATCAAAAGAACAATCCACAAAGATCTTCGTAGGACGCAACTGTATTAGATCATCAAATAGAAGACTTGGAAGGTCAAATGGATATTGGAGAATCTCAAAACATAACTAATCAAACGAGGACCATGTTTGACTATGTTAGACTAGATTTGACTGGGGCAGAGTCAGCATCGTGAGACCAGCTATTAGTGCCAATAATTTCAAGATCAAGTCGAGCATTACATAGATGTTGAGCAAGTTTTAATCTTATAAAACCCTCAATATTCTGCAAGTGCACGGGTCGTAATAGTAGTATCTGAGGTGTCGATCCCACGAGGAATTATTGAACTAATCGAATCCTAACTTGTCTAAGGTTTAAAAGTGTAATTAAAATGAAAATAAAAATGAGCAGAAAATTCAACAATTGAATATGTATAGATTGAAAACTGAAATTCTAAATTAATGCAAGGAAATCAAAATTAAGCACAACCAATTGAAAAATAAAAAATCAAACAAACAAGTAACATTGACCAATTATGAGAAAAGGAGGATTTATCTTATCATCCAATGCTAACTTGATTACTTTTGAGTTAATTCGATATTGATCCTAAAATTTTGAAGGGTAGATTATTCTCTCTCAAGTTCTAATCTTCAAACCCTAAATCATAAACCCTAATTGAATTGAATTATGAAATTTGCAATCTCTCAATTAGCAAACAAACACATCCAATTAGATCTTAAGTACTGTAATAGTCAATCAGGTCCTTACACGAGATCTCTCTTCTTACAAATTACTGATTTGATTGTTTGTATGATTTATTAGATTGTCTAACTTTCATTCCCAACCTAATCATTTTGCTATTGGTTCACTTTCTTGATTTATTACCGAAGCATACAAATATGACAAACAATCACAATACCCAACATATTAACATCAAAAGCAATCAAATTAACATTGATTCCAGAACAAATCTTTAAAAGAGTTTATAACATCCTTAAACCCAAATTCATCATCATCATATCCGTCTTATACATCAAATAAAAGAAATAACAAGATGGAATGAGAAAGATAAATTGGAGTGGACTGGGAGTGGTAGCAGCAGTAACCCCCTCTTCTTCTCTCCTCATCTTTCTTCTTCTCTCCTCATCCTAAGCTTCTTTCTTCAAATGGCAAATGGAGGCTCTTCTTTAGGGTTTCTTTCTTTTGCATTTATTTGCGTTTTTCCATTTAGGGTAAAAACTAGGATTTACCTGGGCTCAAATGTCTAAAATAACTCTCAAAAAGTTTAGTTCAGAAGCAGTTCTCATGTTTGTTATTATGTCTATCATGATCGTGACACTTAAAATTAGGCTTCTGTCATGGTCGTGGCCAATGAATCATGATCATGACCCATGTTGGTTAGCTTCTATCACAATCGTGACAAATGAGTCACGATTGTGGCATTGACTCCTACTCCGTGACTCGTGCTGGTTAGCTTATATCACGATCAAACATGATCATGACATTGGCGCCTACTCCGTGACTCGTGCTGGTTAGCTTATATCACGATTGATCGTGATATAAGCTAACCAGCACGAGTCACGGAGTAGGCATCAATGTCATGATCATGCCTTCGAGCTTTCTCCAAATCTTCTATGATCTTTTTTACTTGACTAACAAACTCATCAATATACCTCAAACACACAAAATTAAAGTTCGATAACATGCTCTAAACCATATAACATTCAAAAACATAAACACGTAATCAAATAAACATGTACAAATCATCTAATTAATAACTAAAAACATACTAAATTATTCACTAAAACATAATGCAAACTACAACTATCAGTAGATGGTATAGTAGTTAGTTCAATTTGATGGATTTAGAGACAAAGACCCAAACACAGATATCTCTAATTTTCTGAAGATTTGCAATACTTTTAAAATCAACAAAGCTTGCTATCAGATTGTGGTTATTCTCATTTTCTTTAAGGGGGAAAGCTAAACAATAGTTAAACTCGATGCCACAATTATCATTGACAAATTGGGACAAGTGACGAAGAACTTTTTGTTGAAGTATTTTTCACTAACTAAGACTGCAAAATTGAGGAATGAAATCTCCTCTTACTCCAAAGCAGAAGTTGAATCCTTAGATGATATATGAGAGAGGTCTAAAGAGAATATGAGAAGATGCCAATACCACGATCTATTGCTTTGGATGCAAATCTAAACTTTTTACAATGTCTTGAATCAAAGTGCCAGGCAGTCTATAGATACAGCAACTAGGGGCACTCTTAACAATAATACACTAGAGATAGCACAAGACATGATAAAAAACATGGATATGAACAATTACTTGTGGTGTATCTAGATCACAAATTATAAGCTAGTGGGAGTATATGAAGTGGACATAGTGATATAGTTAATAGGCCACGTGGCAGCCTTGAGTAGAAAGATCGATAGACTTATGATGGCTCCATAAGGTCAAGTTATGCACTGTGAAGTGTGCCGGTTAGATCATCAAAGTCAAGATTATCAAGCAGTATAACCCAAGCATGTGGACGAATATTCCTAGATCCTAAAATAATCCATATAGCAACACGTACAATCCAGGATGGAAGAATCACCAAAATTTTTCTTGGAAAATTAGGGCTAAACGAGAAATAACCATCTAACCTGATTCTAGTAGCAAGAACCTCAACCCAAGAAGCCTAGTTTGGAATAGATGATGTTGAAAATTGCTTAAGATTCTAATGAGAAACATCATTGAACGGAGGATTCCATATGCAACTTGGAGATTCAGATCGATCAAATGGCAAAGACAGTAGCTGAAAGACTAAAGAGGAGTTTGCCTAGTACAACAAAAATGAATCCTAAGAAACACATAATGGCAATCACCTAGATCAGTGAGAAAAAGCTCTAAGAAGAGAAGAAGGTGATTACTGAGAGTCACTCAAAAGCTGAAGGTGAATATCACCTGCAAAAAGTAAAGGAATGTCGTCTTGTCATCCTATATCCTGCTAAAGTGAATAAAGATTGGATGGATGCAGAGTTGGGTAAATTTCTTGATCTTTTGAAACAAATTCAAGATGACTTACCCCTTTTTGAAGCTCTTATTCAGTTACCAAAGCATATGGAACCTTTGAAAGAACTAATATCAAACAAGGAGAAATTAGAGAAGTTGGAGACTACTAAACTGAGCAAAAGGAGCTCAGAAAATAAGAAAAACAAATTATCAGATAAGCAAACGAATCTAAAGAGTTCTTCTATTCCTTGTTAAATTGATAGTTTAAAAAATAGATAAGGCTTTATCCAACTTAAGGGCTGTTATTAATATGATGCCTTTGTTTTTGTTCAAGAAATTGAGAATAGGAGAACTTAAACCAGTTAGAATAAGTGTGCAATTAGCAGACAGATCAACAAAATATCCTAGGAAAATTGTAGAAGATTTTTCAGCTATGGTTGATAAGTTTATATTCCTAACTGATTTCATGATTCATGACATAGAGAAGGATGTAGAAGTGCCTCCAGTTCTTGGTTGACCCCTTTTGGTGATTGCTAAGTCAATAATAGATGTTAACAAAGGCAAGTTAACATTAAAGGTGCGGGATGATGAGGTCATCTTTAGAGTAGCTAATGTCATTATTTGTGTACTTGATTTTATGGATGTCATTGAAACTAATGAGTCTTGTAATATGCATGATATTTGCAGGACTTTACATTTAAAGGTCCATTAGAACATTCACAAGTTCAAGGAAATAAACCGAAAGAGAAACGTGGCATTGAGAGACATATGGTAGCCTATTTACATGTCATAGAACCATGATAAAGCTACCAAAACATAATATGTACAAGCCACCTTGAGTTTAAAAAGATACCTTGAGTTAAAGACGTTGACCAAGCGATACTTAGGAGGCAAACCAAGAATTAAGATATATTTTTGATATGTTATTTTTTATTTCCATATTTTGTATTTATTTTAATTTTATTTTCTTTAATTTTTTCCCTTTTTCATTATATTTTGTAAGGATTTTAGTATATCATATCGGATGGATAGTCCCAAAATCATAAAAATTGGAATTAGAAAAGCTTATAACTCGGGGAAGTACCAAACTCCACTTTCTCACTTATTATATATGCTTATATTGTGTAAATTAAGGACAATGTGCAATTTTAAGTGTGGGGAAGGGGGTTATGATTTTCTTAAGTTTAATATAATCGTGGTTATTGAATTTTATTAATTGATATCTTTAATTAGTTGAAATATATCTGTAAATACTTTATTTCATTATTGATTATTGAATTGAATTACTATGTAAAAGGATGATAGTTAGAATAAAATTGATTTTATAAGTCATATTTTTAGTAATCATTGAAATAGTCAATTTCAATAAAAATGCATATTATTTATACACATAAGACTATCTATTTCATGAGCTTTTGAGTCTAAGAGCAAAATATATAAAATTTTAAGCTTTTTTATTGTTTCATATGTGTTATGATGCATAGGTGAATAATTCTAAAACTTGCTTTTATTATGCATATTGAGATCATATTTGTTAAATTAGAAGTATTGAAGTGATAAAGATACTTAGATTCAACACTTGTTTAAGCCTATTTATTTGATAATTACCTTACCATATTTTGTCTTTAGGAGTAACGAATTTTGAACCTTAGCCTTTTTCATTGATTATAACCACAATATTAACCTTTATCCAATTTTTTAAAGCCTTTTTTATTGTTTTGAACCCTAAAGGTTATACTTGAGTGTTTGAAACTTGAAATTTTGAAATGTCCAATATTTCTTTAAATTTGGTACATGATAAATTCTTGAAAATATTGAAAAAATGTGTAGTACCAATGAATTTATAATGAAAGGACCTATATATGGTGAACAAGTTTCCTGTAATCTTTTCTTTGTAAATTTCCTTCAAATCTATCACATTTCTATTATCCCAATCATACCTTACCTAAGCCCTATTACAATCTTATAAAGTCCTTTTGATTTTTATTTCTAGTTTACATACAGGTGGTGAAAATGTGATAATACTGCAAGCTTATGGTTAAGAATTCTACTATGTATTGATTTGAAAGTTTGATACTTTTTACCCTAAGCACTTTTAGTGCATTGAGTGAAACTTTGATGAGTGTGTAAAGATTTTTTTTTGACTTAAGGAAGATTATTGACGTGAGTATTGTTAATCTTGACTTATGAAGTTAGTTTTAAGATAACTTAATTCTACTGTATGTTAATTTGATTAATATGACATGATGATCTAAAGTATGGATGGACGAGTTAAAAATAAGAAATGATGGATGTAAAACTAGAGGAAAATTTTGGGTATTCCTTGACAAGTTCTATTGACTTGTCAAGCTGGTCTTTATCACTACATATATCAGTTGTGACTTGATCCTTCTTGGAACCAGTATCAGACTCAAGTAGGACCACCTGCTTAGGATCAAGAGTAGACTTCATGGCATCAGCAGATCTAAAGTTTTCAGAGAGGGATGATTTCAAGTTGTTGACAACAAATGAACTAGAAGATGATTTTCCAGTAACCATTCTATGCTGGCTGGGTAATCTGCAAAAACTCACATTTGTTCCACTTGATATTGATAGTTCTTCGGTTAATCCTGAACTAAGTTGGGCTTCTGAAGCACAGTTTTGCATGGGCACTGCACCTTCTGCACCATCCAATTCTTGCTCAGCCTGACAATTGTCACTTGTTAATTCCTGGGCTTTATCTGGATAATAATCACCGATAGCTTCGGAGGTTGGCACAACCTCCTGGGCCCTATGATCAATAAGTGTTGAACCACTCAATGGCGCACCTTCATTTTGAAAATTTCTATTATGGGTTGTTATCAACGGCCATCCTATCTTTTGAGTAATCCAGTGAGGGTAAAGAATTCAACACAATTGCAGGATCAGTGTTATCCACATCTATTTTGAGATTGGGGTTAACAAAACTAGAACTGGGATACATATCATCACCACTTTCAGTCTGGTTTCCTTTAACTTCTGCGGTAGCAGTAGTCAACTGATTATTTGGAGGCGTCACATCACTTGCAGCATATTCTATGTTACCGTCCAGGTTAACATTTGGAACAGAATCTCCCTATAAAATGCATAATTCAAGTCATTTGAGCAATTCATACAGTACAAAAGAATTAAAGAAACCCCAAAAAAGTTTGGAGCCAACATCTTTGGATGATCCAAAAGTTGATTCCCAACATCTGCATGGTAGATTTGTGAAGCACTGCCTTTAAAGAAACAGCATGATAAATGATATTGATGGAATTCGAAGGCATACCTCTAGTTTCCCATGTGATTTCCCAACATCTGCGTGCCCCAGTATTGGTGAAGCCATGACTTTGGCAGATTCGTCAAGCATCGCTACCACCACAAGGCTATGCACCCCTTCTTCGGATCCAGAGAAAATTGGGGAGTTATATTTAGACATGTCCAAAGATAAAGCTTCCCAAGAAAGCTCAAAGTTGTTTCTAGGCTTCTCAGATCCACTGCCTAGTGCATTAGTCTTACCTGATTCAGATCCTTGCAACAGAGGATCCCTCAAATTCTCGTTCTGAGTACATTGACTGTTGTTCTTGAAAGACTTTGAACTTCTGCCTTCATAAAAGGCCAATCGTTTTCCATTACACACTAATAGTAGAATAAAGAAGAAAAAGAAAAGACAGAGAGAATCCGAGCAAACAAATCTAAAACTACAATATGTGATCCCCTACTACATATTATTCCTTTCGTAGTGTGAGTAATACGGAAAGAATCTCTTGTAACTTGCTGGAATATAATAAACACAGGTTAAATGAATCATGACGAGCAACCAAAACATTGCAAGTGTGCCAAACTCACCGTATCTAGCAGAGGCATGTAAATTTCTCTTGGTCATATCCTCGTCGTTGTCAACAGCTGTAGCCTTCTTCTTTCCACTTGGAATATCTTTGGATGATCCCCAATCCTCTCTTCTCTTCTTACCCGACGGAACCATAACATGCCGAAGCAAACTTCTCTCCTCTTTCACACCGATCTGCTGATGGCTAACATCCTCATCCTTCTTATCACACCCTTCCTCGTCATGTTCACTTCTCAAGCCAATCAAAGCAGCAGCAGAGGTGGCCAAAACGCTATTCAATGCCTCTTCCTGATGCACACGATCCCCATTGTTGTTCTCGTCCCAACAAGGGAACTCTCTGTATTGGAAATTAAACTTCTTGGGCACATACCCAGTACACCTCCAGAGCTCCGACGAGAAAACCGAGGACAACCCAGAAAACAACGCAGAATCCCCACCAGGAATCCCTTGAACATGCACTCGCTCCTCCATTGGCATATGGGTCCAGAGCCTAAAAGGCCTGCCAGAAGCTGCAAAACTGGTGTCCAAGGGGATTGCTTTAGTGGGCAATTCAACGAGTAGCTGAGCAACCTCAGTTTCTTCAGGGTTGTTGTTGCTGGACTTGCACTTATCACAAGTAAAGAGGTCATCTCCTTTGACATAGCCAGAGCAGCGGGTATGCACCCAGACGCCGCAGTCGTCACAATTGACCATCTCTTCGCCGTCGTCGAAATTGACACCGCAAACGCAATCCACCGTCCACGAGCCATCAATCCAGTCGTCGTGGGGATCATGATGACTCTGGAGACGGTGCGACAGCCCCCCCTTCATATCTCAGTGATAATAAAAAAGCTAGA
>JANQAP020000584.1:4080400-4092054 GCA_026874005.2 Erythroxylum coriaceum
CTCCCCCGTGGGCCACAGGTCCAGATGTCACTTAGGACGTCGGGCCGTGGACCCGCCCGGGGAGGGGTTCCAGCATAGTATGTGGTTTTGTTAGAATTGTGTTAGTTTGTTAATTATTTATGTTTTAAGTGCTTTAAGGGTTAGTACAAGTTTTTGAGCTTAAATATTATGTTTTTGAGGTACCTTGATGTGTTTGCTAGCGTTTCAAGGTCAACATTGAAGAACAAAGGAGTTTTGGAGACATTCGGGCCAAAACAACAACCCATGATCGTGGCTTATCAAGCCACGATCGTGACAGAAGCTTCAGGCTTAGCCCACAATCGTGGTCCGACAACGATCGTGGTCCATATCTTAGCCTTCTGTCATGATCCTGACGATCATGACAGAAGGCTAAGATATGAGCCACGATCATTGCTTGTAGGGCCATAGTCGTGGCTTGTGTCGGACAGATGCATAGACGTTCATGAACGTCACATTTCAAGGGATTTTTCAGACCTTTTGGACCCCAAGAAAACCATAGGGGGACCTAAAATATAAATGAGTATAAAAAGAACATAAAAAGACAACAAAAAAAAGGGAGCTTTTATGTAACCACTATTGAAAACCCTAAAGAGAGAGAGGAAGAGGAAGAGAAAAGGAATAGAAAGAAGGAGTAAGAAGAAGCAGTCTCGACGTGTTTCCCGAATTAGGAGGTTTTTCGATGCTGCTGCCTTCCCAAATCGTCCATTCTAAGTGTTTATTTCCTTTTCATTTCAATTTTATTCATGTATAAAGTTGGGATGAGTTGTACGATGATAGTTAGTAGAATGATGATGATGTTCTAACTTTCATTCAGGATTTTATTTTGATTTAATGATAATATACTCGACTGTGTTGTTTGGATGAATGTTGTGATTTAATTACCCTCTTGTATAATTCTGTAATAAACTGAGAGGGTGAACTGAATGAAAAATTATTAAATCAGATTAATGAGAGTTAGGCGATTTAATAGAAATCGTGATAAATCATATTGGTAATTGTGCGGAGAGAGATCCATTATGATATTCCAATAATTTATTAGAGTGCGTCAGATCGAATTAGGGTTTTGAATAACTTATGAATTGAGAGATTGCAAACTTCATAATCCAATTAGGGTTTATAAATTAGGGTAATGGTTATAAGTCGAGAGAGAGTAATCAGTCTTAGGATCGTCTAGAACCGACACCCCATGAACACATAATCAACTAGGTTAGCATTAATGATAAGTAAAATCTCCTTTCTCATAACTTCGTAAATTTCTTTGGTTGATTTTCATTTTGCGTGCTTATTGCTCAATTGTTAATTCTTTCATGTTTAATATCTAAATCAAGTGGTTGAATTCAATTCTCATGATTACTTTCTGTTGCATTATTTATGTTGAGTTTCATATATTATTGGCCTTTAATTTTAGGATTAGAATAGTCCCCCTCCTCATGGGATCGACACCTCTTATACTATAATTGCAACCCATGTGCTTACGATATTTGAGGGTTTATAAATTTTAAAGCTCGAATGACATGATCAAGTTTTTGGCACTGTTGTCGGGGAAGGTGAAGATTAGTCTATTTCTCTTAGTCTAAGGAATTTTAGTTAGTTTTAAGTTTTTCTGTTATTCTCATTCTTTCTGTTTGTGTCCATGTTCTTGCATGAACACAAGAGTTACAAGGAGTTTGAGTCGCATAACTAAAACTATAGAGCTTGACATCACTCGTCTAGAACGTTCAATTGGAAGAGTTCGGTATGAAGAAGAAGAAGAAACTGCAAAATCAACAATGGTTGAGGAGTTTCAGTAAGAGTTGGATCAAAGAGCAAACCGAGGGCATCAACTAAGAACCCTTATGGATTTCATGAGATCAGGCTTCAATGTAGCCATTCAAGGTGTAGCTAAGCTACCCATGCAAGTAGCTTCATTTGAAATCAAACTAGCTCTCCTAAACATGCTTCAAAAAATGTGCAATTACATGGATTAATGAATGAAGACCTGAATGCTCATATTAGCAATTTTCTTAAATTTGTGATACCTTCCATTATCATCAGATGTCGGAGGATTCTATAAGAATTAGACTCTTCCCTTTTACCTTAAAGGATAGAGCAAAAGCTTGGTACCATTCTCTCAACCCAAATAATGTCACTACTTGGGACCAATTAGTTCGTGCCTTCTTAAATAAGTACTTTCCCCTTACCAAGACTACAAAGATTATAAAAAAGATCACAAACTTTCAGCAGGGTGATGGGGAATCGATTTATGAAGCATGGGAATGATACAAAGATTTGCAAAGAAAATGTCCACACCATAACCTACCTAAAGAATTTCTTTTATAAGCGTTCCATAATGGAGTAACCCTATATATGAGAGGCACAATTGATGTGACTTCAAAAGGATTACTTATAAGGAAGACAGTAGATGAAGTAGAAGAGCTGTTAAAAGAAATGACGAGTAATAACTATTCATGGACGAACGTGTAGAGTAGACAACACACAAAGTTTTGTGAGCAAAAAAGAGTTGTAGTTGTGGAATGACAGAAATGTAGGCTAAATTTGATAATTTAAATCTACAGTTAAACATTGTGAAGGCTTCATCCTCAAATACAGAAAACGCTGTTCAGCTGAAGTGTGAGCTCTATGGGCAGATGGATCATGATACAGTCGATTGTTTTTTAATGAAGGATAATGGATCAGAGCAAGTAAACTATATGGGAACTTAATATGGTCGAGGAGGGGAAACAATCCCTACTCTAACACATACAATCTTGGGTGGAAAAATCACCTAAACTTCTCTTGATCAAACAACACTGGAGCATAGTTCAGACCTCAAGGACCACTAGGTTTCCAATAAGACAAACTAAGTTCGATGGAATCCAAACTAGACAAAGTTTTAGATAAAATTGGAGGAATAGAGGAAGCATATAAAAGGCTAGATGGTAAGTTTGAGCAAGTTATAAAGAATCACGCCTCCTTGACACATAACTTGGATGTCCAAGTAGGTTAATTGGCCGAAGAAATAGTGACCCCAAATGTAGAAACCCTTCCAAGTAACACTGAGCCTAATCCGAAAGAACGAATCATGGCCATTACATAAGCAAATGAGGAGGAATCGCACCAAGCTGAAGACAACGAAGGGAAGGACAAGAATAAAGATTGATAAGAATGTTTTTTGAAGTGAATTAAGAATTACAGACGACCCAGATGGATCAACATAAAATTCCTTACTCCATTTTGGAACAATGAAAGTCAAATCCATTTAGGGACAAGGGGAAGGCAGAGGTGTAAGAGAATAAGGAAGGCTCTCTGCTAGCAAGGTATAATTTTCCTGAGATAAAGAAGTACCAACCCCCAATTCCATTCCCTATCAAAGCCATAAGGAAATCAAAGGAAGTTGAGCTAAATGAAGCGGTAAACAAGATTGAACAATTGGAAGCACGACTTACATTGATGGAGTCAATAAGGGGAAAGATGTAAAAATAATTGGAGGGAGAAAATAAATTAACGACACCACCAAAGAAGGAGGATCCAGGGCATTCTTATATCCCCTGCATTATAAAATGGTCAAAATAGAGAGAGCATTTGCTGATTTGAGAGTCAGCATAAACATGATGCCGTATTCTTTATATCAAAAGCTGGGGTTCAATGAGATAACCCCCACCATGATACTGACAAAATGGTAGATAAATTAGTTCATTGTCCAAAGGGTATCATACATGATGTGCATGTTCGAGTGGAAAAGTTTACCTTCCCTATGGACCTTTTCATACTGAACATAGAAGAAGACACGAAAATCTCAATTATCTTGGGGCGACCAGTTTTGGCCACTGCTCAATCAATTATTGATGTACATTGGGGTGAGCTAATTCTAAGGGTAGGAGAGGAACAAGTATCCTTCACTGTAACCAAGAATGACAAAAGTCCTCTCTAACCTATGGCCATCATGAAGGGAATAGATCTTGGTGGAGAAAAAGTGAAGAATGATGATAAAAAATGTTCCCTGACAAAGAATAAACCTCACAAAAGAAGAAGAAGGAAGAATCAAAAAAGGAAGGAGGTGGCATAAGCAACCAGGTGGTACACGTGCATTTTATGAGATTGACAACCGAGTCACCACCGAAAAATTCTCTCAAACCACCTTGAGTAAAGGAGAGCATCAAGCTAATGAAGTTAAAAGTAGTGCTATATGGGAGGCAACTTATGGTTTTAAATTACTAGTTATTTCTTTGATTTTATATAGTTTGAACTCCATAGTTGGGTTGTTTCGGTTCCAAGTAAATATTGTGGAATAGTAGGGCATTAATTTTGATAAAGATGATCAGAAAGGAAAGTGTAATGAGGTTATAGTGCTAAAGAGAAGTAGGAAAGGATCTTGGGGTTGTGCTAGAAAAAGTGAAATCATTGCAGGCCACGATCGTGGCCTCAAGGTAAATCTGTCCATGCAATTTCCAGTTGAAAATTTTACCATTTTACCGTTCCTTCACCTATATATTCATTTCCTACTTCACTTTTTCACTCACTTTCATTTTAATTTTATCTCTCTAAGTTTAGAACCTCCAAAAACTCTCACTTCTCCCTAACTAACTTCCAAATTTCCACATTATTCCAGCTTCACCTACTTGTAGTCCATTATATCGCACATTAAGCAGTTAGCGAAGCGCAACCAATCATTAGGAAGAAATCAAGTCTTGAGCTAAGGGTAAAGGAACAGGGTGGCGGATTTTAAAGCACCCTTCCTAATCTACACAAAAGAGGAAGGTATTCAATTCCAATCCCTTAGTGTTAAATAGATAGTAATCCCGAAATACTTTGATTTTGCTATGTTTGATAGGCTAGAATTTTGAGATAGAGTTGAGAATTTAGCAGAAAGAATTTAGTGGAGCAAGTTTATACACTTCCAATATCCTGTCTACCAGGAGCTTACCCTCGAATTCTTTACTTCCCTTTAGTTTGAACCCAGTAACCCTAAGGAAATGTGGTTTAGGTTACGAGGACAACCTTATGAGCTGAACATTTAAATTATGTGTGATATTTAAGGTTTCCCTGAATCTTCCATTGTCGATCAGCACGATGACTTTCATTCTTCCTACTATTGGAATGAGCTCGTTGGGTTGGAGCGGTTCAATGCCAAGAATGCCTACAACAACATTATACGAAGCCATGAGCACTTGTTGTTACATAACTTCATTTGTTAAATGGTTTTTGACAAATCAGAAACCAACAAATGCTTAATGAAGGAACTTTTTTTGTTGTGGTGTATGGATCACAGAATCTCCGTGTGCATATCAACACATGAACTGAATGCTATTGTTGCGACTCTATGTAAGAGGAGCAACAATTTAGGTATGGCTTACTTGGTTTCTGCCATTGCTGAGTACTATGGTATGAATTGTGGTGGTCTAATCGTCTACCTCCCTGATTTTCTAAATTACCATCACTTGTGGCGTGTTGAAATCCTAAAGTCTCATAACATCAAACTCTAGGACATCAACTAAAAACCTCATGTGAAGATCAGGGTCAGTCAGGCAAGTTCTAGCATAGTGTCACCTTAGTAGGCAGAAGAGGACTCGACTAGCGAGGGGTTCGAAGAGGAAGAAGACATAGAAGAACCTAGTTGGAAGAAAGTGCTCGATACAATCTTCGCCAACATCAAAGCAATTACAGACACACTTGTGAAAAACTCTAGAAGGATGAAGGAGATGGCCCGACACAACGACTTCAGAGTTAGGATATACGCTGGATTTATTGATACTTCGAGGCTCAAGGCATCCAACTGCCACCTCTGACACCATCCCCGCCTCCATCACCGTAAGGTTTTGTTTTTAACCCTTTTCTTTTACATTTAGTTTTTTCTTTATTTTATGTTACTCCCTTTTGTGTGTTTGTATGTCTCCTTCTCACATTGAGGACAATGTGTTGTTTAATTGTGGGGAGGGTTGTATGTTTTACTTTGAGTGCGAATTTTGCATATTGTATGATAGTGTGTTAGGTTGCATATTGTGAATTGTATGAATGTGTCGATGACTTAGATGGAATGAAATCGATTTAATTTTGAACGTAATCTATTAGTTTGTGAAGAGTCATTATCTCACGAAATTAGTGATTTAGGTTTTTTGGCTAGAATAAGCAAGTTGATTAGGATTTAGTGTTAGTTTATCACCTTGTAAGTTGTCACATTTATTCATAATTTTAGGTCTTTTGACTAAGTAGCTTAGCTACTATTTTTTCATGAAACGAATAGGTAAAGCAACAAGGTAGACATTAAAAAAATGTTTGTGATTTTAAATAAATAACTATTTTGCTGGCCTTATGAATAGAGCTAGTAGCTAGTTGAGAATGTTATGTAGTTGAGTAATTGGATCGACAC
This sequence comes from Erythroxylum coriaceum, assembly GCA_026874005.2. NCBI lineage: Eukaryota > Viridiplantae > Streptophyta > Magnoliopsida > Malpighiales > Erythroxylaceae > Erythroxylum > Erythroxylum coriaceum. The sequence goes on from JANQAP020000584.1 coordinate 4,086,768, forward strand.
GCATCACAAATATGTGCCTTTGCATCAAAAGGCTATAATGACGTTCCAACTAAGCAAATTAATCAAAACATGACTTAGTCGAGTAACTAGATCGACATTCTTCACAAATGTGTGCCTTTGCATTGAAAGACTATAATGACATTCGAACCAAGAAAATTAATCAAAACATGACTTAATCGAGTAACGGGATCGACATTCATCACCAATGTTTGCCTATGTGTAAAAGGACTAGGTCCATGTCCTCAAAAAGGTAATAAAAAAAGAAGTTTTGTAAAAAAAACCTACCGAACTTGTAAGTAGCTTAACTTTTCATGAAAACATACTTAGGATTAGTTACAAAGTTTGAATGACCAAATAATTATTAATGTGTGTGTACAATTGAAAAGGGTGAATAAACTTGACATTTGGGTGTTGATTAACATGTATATTTAGTCCAGAGCTCCTAGACACGAATTTTGCATGTTAATGATTTGGAATAACTTGAATGATTATGTTTAGAATTAAATTTGTTTCATAAAGTTGAAGCCATTGCCTCATTATTGCATTATGTGCTTTGTGATTTTGTATTGTTTGTTGTTTTGTTTGCTTGAGGACAAGCAAACGTTTAAGTGTGGGGAGGTTGATAAGTGTAAATTGCATCATATTTTAGGCATAGTTTGATATGTGTTTAGCCGATAATTCAATCATTTAGTATGTGTTTAGATTATAATTGTGTTAGTTTGTTAATCCTTTATGTTTTAAGGGTTAATACAAGTTTTGAGTTTAAATATTATGTTTTTGAGGCACCTTGATGTGTTTGCTAGTGTTTTAGGTTCAACATAAAAAACGGAGGAGTTTCAGAGACATTCGGGTTGAAACAACGGCCCACAATTGTGGCTTATTAGGCCACAATCATGATAGAAGCTCCAGGTTTGGCCCACATGCCATGATCATAACAGAAGGTTCAGATGTGAGCCATGATCGTGGCCTTTAGGGCCACAGTCGTGGCTTTCGTTAGGCTAACACGTAGACACTCACAAACGTCACATTTCAAGGGATTTTTCAGACCTTTCGAACCCTAGAAAAACCCTAGGGTGACCAAAACATAAAAGAGTATAAAAGAACATAAAGAGGCAAAGAAAAAAGGGAGCTTTTGTGTAGCCATTATTGAAAACCCTAAAAAGAGAAAGAGGAAGAGGAAGAGAAGAGGAAGAGGAAGAAGGAGGAAGGAGGAAGACGAAGCAGTCTCGACGTGCTTCCCGAATCAGGAGGTTTTCTGATGTTGCTACCTTCCCAGATCGTCTATTCTAAGTGTCTATTTCCTTTTCGTTTCAATTTTATTCATGTATAAAGTTGGGATGAGTTGTATGATGATAGACAGTAGAATAATGATAATGTTCTAACTTTCCTTCGGGATTTTATTTTGATTTAATGATAATCTAGTCGATTGTGTTATTTGCATGAATGTTGTGATTTAATGACGTTCTTACATAATTCAGTAATAAACTGAGAGGGTGAACTGAATGAAAAATGATTAAATCAAATTAATGAGAGTTAGGCGATTTAATAGAAATTGTGACAAATCATATTGGTAATTGTGTGGAGAGAGATCCCGTGTGATATTCCAATAGTTTATTAGAGTGTTTCAGATCTAGTTAGGGTTTTGAATAATTTATGAATTGAGAGATTGCAAATTTCATAATCCAATTAGGGTAATAAATGGTTATAACCTGAGAGAGAGTAATCAACCCTAGGATCCTCTATAATTGACACCCCATTAACACGCAATCAACTAGATTAGAATTAATGATAAGTAAAATCCCCTTTCTTATAACTTCGTAAATTTCTTTGGTTGATTTCCATTGTGCGTGCTTATTACTTAATTGTTAATTCTTTCGTGTTTAATTTCTAAATCAAGTGGTTGAATTCAATTCTTGTGATTACTTTCCTTTGCATTGTTTATGTTAAGTTTCATATATTATTGGCCTTAGATTTTAGGATTAAATTAATCCCCCTCCTCGTGGGATCGACACCTCTTATACTACAATCGCGACCCGTGCGCTTGTGATATTTGAGGGCTTATAAATTTTAAAGCTCGAATGACACAATCATGTATATATGGCCTACCCTCCTCAGATTTACTATTTATTATTCTAGGTAGATTGGCCTTTCTAAAAAACTAGCTAGGTAGTTGAGCCCTATGTAGATGATGTATGCTAGATATACATTACTTACAACATTAATTTTCAAAGTATATTGCTTAGATTTTGAATATTTTTGAAAGATTTGATACTTAAAATAAAAAGTATTTTTTTTATTTTAGGCCTTATTTCTACCTATTTAAGGAAAAATGAGTGAAGTTGGAGAAGAATTTAAGAAAATTTGGAAGAATTGAAAAAGGATCCCTGAACAAGATACCTACGCACATCTGTGTTAAGGTTATGTTCTATAGTGGTTGCTTTTATTTCTTCTTTGTAGTCATATAAACCCTTATTTTACCCTTTGTATCAAGGTACATAGAACTTACATATCCTTGTGTTTGTCTCATGTTGGTTATGAATATTTATAGAAAAGTTACAAAATATGACAAACTCAATACATGTAAAACCCCAAACCTTTCCTTTCACTGAATAAAATTTTTTATCTTCAATGAATACTATTTTCAGATGAATAGTGAATTTTTGTGGGACCCAACCTCAAAATAATGAAAAATATCCATAATAAGTTTTAGAGTTAAATGATATTGAAATAGATCAAAAACAAATCCTATAGGATGGATTTCAGGAGTTCCAAAGTTTAGGACTAAAATGCCCTTTTTGGAAAGTAATGGGTATTAATGATTTTAAACCCCATTCAAAAAATTTAAAAGCATCCAATCAATAAGTATTGACCCTAATTAGAAAATTTCATAGTTAATTTGATGATAAAATGATTGAAAAATATTTTCAGAATGTAGTTCGATTAATTGGTGAATTAAACTCATTAAAGGGGCATTGGGTCTTTTTGTGTGTAATGGTGTGAGTGGATTAGTGAGTCACACCTAATTACCTATTAAAGGCTCTCTTAAGGGTTAACCATCATTTATTAAATGAATAATTAGTCATTAGAGATAGCCATTAAGACATTGACATGTGGAAAGCATTAAGTAAGTATAAAAAGAATAAAGCAAGACTTTTGGCTTCATCTGAACATAACCATGAGAGTGTTCGAGAGAGTGAACGTGTGTTGGATGTTGGGCAAGCTTTACTATTTATAGCCCTCAAAATCTCGCAAGTTTAATGAATTGTAGTTTGTGAAGGGTCGATCCTTCGAGGAGTTATGGACTAATATAATCCTAAGTTATCTAAGGCTAGAAAATTAATAAAATAAAAATAAAATAGGATAGGAAAGTAAACACAAATGCTTTTCAAGATATTAATTTGGAAAATTAACTCAATGAAATCAAATATTGAGCACCAACAATTCAACAATGGGAAATCACACAAGAGAATTTACCAAATTATGAGAGAGGGATTTATCCTATCATCAATGCTAACCTAATGACTTTTGTGTTATTAGGATGTTGGTTCTAGACTATCTTAGGGTGGATTACTCTTTCTCAAGTTATAATCACTAATCCTAATTAATAAACCGTAATCAATTCGAGTCACCGAAATTGTTATCTTTTGATTAATTATCGGTCCACAACCTAATCAGTTCTTAAACTCTCTAATAAACGACCGGGTCTCACATGGGATCTCTCTTTGTATAATAACCGATAAGATTGATTACATGGTCTATTGGATTACCTAACTCTCATTAACCTGACCCCATCATTTTGTATTCGACTCACCCTCTCGGTTTGTTACCGAAGCATGAAGATACAACAATCAATCACAATACCCAATCAAAATAACAGAAAAATAACTAGATTAACATTAACTCAAAGTAAAATCCAGAAAGAAAGTTATAGCATCTTAATCAAACCCAAATCCATAAACATATTTGTGTTCATATTAATAATTAAGAAAATGAAAACAAAGATGAAAGAAGTAGATGTGGAATGGGGATCGGGATGCCTCAGGAAAGCAACAGCTATGAAGACCCGTTTTTTTCTCCTCTCTTCCTCTTTCTCTCTCTTCTTCTTCTCTCCTTTTGGAGTGTTTCCCAAAATGGCAGATTTGAGGCTCCCTTTTAGGGTTCCATCTCATTCCTATTTATAGTTTTTCTGTTTTGAGCAACCCAAGGGCTTTTTCTAGGTCTAAAAGGTTTGAAAAACACCTCGAAAACTTATGTCTGGAAGGCTGTCCCCATTTATCTGCACACAGACCACGATTGTGGTCCCCTATTTAACTTTTTTTCACGATCATGGCTTATTGGCCACGATCATAGCCCTCTGTTTGGCTTTTTGTCATGATTGTGGCTCATTGGCCATGAATGTGGCCTTCTATTTTGGTTCAGGCCTCCTCTGAATCTCCTTCGCTCTTTGATATTTTCCTTGAAACACTAGAAAACACATCAAGTGTTGGACCCTGTTTCTGGAGCCCAACTATCGATTCAGATATCAAAAGATATTTGGCTCGGGTCTCAAGACGAAACCCATGATGACCATTCAGGACCGTCACGTGAGGGTGGTGTGAAAGAAAGGTGCAAAGTATTGCAATCATAATAAATCTCAGCATGGCAGCAAAGGGGAGTTTACCGCGGCGAACCCATAGAATTATCTCCATGGACCCTTCGGGAAAAGTTCTCCACGGCGGAAGTCATTCTTCGCTGCGGCGAAGTCGCCTTCGGAAAGGTTTGCCGCAGCGAATCTCTGGCTTCGCCGCGGCGAAACCCTCAGAATTCGAAATCCAAACTTAAATGTTCAAACATTCAAGACAAACATATACATTCAAATCTGACCATCCAAATCTAATCATAAGCTAAACATAATCATACACAAGAAACTTCAATTCTTCATTTCATTACTAATCTAGAAAGTTCGAATAAACTTTACTTACGAAACATCATACATATCAAAGCTTAATACAAATACAAGTGATGCTCAATATTGATATACCTATAAAACTATCCAAAATAGTCGCTAACTTAGTACAAAAGTGCCTAACTATTGTGGAGTTTTCGATGCCTTGTAAGGATCAACTGTCGTCTTGTTCCGCATCTGAGGAGGGAAAATAATGGGTTGAGCTACACGACTCAGTAGCTAATATATTTATAGCTATCGGTAACTAGCACAAATTCAAGCATATATATGTATATGTACTTAGTAATTCAAGTATTCTCAAATCTATTCTAGCAATTTGATCATTGACCAATAAAGTTCAAG
>JANQAP020000584.1:4092154-4109503 GCA_026874005.2 Erythroxylum coriaceum
TGTTTTGGATATTGAAGTGCTACTTGAATGTGAATGAGATGAACTAAGTGTACCTAATGTGATTGTTAAATGTGTTTTGAAAGTGCAATTGCATATGAATGAAAGTGCAAATTCTCAACTTAATGTTGAATACCAGACTAAAGTCCTATGATATGAGAAAGTGATTGAATGAGATCATGCAAATATGAGTGATACATTCCATCTCATAAATGCATGAAATATAATGGTAGTTGTGACCGTAGTAGCCACCGAAAGTGAAAAGAGCTTAAAGATCAGAAAGTGAAAAGTGAAAATGAGCCACGAGCTCAAAAGTGATTAAGAGCCTAAGGCTCACTATGTATAATGAGCCCTCTATCCCCCAAGCAGATAAGGGACAGTTAGTAATGAGCCCTGTATCCCCCAAGCGGATAAGGGACGGTTTAGGCACTCGGTCACAATAAAGTAACAAATAGAAAGTGAGTCTCATGTGCATTACATATGCATTATATGGGTGATTAAATTGTATTGAATGTGAAATGTGAAATGTGTGAACGTGATTATGTGTTATGTGACTGGGTGAGCCATCGATGATGGTCACTCATTGAGTTCGTAAAACTCACACAAAATTTGCAACTATTTTTCAAGATCAGAAGAATACCCAGTTAGGCCAACGGGAGTATGCCTACAGCATACAAGTGAAGGATAGAGGTCGGGATCAGTTCGCGTCTTCATTTCATTTCCTTAATTTGTATTGAATTGTTATTCCGCAACTTTTTGTATAAAATTGTTTTCCAGAACAACTAAAGCGTTTTGTATTTGTGAAAAGGGCCCAAATGGCTATTGATAATTGTATTGCTATGATCAGAAATGTTTATGAAATAATGTGGGCCCAATTTGGTTATGAATTTTTGCGTATCATGTTTGTGGGTTAAAATAAAGAAAATTTTATACCGATTTCTAAGTGATTGACTACTCTAGCACGCCACTCTCGCGAGGCACGAGTTCGGACATCACCCATCGATGTTACAAATAGTGCTAAAAAGATGTTAGGAAAGGATCTTGGGGGTGTATATAAGGAAGAAAGACGAAATAATTAGAAATGGTGAAATTATTACAGGCCATGATATTTCAGGCACATGATTTTTTCAGCCTTTTTCTTACAAAATCATGCTCTCCTCACCTATATATTCAATTCTAACCTCATTTCTTCCATCACTTTCATTTAGACTATCTCTCTCTTATGTGTAATACATTCAAAGACTCTCACTTCCCTCTACCTACACTTAACTCCCTTACTGTCTCATCTCTTGCACACTCTTATTCCTAATAGGGCAAGAAGATTGTTAAGTGCACCCAATCCAAGGGGAAAGCGCGATAAAAGAGATAGGGCAGCAGATTACGGAGTGCCTTTCCCGATCTTCTTTGATGAGGAAGGTAACCGCTTTCACTCCCTTCTCAATAAGAAAATTATGGTTCCCAAGTACTTCCATTTTAAGACTTTAAATAGACTAAAATTGAGAGACAAGGTTAAGAATCTAGCAGAGAGAATTCGATGGAGGCAGTTTACTCATTTTCAATATCCAGTTTACGAAGAACTAACCATAGAATTCTTTACATCCCTTCAGGTCGAATCCAATAAACCTAAGGAATTATAGTTTAGGTTGCGGGGATAACCTTGTGAGCTTAATTATGATACTTTGTATGAAATTTATGGGTTCCAACGAATCGTCCATAGTGGATCAACACGATGATTTCCATGTCACCCCCTATTGGATTGATTTAACTGGGTTAGAGCGCTTCAATGCTAAGAATGCACATAACAACATCATCAGGAGCCACGAAAACTGGTAGCTGTACAAATTCATGTGTCAAACTGTTTTTGACAAAACATAAACTAACAAGTGTTCGATAAAGGAACTTTTCCTATTGTAGTGCATGGACCATAGCATCCTAGTTTTCACAACCACCTACGTCTTCAACACAATTATTGCTACTCGACGTTGCAGGAGCAATAACTTAGGAATGGGTTACTTAGTTTTGGCCATAGCTGATTATTATAGAGTTGAGTGCAACAGATTCACGATCTACCATCCTAAATTCATAAACCATCATCATTTATGGTGAGCTGAAATGCTAAAGTCTCATAATATGGAACTTCGGGATATTAGTGCCAAAACACACGTCAAGTCAAAACCAGTCAAGCAAGTTCGAGCACTCAGCAACAACAAAAAGAGAATTTGACTAATGAGGAGTTCGAGGAGGAGGACAAAGAAGAAGAATCGGGATGAAAGAAAGTACTGACAACAATATCTGATCAAACTAAAACGCTAACAAATACTTTGGCTGAAAACTCCAGGGTAATATGAGCATGGCAAAGGAATAAAGACGCCTGAGTCGAGACATCAGACGTATTCATAGGTATTTTGAGGCTCAAGGTGTGCAAATACCGCCTCCCTCAGCATCATCGCCTTCATCACTGTAAGGTTTTGTTTCTAATCCTTTTCTTTTAAATTTAGTTTTTGTTTTGTTTTATTTTATGTTACTTCCTTCCATGTATGTTTGTTTGTTTCCTTCTCACATTGAAGACAATGTGTTGTTCAAGTGTAGGGAGGGTTATGTGTTTTGCTTTGAATGTGAATTTTGCATATTGTTATGTTAGTGTGTTTAGGTTGCATATTGTGAATTGTGTGAATGTATCGATGGCTTAGATGGAATGAAATCAATTTAATTTTAAACATAATCTATTAGGTTGTGAAGAGTAATTAGCTCACTAAATTAGTGATCTGGGTTCTTTGGCTAAAATAGGCAAGTTAATTAGAATTCAATGTTATTTTATCACCCTATAAGTTGTCACATTCATTCATAATTTTAGGTCTTTAAACTACGTAGCTTTGCTAGTATTTTTTATGAAAACGAGTAGCTAAAGCAACAAGGTAGGCATTAATTAAATTGAAAAAAAGTTTGTAAATTTTAAATAAATAGCTATTTCGTTAGCCTTCGGGTTATGAATAGAGTTAGTAGCCAGTTGAGAACATGACATAGCTGAGTAACCAGATCGACGCGCATCACAAATGTGTGTCTTTGCGCCAAAAGGCTATAATGACATTCCCACCAAGGAACTTACTAAAAACATGACTTAGTCGAGTAACCGGATCAACATTCATTACCAATGTTTGCCTTTGTGTAAAAAGACTAGTTCCATGTTCACAAAAAGTGTTAAAAAATGTTTTCTAATAAAACCTACTAAACTTATAAGTAGCTTAACTTTTCATGAAAACGTACTTAGGATTAGTTACAAAGTTTGATTGACCAAATAATTATTAATATGTGTGCACAATTGAAAGGGGTGAATAAACTTGACATTTAAGTTTTGATTAATATATATATTTAGTCTAGAGATCCTAGATATAGAGTTTGCATATTAACGATTTGGAACAACTCGAATCCTTATGTTTAGAGTTAAATTTATTTTATGAAGCTGAAGCCATTGTCTCATTATTGCATTGTGTGCTTTGTGATTTTGTGTTGTTTGTTGTTTTGTTCGCTTGAGGACAAGCAAATATTTAAGTATGGGGATGTGATAAGTGTAAATTGCATCGTGTTTTAGGGCATAGTTTGAAATGTGTTTAGCCGTTAATTCAATCATTTAGTATGTGTCTAGGTTAGAATTGTGTTAGTTTGTTAATTATTTGTGTTTTAAGGATTAGTGCAAGATTTTGAGCTTAAATATTATGTTTTTGAGGTACTTTGATATGTTTGCTAGTATTTCAAGGTCAATATCGAAGAATAGAGGAGTTTCTGAAGACATTCAGGCTGAAAAACGACCTACAATTATGGCTGACAGAAGCTCTAGGAATGGCCCACGATCGTGGCATGCGATCGTGGCCTGCATGCCACGATCGTGACAGAAGACTTAGATGTGAGTCACAATCGTGGCCTGCAGGGCCACAGTCGTGGCCTGTGTCGGGGAGACATGTAGACACTTATGAACTTCACATTTCGAGATACTTTTTGGACCTTTCAGACCCCAGAAAAATCCAAAACATAAAAGACTATTTAAAGAACAACAAGAGAAAAAAAAGGGAGCTTTTTGTGTAGCCACTTTTGGAAACCCTAAAAAAGAAAGAGGAAGAGAAAGAAAGGAGGAAGAGGAAGAAGAAGTGGTCTCGACGTGCTTCTCGAATCAGGAGATTTCCCGATGCTACTGCCTTTCCAGATCGTCCATTCTAAGTTTCTATTTCCTTTTTGTTTCAATTTTATTCATGTATAAATTTGGGATGGATTGTATGATGATAGATGGTAGAATGTTGATGATGTTCTAACTCTTCTTCGAGATTTTATATTGATTTGATGATAATTTAGTTGATTGTGCTTATTGGAGCTTTTCGTACAGCCACTTTTGGAAACCCTAAGAGAGAAAGAGGAAGAGAAAGAGGGAAGGAAGAGGAAGAAAGAGGAAGAAGAAGCGGTCTCGATGTGCTTCCTAGATCAGGAGGTTTCCCGATGCTCCTGCCTTCCCAGATCATCTATTCTAACTTTCTATTTCCTTTTTGTTTCAATTTTATTCATGTATAAAGTTGGGATGAATTGTATGATGATAGATGGTAGAATGTTGATGATGTTCTAACTCTTCTTCAGGATTTTATTTTGATTTGATGATAATTTAGTTGATTGTATGTATTAGATGAATGTCATGATTTGATTGCATTCTTGCATAATTAGATAATAAACTGAGAGGGTGAACTGAATGAAAAACGATTAAATCGGATTAATGAAAGTTAGGCGATTTAATAGAAACCGTGACAAATTATATTGGTAAATGTGTAGAGAGAGATCTCGTCTACAATATTCCGATATTTTATTAAAGTGCTTCAGATCTAATTAGGGTTTTGGATAATTTGTGAATTGAGAGATTACAAATTTAATAATCCAATTAGTAAATTAGGGTTAGTGGCTATAACTCGAGAGAAAGTAATCAGCCCTATGATCGTCTAGAACCGACACCCCATTAACACATAATCAGCTAGGTTAGCATTAATGATTTGTAAAATCCCCTTTCTCATAACTTGGTAAATTCTCTGGTTGATTTCCATTATGTGTGCTTGTTGCTCAATTATTAATTCCTTTGTGTTTAACTTCTGCGTTAATCAGTTGAATTTAATTCTCGTATTTACTTCCCATTGTATTGCTTATTTTTAGTTTCATATCTTTTCAGCCTTAGATTTTTAGGATTAGATTAATTCTCCTCCTCGTGGGATCGACACCTCTTATAATTTCTTTAAGGGTGTCCCATAAATGCACTAAATTCTTTTAAACCTCACAAAAGATTGCCATAATTCGGAAGGGTCATATAGGTCTATATCTTGTACCCTATTCAATCTTTAATACATGTGTCTTAAGTTAATCTGCACATAAGTACTTCTGATAACATTTATAAACAAATTAAGATCAAGTTTTATCTTTCAGCCACTAAACATCTTTGAAATATCAAAAAACTCAAAAGAAATGAAGAAGTTATTATAAGTTATCCTCCGATGACAATGATGATGATAATATAGATCTCCTAATGTGATTTTCTTCCTTGGAATGATTTTAATCTTTCTTGAATGTTGAAAATGGATGTAAGACATGTTTTATAGGTTTGTTTCTTCCTAAACGAACCTAACCCTAATTAAAGCAATAAAAGATGAAAAAGCTAAACTAAATTAAGCCTCCTTTATAGGGTTTTTGCATCGCTTTATTTATAGATTTTTATCATAGACATGATTTGGGAAATAGCCATATTGTAGGTTGTGTATCATATTGTTTCTCCTATTCACACTGCATGATGTCCCATCTAACTATTTATGAGGTCTTGTATCACTTTTTTTTTTTTTAGTCTTTCCAATGAGAGACATAATTCTGACATGCTAATATCTTAGGCCATATTTCTCTCAAATTCTTCTCCACCACTTGAAACAATCTCATTTTGCTTGTATAACATGTCATGTTCTCAACATCACCTTTCCAGTAAAGAACTTGCCCTGACACGTAAAATTGTGTCAAGCCATCTTTATCCAAAATTGGGTTTTTATTAATATTTTCTTTGCGAACTCCTCTAATACTTGGAATAAATAAATATACGGTTGCTGTGGGGGTTGCGGCTCTGGTCTGGGTGAGTGATACTGGTAAATTATGATTAGCTGAGACATAAGAAAGACTTTTAGGAAGCTTGTGAAATGGATATCCAAGAAAACGGTCTTCTTTTTTCTTCCAATTTGTTTGACAAAAAGAATAATCTTCTTTTGTTTATCTTCCGCTCCATTCTGGCTAGTTTATTTTTCTTCTTAACTTAATTTGCAAAGACCGACAGACAATAAAGGTGGCACCTTTCCATTTGTTTTGTTTTCACCGTGCTGGTAAAATATCTACTTTTTTGTTTTGTTTCGTGTTGTTTTCCAGTTGATTAAGTTAAAGTGGTAGCTGATATCGAGGATTTAGAAAGGAAAATCATGGGGGTCGTCGGAAATGCTGTTGACGGAGATTCGGGGATGAGTAGTGGCGTGGGTTCTAGCTCATCATCGACTCAAAATTCGAGTGTGTCATCAGTATCATCCAACTATCAGGATCACCATCTTTCCAATCACAACCATCACACACGGCCTCGCATCAACAACTGTGTTCAGATTCAGCCTCTCTACATGAAGGTTCAGGTCCAGTCTCCCACCAACGGTGGCGTCCAGAATCTGCCTGTAATCCATCATCATCAAAGGCGATCCATCTGTGGGGATGGTGATTTCCGTAGTGGTGTGGATGTTGGGGATAGCTATAAGAGGGATATGAGAGAGTTGCAGGAATTTTTCTCTAAACTGAACCCTATGGCTGAGGAGTTTGTGCCACATTCGCTTGCTAGTAACCACAATACCAATGGACTCAATGGTCTTAACGGTCTTCATGGACTCAGTGCCTCTTTTTATACGAACAATATCGAGGATCTCAACAACCTTGGACTAGTGGGTTTTCACGGCAATGGAACTGGGGATGGTCGCATTAACGGGAGCGCTGCTAGGAGGGTATATTATATACGCTTTGACTTCCTCTTTATGCTTAAAGTTTGCTACTTCTTTTTGTCCAGATTTTATCAGAATACAAAGCAGTTGGTTTTTAAACATATGGATGTCTTGGAACTTGATCAACCTGCTTGAACTATGATCAAGCTGTTTCTTTGATCAAAGTGCATAATTCTAGTCTTCATAGTTCTACATAAAAATTTTGAAGCTTGAAATTTTGACTACTTGAAAAGGCGCTAGGCAGATGATTTCTAGTATAAATTGATGGTTGCTCTTTTTCCCTTCAGAAGAAAAGCTTTGGTCAAGAAAAACGGAGATTGAATACAAGAACAAGTATGGCTCAAAGAGAGGAGATAATTCGCAGGACTGTTTATGTTTCCGACATTGATCAACAGGTATGTGTTAAACTTCATGTTTACATTTATTCAAACATTTGTTGTCTATGTTATCCATGTCTATTAAGATGTTGGCTTTCTTTGAATAAGGTCACTGAAGAACAGCTGGCAGCCTTATTTGTTGGTTGTGGACAGGTAATATTGTTCTAGGTTCATATTTCAGTAGCTTTCTCAAATTTGTATCTCTGAGATATATCCTTATGGAAAGGTTGTTGACTGTCGCATCTGCGGTGATCCCAATTCTATACTTCGATTTGCCTTTATTGAGTTCACTGATGAAGGTATGTTAACTATCTGCTTTTGTTATTCGACAACTGTTTATCAAGGATTGTGGTGTGTGAATGGAAGAGTTTCATCCTGATTGTTATTTGAAACCACAAGGTGTGCGCATGCTTGTTTGTCATAGTTTTTCTACATGATGGTTATTTGAAGTCTACAATGTGTGAGTGCTTTTGTATTTAATGTTGTTTCCTCATTTGCTTTCTGGCAATTTGGTGATACAGAAGGTGTAAGGGCTGCATTAAATCTGTCTGGGACAATGCTTGGGTTTTACCCCGTGAAGGTGCTGCCTTCCAAAACAGCTATTGCACCAGTTAACCCAACTTTTTTGCCTAGGGTAAGCAATTCTAGCTTCAAATGATACGTGCTCTAAGAAATCCACATATCACTTTCCTTTTGGTTTTCAGAATGATGATGAACGTGAAATGTGCTCAAGAACTATCTACTGTACAAATATTGATAAGAAGGTAGTTCCATTAGTTTCTATAAAATGTCATTATTAAAGTGATCAAAATTCACGATGACTTTTTGATTTATTATTTTGTCTTTTTGACCGTAGGTTACCCAAGCAGAAATTAGGATCTTTTTTGAATCATTCTGTGGAGAGGTCTGTGATCATACCTGTTTGTCGACTCAGAAAGTTATCTAATATGAATTCTACAAGGTTACAAATGACTTTTGGTAAAGAGGGGATTGTCTAATGCAGGTTTATCGTCTGAGGCTGCTAGGAGATTATCATCATCCTACTCGTATTGCTTTTGTGGAGTTTGTTATGGTGAATTCTGCTTTCCTATTGTTGTCATTGTTGCAATTCTTTTCCTTCCGAACATCATATATAAAACAATACCCTGCTAGGGATTTGTTTGGTTAGTAGGGTGTTTTTGAATAACTGGTAAGGGTACCTGGGTGAGGAATTGAGGTCATTAAATGTCTTGACAAAGGTACATGTCTAATTTGTTAGTGAAATTGGTGGTAGTTCTTGTGATAATATGGATTACGATGCTTTAAATGCTACCTTCAGATGAATACTTTTATGAAATGCCAGAGAGTTGAATTTCATAATAACCTCTAAAATGGATTTTACATCGACAAATGTTTATGAAAACAATTAAAAGCTGTTGGGAGTCTATTGAAGCTTTATTTTTTGAGAAATTCCTTTCAGACAACAGTATAACATACTCTTTTACATAGATCGATGCATCTTTCTTTTGACTGCAGCTAAATTTATAAATAACTTGCTGTATAAGTATCTACTTTTCTGTTAATTGTTTAAAGATATTAAAATACAGTGCTTATCTTCTGTGATTTTAACCGTGGTTACTGCTGAGTGAGCTCATTAATAATTAACTGCAGATTGAAACTCTACCTGAATGTACCATGAAGTAGAAAAACCAGACTATGCAGTTGATTGAGAAATTAGATTGCTATAAAAGCTGAATAAGAAATATAAGAGTGGCTGGGAGCCTTAAACCTTAAAACAGAATAAAAGTAATTCCCTATCCAGAGTTTGGTATGTAATAAATCTCAGAAAATTAGATAAAATCCATGTATAATGAAAATTTCAGGCTTCCTCTGACGATTAGAAGCTACTATGCTGTAAGTGATTTGTCAAACTCTCTCTCAAATCTATCCACAAAGCTTCTTCTTCTTGTTTATGCCACGCTACTGACTGCTAGATGATATCTGTTTCCTTTAAGAATGAACCTTCTCATCATATGCTGCTTAAGTTTGTTGCGGCATTATGTTGTTAACTACCCATATTTTTGGAGAACTTTTTGTTTTATGTGATAACTGATTTATGGCCTTAATGCTATTATTATGTCAATTTCGTGCATTTCCTTTTCTTTACCATGCTTGTTGATGTCCCATTACAAATTTTCACTACTAAATGATATCACTTCTTTGTATTGGATAGGATGGATGATAGTTGAGTCACTGTTTCCCTATTTGAAGGGAGTCCATTGTGACTGAGTTGAGTTTGTGAGAATGGAAATGGACTGTTTCCTGCGATGCATAAACTCTTTGGGAATTACTTTTTCTAGTGTATGGTGAAATTCATTTCAGATAGTTGAATTAGCTTCTCTTAAAATCCTCTAAAATGATTAGTTTGCAGCTATTACTATATTTTCTGTAAGGTGGTTGACCTTTTCGTTCGAAGTATTTGGAGGCTAAGCAACCTTTGATTTCATCTTTGAGCAAGTTTCCCTTTAGTCGTGTTTAATGGATTTGAAGTGCACGTAGTAGGCCTTTCATTATGAAATAAAAATTTGACACCTATTGGTTGTGTTAATTATCTACATCACTTCTAAGCTATGAAAGCTGATGTTAAATGCTTGTATTAGCTTGAAAGGTTTTAGTAATGTTTGGTTAGAGTTGGATCTCATGGTAACGGATGTAGATGCTGTTATCTGCTATCAGATATACTTGTATGTGAACAAGGGAATCATTGCATGTGTAAATTCCTTTAGTTTGAGCTTTAATATGTTTTAAGTATCAGTTTCTGAAAGGGTTTGAGATTTAACATGTTTGTCCAGCCCCACGTTTTTATCGAAAAGGATTAACCTAATTGAATCTACACACTGTGGAATCCTTCTGTGAGCTAAAGACTTCTTTATTGCATGTTAGATGCAGCGCATGCCATCTCCTACATGACTATGTACAAGGTTAACACCTGGGAAACCAGGTTCACAAGTAAAAATCTGCCATCCCTTGCGGTGAACTCCAGGACATCTTTCTGGAAGCCCAAGTCGTTGTGCTTGCATAGCACAATCCTCTATGCTTATGGCCGTTTCTTTATATTGGTTTATCCTGAGAGGCCCTACTATGCACATGGATTATCTACCTATCTTTTTATCTGCGAGATCCTTCAATATGAAATAACTTATATACAATCATTAAGAGGTCTAAATGAAATAAGATTTTACTTGAACCTGTGATATCTGGTAGAAAGTACGTATGGTAATATAGTCAACGATTCAGAACATTTGGGTTTAATGCATAAAAATGTCTTGTTTCTTTGTTTGACCGGAAAACATATCATTAGAGAAGTTTTGCTGCTGTTTGTGAGTTGATGGATTTATTTCCAATGCAGGCTGAAAGTGCAATTGCAGCTCTCAACTGTAGCGGTGTTGTCCTGGGTACTTTGCCGATAAGGTCAGATTGGATTGGAAGATGATTTTACGTTACCTGGATAGGTTCAGTTGTTTGTTTCCAAATGTTACTTTGCTTGACCATTGGATTTTGTGTGTTCAGGGTAAGCCCATCAAAGACTCCTGTTCGACCACGAGCTCCTTGTCTAACTGTGGATGGAAGCAATCTTGGCATTCACAGCTGAGTTTAGTGCCCGATTATAAATATTTAGATACGCACACCCAATGTAAAGATGTTTTCCCACCCGTATCATTACTCCTGTTGTGCTTTTTTGATCATTTGCTGCTTTCCCAAATGACAAATCATCTTTTTGTTTTTCTAGCAACACATAGAGAGTCTAATTGAACCTTGAGGCTATCGGAAGGTTTATGTTTATTGCTCGCTAATGTCAGATGGAGCTAGTGGGCAATTTCTGATACCTTGATACATGACAGATGAACGGTCGTGACAGTGTGGGGTGATATACTATTCCTTTTCACTTTACAATTCTTCAGAACGTCACCTTAAAGAACATCAAATATTACAGAAAATTTGGGGAGATAAGAAGATCATTGTTAGCTATGAAATCATTGTTCGTTAATTAGAGTTTATTGGTTTCAGTTAATAACAAACTATTATAGTCGTTAGATACGGTTGGTATTCGCCACTCCTGTTTATACATCTGTCACTAAGGCTAAGTCAGTCTTTAATTACCTTACCAAGCTTGTTGATTATTCACGGTAAGCTTTTTTATTCTACTCTTAAAAGTTTTTTCTTTTTTACCATAAAATATTAACACTCATGTTTATACACGTGTCACTCAGGCAAAGTATTTAGTTATCAAGCTTCTTGTTTTTTCACGGTGAGCTTTTTTATTCTAATCTTAAGTTTTTTTTTAAACATAAAATGTTATTTACGATTTAAGGTAAGTCCACTAGTAATGCAATAGTGAGTATCGATCTATGGAAGAAGCCCTAGAAAATTAATGAATTTTCATACTATTACTTAACTAAATAATTAAAAAGAGTAATTATTCGTTCAGATTGACAATAAAATAAAACTAAATTGAAAATAAATTAAAATACGTTGATAAGAGCAGTTTAGAGAGAGAAACTTCTGTTTTTCTCTAAACTCCACCAGTTATACATGGCCAGATTGTGTTTACTTGGCTACTATAATATTTTAACGTTGTTCTATTAAATCATCTATTTCAGTTAATGTTTTAACGTTGATCTATTAAATCTATGTGATGTGTGGACTAGGTTAAGGAGAAGAGGGTTGGAACAGGTTCTCCAACCCATGGCACACTCCTTCATTCCTACTCATTTTCTTGTATTCTCCATTCCTACTTCTTTCTACACCTGCCCAGTTTGTTTCTTCTTCTCATTTGTGTAAACATGAATCACCTTTTCCTTAGTGCTTTTTCCCCATTAGCCTCATTCACCTTCCTATTCTTCTTGTTCCATCAGCTTCTTCATTGGTTTGGCTTAATCCTGGTCTTTCCTGCCTCTTTGAATTTTTTCTTTTCCTTTTTATACTCTTGATTGGGTTCCGTTGTCCATATGTGCTAAGTTGTTTATCTACATATTTAGGATTACACCATTCCTTATGTACTACAAGTTAGCAAACAAGTTAACTTGTGCTTCTGTTGTCTTCATCTAGTAACTCTTATTTTGCTAATAGTAAGCATTTTTTTTCTTATGCCTTATTACTCTTAGTGAATCTACAGACATCATATTCTTTTAAACTAAATTAAATTTTCTAATATGCTTATTAATTTTCAAAAGTTGAGAATTTTTATGATAATTTAGTATACAACTCAATGCTCTACAAATGGAAGTTTTATGTTAAACTAGGACTATTGTTGCTCTACAAATGGAGCCATCTCTAGTCCGCTGTATATGCTTTCTCATTATTACACAACTGGAATGTGTCAAGTAACAAAATATGTAGAGAAGGAAGCTCTGCTTAGTGATGAGCAGCAATTGGTGAAGGTTTGGCCGGAGTTGGGAGTTCCCCCAACTAACTTATATTTGAATAATCCATGGCTCCTTTTGAAATGCTTACCGTTTGAAGATTTCCTTGCTTTTGGAATTGTGGTTGTTGGTTATGCATTCTATGGTTTACCAAGTCATTTGATTAATCTAACCAACGTGAGAGAATCTCGAGAAAAGATCTACGATGTCTGAAGCATCTTAAGAGTTTCCAACTAAATTGCCGTGTTTGAGACGTTAGCTTTGGAAACATTCCAAACATCTAATATTGAAGAGGTCTACGAGACTAAGGCCATCTCTAACCCATTCCTTCAAAATAGAGTAAAGTTTCATCTATTTTAGAGATGCTACAGTATTTTTCACTCCAACTCACAACTCTATTTTTCACACCAAAAAATAATATTCTCAGCATATTCTTTTATATCTTTCATTAATGATTATTAAAATTACTTTATAAAATTAACCCAACTTTTCTTTTTGTGTATATTTTTATTCACAATATTATTATTGTTATATTTTTATGTCAATAAATAATAAATAATAAATAATAAAATTTCAATTAAAGTATAATTTGTTATTTGATAAGACTAAATAAAATAATATATGAGATATATTGCACTATTTTATATTATAATTACGTAATATCAAACATTAAATGTAATTAAATTTTATAAATAAAAAACATTTTTATTATAAAGTTATAATTATTTAAGCAAATATATAATGAAAATATTGAAATATTATTTAAATAAAAAAATAAAGAATGAAAAATTAAAAAATTGAATTAATGAAAAAGGAAGGAAAAAGAAAGAAAAAAAGAAAAAAAAAGAAACAGTGATAGAGATGCTACAGTGTTCCTCCAAATTAACTGTAGCTCTCCTCCAAAATGGAGGAGAAATTGGCGTGTGATTGGAGGAACACTGTAGCTCTCCTCCAAAATAGAGGAGCAATTGGCGTGTGATTGGAGTGATTTTTCACTCTAATCTACCGATTCTCCTCCATTTTGGAGGAGGGTTGGAGTTGGCCTTAGGAACTCTTGGCAGTTTCTATCTTTCCCGTAGATTAAACCAAATTTTCAAAGTAGACCAGAAGAGATGCACGAGTACAATAGCTAATCCTACATGGACACAGATCCTCTGTTCCGAATTATGTGTGCCATCATGTGCCAAACTTCTCTCATTCACATGTTTCACAATAAATAAATAGGACAATATAAAATATAAGGATGGGAGAAGTTGGCACTGGGTAGGTATAGGCAATCCGAAACAGATGATCTCCAACCCTCCTACATACAGGAGAAGCTAAAACGACTAAAGCAAAACCAACACGACATCGTAGAAACATCATGAAAAAATGACAGCGTATAATGGGTAGAAACTATCGTTGATAGCTGCATATGGTAAAGAAAATCTTCTCCTCTCAAAAGGAGATTCAGGCAACGGGTGGGTTCTTCATCTTCAAGCTGGACGACCGAGGTAAGGAGACTAATTCTAAAAAATCATGCTTGTTTATGCTTGGACTGATCTAGATCACTCAACTCAGGGTTTAATCATCTCGAGAATCCTCCTATTTGCGGAAAGGAGTGGAGTCCTTGACGATAGGTAAGTATCTTATCTTTTACGATTTGTGTGTTTAGCAAACAACTATAGTTGGTATCTGTGTTATTAGCTTGAGATTCACCCCTTCTAGCTCTCTTCTACAATATACAAGACATAATCGATAGAGACAAAGATTCCGGACATCTGAAGGAACTGCTTGGGACAATAGCTTAGGGAGTACATCTTCCAACAGGTAATAGCTTAATCCCTTTTCCTCTTTTTCTCATCCCCGTTTTCCTCTTTCATTTTCGTACTGCATGTGTTAGGGTTAACCCATATTTCATGATCTAACTATATGTTCACTATAGTTAGGTAGTTTTTTAGAGAGAAAAAGGAATTCATCACCTCAACGTAGTTCTTTGAAAGCTAGAGATGTCAATTTTAGCTCGACCCGACTCGATTTTGGCTTGGATTAACCTAGCCACAGCCCAAAACAACCGGAACAAAGAAAATGACTTCGTTTTGTAATTTCTTAAAAAATTAAGGATAGGTCGAGTCAGGTAGGGTTGAGCCATGAGCCGGCCAGCTCCGTCCCGTCGGGCACGGGCCATCTTTTTGTAATTTTAAAAAAAATTTAAGGATAGGTCGGGTTAAGTCGGATTGAGCCACGAGCCGGTCAGCTCCAATCCGTCAGGCGTGGGCCATCCAATAGCTACTCTTAATAAAAGAGAAGCTATCAACAACTATGGCAAAACCAATTTGACATCATGGAAACATTGTGAAAAAACAACAACGTATAATGGGTAGAAACTATCGTTGATAGTTGCGCATGGTAAAGAAAACCTTCTCCTCTCAAAAGGAGACGCGAGCGACAGATGGGTTCTTCATTTTCAAGCTGACGACTAAGGTAAGGAGATGAATGCTGAAAAAATCATGCTTGTTTCTGCTTCTACTAATCTAGATCGCTCTATTAAGGGTTTAATGATCTCAAGAATCCTCCTATTTGTGGAAAGGAGTGGAGTCCCTGACGAGAGGTAAGCATCTTATCATTCACAATCTGTTTGTTTAACAAACAACTAGAGTTGGTATCTGTGTTATTAGCTTGAGATTCATCTCTTCTAGCTCTCTTCTACGGTATACAAGGCACAATCGATAGAGACAAAGATTCCGAACATCTGAAGGAACCGCTTAGGACAACAACTTAGGGAGTACATCTTCCAACAGGTAATAGCTTAATCACTTTTCCTTTTTTTCTCTTCCTGTTTTCCTCTTTCATTTTGGTACTGCATGTGTCAGGGTTAACCCATATTCCATGATCTAACTACATATTCACTACAGTTAGGCAGTTCTTTAGAGAGAAAAAGGAATTCAACACCTCTTTGTAGTTCTTTGAAAGCTAAAGGTGTCAATTTTGGCTTGGCCCGGCCCGATTTTGGCCTGGATTGACCTGACCACAGGCCAAAACGACCAAAACAACCAAACGACGTTGTTTTGTAATTTTTTAAAAAATAAGGATGGGCCAGGTGGATCCACGAGCTGGCCAGCTCTCGTCTGTCGGGCGTGGGCCATCCAATAGTTACTCCTACATACAGGAGAAGCTAAAAATGACTAAGGCATGACATCGTGGAAACATAATGAAAAACGACAACGTACAATGGTAGAAACTATCATTGATAGCTACACATGGTAAAGAAAGTCTTCTCCTCTCAAAAGGAGACTCGGGCGACGGGTCAGTTCTTCATTTTCAAACTAGACGACTGAGGTAAGGAGACGAATACTGAAAAAATCATACTTGTTTCTACTTCTACTAACCTAGATCGCTCTATTAAGGGTTTAATGATCTCAAGAATCCTCCTATTCGTGGAAAGGAGTGGAGTCCCCGACGAGAGGTAAGGACGAGAGGTAAGCATCTTATCATTCACGATCTGTGTGTTTAGCAAACAACTAGAGTTAATATCTGTGTTATTAGCTTGAGATTCACCTCTTCTAGCTCTCTTCTACAGTATACAAGACATAATCGATAGAGACAAAGATTCCGAACATCTGAAGGAACCGCTTGGGACAACAGCTTAGGGAGTACATCTTCCAACAGGTAATAGCTTAATCACTTATCCTCCTTTTCTCTTCCTATTTTCCTCTTTCATTTTGGTACTGCATGTGTCAAGGTTAACCTGGATTCTATGATCTAAGTACATGTTCACTACAGTTAGGTAGTTCTTTAGAGAGAAAAAGGAATGCAACACCTCTAGGTAGTTCTTTATAAGCCATTGTTGTTATTCTTGTGGTAGTGATGTTTATGATGCATGCTGGGTGGTACTAGAGAGATTGAAACCAAATTAGGGTTTTAAAATTAGCTAACAATTATTAGGATTTTTGATACTGTTAACAATAATTAGTAATATAGTTATTATTATGAAATAATTAAATGTAACATCCCCGTTACCCATGTTAAGACTAAAATAGTAAATATGAGAGATTATTAAGAGATTAGAAAATGCATTTCATATTCATGCATAATATGATATACATATACACGTGAATATAAGTTTTTTTTACATGAAAATGATTGTACATGCATGCATTGACATTTCAGGCATAATTGATTTATATGTGTGATAGAGATACTGATAGACTATTATTTGATGCTTTAATTTGGACAATTGTGTAGTATTTTGGGATAGATATTATGCTAAATTGTGTTTTTATATTATCTTTGAGTGTTAGGAGTTTTTTGGAAAAATAGAGCAAAAAGATAGCAATTTAGAAGAATGGTCAATGTTTCAACGTATGGACAAGAAGCTGAGAAAAAATGGGACAAAACGACAACACATGAAGAAAAAGGCAGCAGCTCCTTATTTTGCAAAATACCAAACAGCTTCCTCAAAAGAGAAAATGCAGAGTAGCCCAGCGTTTTTGAAAGAAGGAGCAAAGGGTTTTAGCGTGGGGAGAGACGCAACTCAGAAAATCAAGCCTCCACTCACGCCTC
>JANQAP020000584.1:4269641-4284281 GCA_026874005.2 Erythroxylum coriaceum
GCCCCGCAACAGTTTTGACCAGTCGTACCGGGAAGTGAAGCCAAAACCCAAATACAGGATTCCCCATTCCCCGCCCTTCAATTATATAATACATTATAAATATACCATCGCACATCGTTGGTTTCGTTAAAAAAGGTTGGATCTTGGATGGTCTTCGAGGTCATCGTTGTAAATTACACGTACACGCTCAAATAAAAAGATCTTTTCAAAGGTAAATATACACTGAACCATCAAATCCATCCCCCTTAGTACTCGTCCTCTGCCTGCGGAAAACACGTGAAGGCAATGCTCAATCTCAAAAACTGCAGCTAATTTGAGTGGACTTTGGATTCTTGTGTACAATATTAAAACTCCATTGCCCACCAAAACGAGAGCAATCTCTCAATCTCATGTCCTCTTCCCCGTATTATTAACTTGTTAAGTTTTCCTATTACAGTTTCTGACGCGCCATTATTTTTTATCTCATGCCACTACAAAACACCTACGCCCTTAACAGATATATTGGAGCTCGTACAACTTTAAGATTCTGCACACAAAAACATCACAGTCACAGTCACAGTCCCCCTTCTCTCTCCCTCTCTCTTCTTTATTGATTCTATTACTTTGCAGTCATAATGGTGAAAGAACCCATGACTCCCGTCACATTAATGTCAGCCCTCGTCTCTATGTCCTGGAGTCTTTTTAAGTTTTGATGTTACGTGATAACTTATATTGTGACTCAATATGGAAAAGAAGACTGATACGTCATGGCTTACACTAGTTAAACGAGCATTCAAGTCGCCAACTAAGGAGAATGAGAAAAGTAGCAGAAGAAGAGAAGATCATAATCAACTGAAAGAGGAAGAGAAGGTAAATGATCTCGTAACCGGGAATCGTGGTGTCCATATGTTTGAACATTACGTGACAAATTCGCATATAGATATGTGTTTGATGTCTTGGTTCATGGCTTTTTGAGTCCACGCAGAAGAGGGAGAAAAGAAGATGGCTATTCAGCAGGAAAATCAATCAAGTTCAACGATGTGCAGCAAAGACTACGACAACCAACACAACTAGTCCCACAGATGCCAACTTGGGTGAGGAGCAAGGGCATGCAATTGCAGTGGCAGCGGCGGCCTCTGAAGCTGTTGCAGTAGCATCCCAAGCGGAGGTGCAAATCATTAGAGAACAATGGGCTGCCGTCGTCATTCAAACAGGGTTTAGAGGCTACCTAGTAAGCAACCAAATTCAAGACTACTATTTTCTCACGAACCCTTTTATGATTACTAATCCTGAAAGAGTTTATATTTATGTGAAATTAAGGCTAGGAGAGCACTACGAGCGCTAAAGGGATTAGTGAAACTTCAAGCACTGGTCAGGGGACATAATGTTAGAAATCAGGCTAAGTTGACACTGAAATGCATGCAAACGCTGGTTCGAGTGCAAGATCGAGTTCGTGATCAGCGTGCTAGGCTTTCACATGAAGGGAGCAGGAAGTCCATCTGTACCGAAAGCAATGGCTTATGGGACCCTAAATACCTTCAAGACATCCGCGAGAGGAAGTCCATAGTAAGCAAATATCATTCCATTTGTGCATTTAACTTTGGGTTTTTAATAAATAGTCTAGAGATCTAAATGAGTGGAATGATGGAACACACAAAATTGAGGAGATTGAAGCGGTGGTGGAGAATAGAAAGGAAGCTGCGTTTAAACGGGAAAGAGCCCTTGCTTATACTTTTTCAAGCCAGGTTGATTCTCTCTATCCTTATGTTTGTGTACTGTACATAAAAATCATGCGTGAAGATTAATTTGTTATCATCGTAAAAACTAAGATATGGAGATCTGAAATTGGAAGGAAGGCATCAGAAGGAAGTGAAAAGGAATCAGAAGAAAAAATAGGATGGCTGGACCGTTGGATGGCAGCAAAGCAATGTGAAAAGGAATTAGAAGAAAAATCAGGATGGCTGGACCGTCGGATGGCAGCAAAGCAATGTGAGATCAATAACCGAGCTTCAACTGATATAAAGACCATAGAAATTGACACGTATAATCCTCAGTTGTGCTCGCGAAGATACCGATGTCAAAATCACTCAACCCCAACCCCAACCGCAACCCCGTGTTCTGTTGCTTCCCCTCTCCATATGTTTACCCCGTCACCATGCAGAGGCAGAATCAAACCCCTTCAAGTGCGTTCTGCCAGCCCAATACTCACGGAGGAAAAGCACTGCTATTCACACTCTCCAAGCTTCGGCTATAGACAGTATAGTATCAATAATCCTGCCAACATAGCAGTGCCCAATTATATGGCATCTACCGAATCTGCAAAGGCTCGGATTAGGTCACAGAGTGCACCAAAGCACAAGCCATCAACCCCTGAGAAGGCCAAGAAACGTCTATATTATCCACCACCTGAGCCACTTGGTTGCAGCACTTTCTGCCAGAACTTGAGAAGCCCGAGCTTCAAGAGCTTGCCGTGTGGGCATGTTGGAATTCAGCACCTATCCAACTACCATACCCTGAGCATTCCTGCCACTGGTGGCGAAATTTCTCCCAGTTCAAGAACTGATTTGAGATGGCTAGATTATTAGTTGATTACGCTTTGGTTATTCAATTAACCCACTTCCCCATGTTTGGAATTTTAGTGGATTAATGGATCAATTCAATCTCACATTTTTCTATTAAGAGTAATTTTCTTCTATCCAGATCAAGATCTAATATTGCATGTGAATAATGATGATCTAGCATGACGAGGTAAATGCATGCATGTTGCAACTAAAATCAGCCCCGCACCAAGTCTCAATTACCATAGAGAAACTTGACCAGATGAATAAAAATACATTTATTTTGCAGGAAGAAAAATAGATCTCTCATTCCCAAAAAAGAAAAAATATGTCGTCCTCTGTAGCATGAATAACCATAAAGAATTTGATTTTGAAAAAATAAAACTATCCAAGACGTAGTATTCAAGAACTTCAAAGTGATCACTTTGCATTAACTTCTGTCTTACATTATGCAATATTACCAAGGATTTGGAAATCTGAAGCTAAATCCAAAAACAAGGAACTCCCACAGAACAGCTGAGGTAAATTATCAAGGCTTCACATAAGTGATATATATTACCACTTATACCGAGGTACCGGCTCGACCACCTTGGAGAAAATGAGCACACAAAATGTGACATGAGACTAGGTCATTTTGCAACTGCGGTTCTTTTATTGGATCAGCTCATATACCATCACAATTAAGAAGTAGAACGTTATAATGATTTCACAGAGCGAATAAATTGCAGAAAAAGGCACAGCAAAGGCCACACTTTAACTTTTGTTGACATCGGGAGGTGACGAATTTGGAGTGGCATTTTCACTACCAGAAATTCCATGGCCTAATGCTTCAGCTAATGGACCACCGGGGGGCGAACTCATCCACGACCCATGGGTCATCCACTGGGTTCTCATAACACCTACATCCGCTCTGTCAGACCTCATGAACCCAAAACCCCCCATTTCAGCATTTTCACTATATTGATTAGCTTCGCTTATCCCAGGTATTGACAATGTAAGAGATGATAATGGTATCTTCTCATTTGAAGAAACATTCATCTTCTTTCCCATTTCACTACTGTCCTCCATCAATTTTGTTCTCCAGTCATCAATGAAGTGTCTTGATGACAAGCGATAACTATCATTTGGCCGCTGAACTTGGAATACATCTCTTAGATTTACGCCTGAGTTCAAGTTGTCAAGTTGCTCTTCTCTACAATGTTGTGAATTATAGACTTCCCCATCACACTTGATCCTATCTTTCCTTAACAAGTGCCACTCTTTGTCGGAATTGCAAGCATCGGGCATGATCTCACCTCTCGAAAACCAATCCAAGCTCCTTCAGGGGACAAAACAAGATCATCTTTCATTAAATTAGGTGGGTCAAGGGAAATGGACAAAACAGGATAAACTATGTACAAAACATCAAATGAAAACGAATTAAGACCTGACACATACATAATGTTTAGTTAGGAACCAAACATATAAGACTATAGTAACAATTTGGACCAACCAAAACCTCGCGATTCAGAGAACACCAGGCATTGGAATCCCATCTCACCTGGATTCATATGATGAGTTGGTGGCAGGGGGCATTGCACCAGGGAACAGGGTTAAATTGGTTTGAGACAGAGAGTTAGATGTTTGATTAAGCAAGGGTGAGGTAGAGCTAGATTTGTTGGTATTTTTCAGCACATAGTCAGGGTGTGATTCCACAGGCTTTCTTGAACGGGGACGGCTCTTATGGGAATGCCTCTCACAGTACTTCTGGTCTGGAGCCACATCTCTTGAGCACCTCCATTTCTTTCCATCTGTTCTTTTGCACCTCCATGGCTCAGGATCCGAGTTACCCGAAACCCCCAATTCCAACGACCCTCTAACCACTGATACATAATCAACAATAGTTAAGAAGGCACACTCACAATACGAAATAAGCAACTGATTATCTTCTATGTACAGAAGGTATGAAATTGACAAAAGATCCGTGTTTTAAGCAAAATAGAGAGCGTTACTGTTGGATTGGGATGAAAGAGTGTCCATTTGACTTTTTTGGATGTTTATAAGGAGTTCAGGAGGGACAGGAGCAGATGCCATCAAGTACTTAAGAATCATGGTTTGTCTCTCCAGCTCCCTCAACTGAGCTGCTGTAAAAGGCATTCTCATCATTCCCACAGATGGTACCATTTCGCCTACAGTCAAACACAACGCATAATAACTTTAAAGAGTTTTAACTACTGTTTCCACACCAAACCAAGACCAAGTGAATATGAAAAAATAGTTCCAAAACTATGCATGTACTTAAAGCTGAGAACTTTTTACCTGAAGGGTTAAAGGAAAATGAAGAAGAGTAGGAGTCAAAGAGGCCAAGGGACTGTGATCCTGCTGCTATTTGTGCGTCATTAGCACCAGAAGCAGAAGCAGTGCCAACAACATCAAACATATCCAAACAAGCAACGAAGTTGCTTGTGCTACAGAACATGAGTCCACCACTTCCATCTCCCAATCTTCCACTGAAACGACCACCACAAGAAGAAGGAGAAGAAGAAGAGGAAGGAGAAGAAGATGATGATGATGATAGCTGAGATGGTGGATCATGGTGATGAGACATCAGCATCAATCTCTTGTGAGTAGAAGGTTCCATATCAGATTGTTGCATCCTTAAACCAAACCCAACTTTAAACTCTTTACCCTTATCAACACCACCACTTTCCTTTGAAACCACAAAAGAAACCCCACTTCTTGTTCCCATCATACAACAACTATCCAAAACAAAAATGCTAATTTTGCCATAAACAACATTTAACTCTTTCTTGCAAGTGAAATACAACACATAACCTTAGAACTCACGCCATTCCATTTTCCTCTTACAAACAAAATCTGTTGCAACACTAAAATCCCCTTCTCTCTCACACTTACACAGTTGTCTCTACATGCAACTGTTGTAGATAAAGCAATGGTGTAGCGGTGCCGCCGTTTTTAGCCATGCGTTTTTGCTTTGCTTCCTTAGCTTCCAACATTCGTACTCCTTTTAGAATACAGACAAAACCCCACTTCTTTCGCTCTTACACTGACACATAACTCTGTTGTAACGTTTCCTTCACGTCAGGTTTTTATAGCCTACAATTCGTGTTCCCACTTGCTCCATCACCGCTACATGTAATTGGCCAACTTAGGTTGACTTTTAAATGCAAGTACAAATCCTTAGAATTCATTGGCTGTTATATTATTTATTTGACCACTTTTGACCCCACTGACTAACGATCACTATCGAAAGTGGCGTGTTTTCCGTCAAAACACGCCGTTAAGCTAAATGTGGGCATTGCGAGCAGTGATAACTAATAAGAGTGGGGATTCCTATTGGATTTGGTGAAGGCAAGGGGACCAAAGGCATGGTAAAGTTGATGGTGATGCAGTAACTAATCAAATTCCGATGGCCCTATCCTTCTTTGGGTTAGTCACTCATTTAATTTACTCCTAGTGGGTTACATAATAGAGCTGCTTACTGGCTTTTCAATGAATGAAAATGGACCAGTTTGAGGTGATATCTTTTAAGTCCAAATGCTGGACCAGGACTTGAATCCATCTACTAGCTCAATCTTAAATGTTTTATAAGAATATTAGGTTCTCGAAGGCTCTTGTCCACCGGTTCTTCTTATTCTTTCAGGGCAACAATCCTAGATCCTAATAAGTCACATTTCATGTTGTACATCCAGTCATGGATTGCAACAATGTTCTCCACGAACATATAAATTATCAGTATAATTCTCACTCCATTCAATTCAATTCTTTTATTCTTTAATCCAACTTTTCAAACATACCATATCTTCAAATCAGTTATGCACTCAATCTATCAAAAAATGTTGGTTCATGTGTTAATATGATAATATATTTGTGATATATTTAATTTAAAATATTTTTAGTTTATATCCTATAGTCAATGGTTAGGTTATAGTTTAGTGAAAATTATGTAAAGACATTCTTTATCATGTACATGTTTAGATGTATATGATAAAATCTATGAGATAATTATACAATACAAATGAAATTATAATGAGATGATAATATGAAATTCATATTATATTTATATATTATCTCTAAATTGTTTCTAGTCATTGTTATATTAAGACTGAACATTAATATAACGTAAAAAGATTAGCACACGTTTTGCTTTTCCTTGTGAAATAAATAGTCGATCTCATAGATTAAAATATGGAGATACTTAAACAAACATGTTGGTGATTGTTAGAGAACATGTTCACTGAACTAATCTGATATGAGAAATTCATTTGGAATATTACTTGTATGTCTATGGAAATTTTTATTGTGATAATTATATAAGAGATCCTTTAACTTGAGATCTTCCAAGTTATATTGTCTTGAGATTGCTATATTTTGATACTACTTATGACATATTCTAATCATAGGTAGTTTAGTCGGTAAGTATTGGATATAACATGAAATATATAGAGGTAGTTGAATGATCAGGATATGATTCATCACCATAAAGTAATTAGGGAGAAGGTTCTATTTTTTATCAATATTTATTCAAAAAATCTTTGGCTAAGGTATAATGACGTTTTGTAAATAATTTACAAATATCATTAATTAAATTAATAGCTAACGACAGAAAACTGATATGATTGAACTTAAAATAGAGTAGATATTAACTTCATACTTTATATCTAATCGAAACATTATATAATGAAAAGATTGAATTATACAGAAAAATCATGCACAAAAAAATTAGTCAAAATCACTTTGAAATTCTTAAATATTTGAGTGGTCATGATGTATTGCTAGATGTCAATCTTTATCTATGATTATAAATTGTTTAATTGGATAATTAAAGATAAATTGAAAGAAATTTAAATTTATCTAATTCTAATTATGAATTATAATTATAATTTATAATCATTGTTAATATATTTACAAACCTAATGTGTCTCACATAAAGAACAAGTTAAAGAGAACAAAGATATTTTAATCAAGTTAAACTTGATTGTAAAGTTTGAGAAACTTTATGATTGAATGTGAGATATTCAATAAATAAGGATCAATATGAGGTATTATATCTTATTTGGGCATAATTAAAATTTAATTAGAATTATTTGTATTTCTAATTAAATTTTAATTGAAATTAGAATTTAATTTCAATTAAATTACTAAAATATTCAAAACTTATTATAAATAGACTTAAGTTCTTATAGAGCTAGCATTTCTTGATTAATTCTCTCAGTAAGAGTTATAGAGTTCATTCATCCTATTATGTGGATACCATTAGAGGTCAGAAACTTGTGCCCCTATGGTGGTTGAGATAGATCGATATCATAAACGATTTGAGGGATACAACAAGAATATAATTAAGCTTCATAATAAGGTACGAATTAATATTCATGTTTTATTATGATTTATGTGTTAATCATTTTATAAAATTAAAACGACTTTAGTTTTTAAAAAAACAAAATATAAAAAACTTTTGTAATTATTCCGTTGTAGTCGGAATTAGATCTCATACCAATTTTCTAATAGTGATATCATAGCGGACCTTAATTCTAGAATTTAATTAAATTGTTTGATTATTATTGATGTTAACTTTTGGAATTCAAAATTAAAGCCCTAAAAATCAGATTTAGATTTGATTAATTTTAATCTAAAAAGGTTAGATTAAAATTTCATAGAACTTTAAATCTAATTCAATTTAGAATTAAACTGTCAAAATGATTAATAATTGTTTGAGTTAAACAATATATTACACAATACATGAATAAGAAACCCAGAAACTGAGAATAAGATTAGAAACCCAGAAAATTGTGGCTGCTGAAAAGACCATGTTCGTGGCGTGTAAAATCTGGAAACGGGAAACTTTGTCGTTTGTGGATTGTTGTTGGATCATTTCCTACCAGTAAGCTCATCACCTCATTACTATAAGGCCAGCTAGATGGCGAGGAAGGTCATATCTAAGCAAACATTCCAAAAGGGCCTTCAATGATTTGAGTTTCATGAAGCTTTTGGAAGTTATCTTTGTTCGTGTTGACCGTTGGGTACATTTCAGCATTCGTCAGCGTAGGAAGGCCCACCGAGCGAAGCAGCTCTTTGGGAACTAGAAGTGCACACAACCATTCGAAGGGAGTTTTAAGGTGGTGGAACCTAATATTGGTTCAAAAAGCTAGGTTTTGTGTTTTTGTTTGCTTGTTGTGTCGTTGGTGGATGGATGGTTTGTGATGTGTGGAGGCCACTGCAAGGGTGTCTCGCTGCAGCTTCCTGGTCGGGGTGGCTCCATTGGACAGCTGCGTCCGTGAGAGCGACAGCAGCAGTCTGAAAGTGCAGCGAGGAGCAACAAGTGGCTGGGAGTCGTACGACTACGGTAAAGGAATTCTCAGTAGGCGGCAAAACTTCCTTACGATGGCTGGGAAAGTGATGGTGACATGCTGGAGAAGAAGATGTTGCTGGTCACACAACGCAAGCTGGTGGCAGAACCAGTGGCGGGACATTGATGGAGAAGGCGTAAGGCTAGCAGTGGTAGCTTGTGACACAACGCAAGCTAGAGTGGCGGGACGTTGATGGAGAAGGCGTAAGGCTGGCAGTAGTAGCTTGTGGCGGCAGCTGTAGTATGGTCTCATTGGCAGCTAGGGTTTTGTCATGTCTGTGATTGTAGACGAAGGAGAGGGGCGTTTGGAAACTGGGTTAGGAAAGCGTGTGTTTTGCGACTTGAAAATTTTATTCAAAGTCTGAAATAGGCTTATTCTAGGACTGAAATAAGGGGTGTTGGTAATTGATTTAAGTTTGATTTAATTCAAGAATAAAGTATTCTAAGTTTAGAATAAGGGTTGTTTGGACATGTGACTTAAACTAGAAAATTGTAACTTATTTAATTTTTGGATTAAAGTAATTCTAATATTAAATTAAGTTATTTTAAAATTTGGAATATTAGATTCCTAATTTAACCAAGTTCCAAACATAATTTTAATTTTTTTAATTACCATTCAATTCTAAAATTATATTAATTATTTTTCTTAGTATGATTAAGATTAATAATTAGATTGATTCCTAATTAATTTTAGAAAAATAGTTTCTAAAATTAGTATTAATTATCAATTACATTAAAATTAATTAATTAGACTCTTTAAAATTAAGAAAATTGTTTTCTTAAGTAATTTAGAAAGATGTTTATTTATTAAATTTATTTATTTCAAGTTGAATGAGATAAATTAAATTTATGAATGTATCCTTTTAGAGAATTATATTCAATTTATTTAGAAATTGTTTCTTTATTTATAAATAATATGTTATTTGATTTATTAGAAAGACTATTTTCTTGATTAAATTTTGATAAAAATTTTCATTTATTAATTAAGAAAAGGAACTTTCTTTAATATTTTAAAAAATAGTTTTGTAACTTATTAAAGAAAAATTTTCTAATTAATTAAGAAATCAATCTCTAAATAACTTTCTTAATTAAATTTAAAAGTATTTTATTTAATTTTGAAAGTAATTTCTTCTTAATATTAGAAAATAGTTTTCTAATTAAGGAAAAGTATACTACGAAAAAAAGAGCTTTGTGCAACGACATATTTGTACCAGTTTAAAAACGTATTGCTAAAATTAATATAACATGAGAGATTTTAAAGTATTGCCTTTAATGATATTAAAAAGCAACAATAATAATATTGTGTTTTTACTTATAAGAAAAAGCAACAAAATTTTTAAAATTTTTTTTCAAAAAACTAAAATTTTAAAAAAGTTACAATAAAGTCTTATATATGCAATATCTGGAATTATTGCTATAGTTCCAATTATCTATTTACTCAAGGGTATTTACTATTGTTACATATTTATTTATATAAGTACTTACTAATGCATATTTAAAATATAAATTTCTCTATTTACTAATGAGTATCCAGAATATATGTAGCAAAATTAAATTAACCACCAAAGTTTTAGTAAAATTGAAATACATGGTATAATTGCTCTAAAATAAATAGAAGTACGAGTAATATATACACATATGAAGGTGTCAAACTCTTTTTTCACCTAATTTCTCTCCTTTTTTAAGACAGAGCCTAATCTTTACAAAACAATAGGTTCCAATTTTTTAATTAAGATTCCAATCAAAAAATAAATTCAACTTCGATTAAAGAGTTATGAAGTTTAGGGGCAAAGGTGTGGGCATAAAACGACTATGAATTCTTCCCTGTTGTTCTCAAGTAAATGGGTAAATGCAAGTGATAGACAAAGCAGGAACTAAAGACTGCCCCTATTGTTCCCAAGTAAGGAAGCACGAACAAATTGATCTTCTTTTTTCTATCTCGGGTTTCTTCGAAGGGGTTCACTTTCTAGAAGCATGAGTAGGTAGCTTCAAAACCTAAAACAGCTACACCTCCTGGTCCAGACGAATCCAATCACAACATGAATGCGATATGATGTTTTGAATAACATCATATCCTTTTATGATTCTTTCTAGTTTTCATTCCAAAAATAGCATCAAATTATCAAAAATATAAAAATCTTGCAACCTAAAAAAAGTTGTCTCGTGCATGATCATTATGTACTGGGTGCCCCATGCACTATATCTGTCACGATCGTACAAATTTGCACAATCTTGATAGAATTTGCATGATCATGATAGATAGTCTTTAACTCTCCATCATTCAATCCTGCATGATCATGCACATGCACGATGATAACTACTTCCTTCGTCCAACTTCTTCATCTTTTCTTGAAATTTTCTGTCTCCACTCATCATAAAAAACACATTAAATATAACTCTTTCTCTAATCAACAATAGTTAAACAAAACACACAAAAAAACTAACAAATACATAAATCTAAATCCTAAACATATGATTATTACTAAAAAAACACTTTAAAACACACTATACAATAATTTTTGTATATACATATGGTATTGAATGTATGAAAATCTAGTATAGTTTCAACGAAGTCATGATTGTCCTAAACATATGATTATCATTAAAAAATACACTTAAAAACACACTCTACAATATTATATATATATATATATATATATGGTATTGGATGTATAAAAATTTGGTATAGTTTTAACTAAGTGATGATATTCTTCATACCAAGTAATGGTACTCTTTTTATAAGTTGAATATATGACTAATCAGTTATATGTGGTGGTGTTTTTTGTACGTAATCTTGGTATTTGATGTAAGAAGTTCTAGCTTAATTTTAGCTAAGCTATGGTATTCTTCATAATCGATGATGGCATTAGAATTTTAAGGTGAACATATGATCTATACTATGAGTGGTGGTATTTTTTGTAATAAACTGTTGTATTTAATGTATGAAATTTGGGATAATTTTAGCTAGGCCATGATACTCTTGGAACTTAGTGATGATATAACATTTTAAAATGAACATGTCACTTATCTGTTATAGGTGGTGGCTGATGGCACTTTTTAAATGTAAGTGTGGTATTATATATATATATAAATCTAGCCTAGCTTTTTTATTAAAGCATGATAGCTTATTACTTAAGTGTTGGTATTCTCATTTTAAGGTGTAGGTGTGAATTATCTTTTATGGGTGGTGGTATTTCTTTTATATATAAGCATTGTATTAAATGTATAAAAGTCTGATAATAGTTTTAGCTCAGCCACAATGTTCTTTGTACTCGATGATGATTTTACCTTTTTAACGTGAACCTATCACTTATCTGTTATAGGTGGCAGGTGGTGATAATTTTAACATATGAGCATGGTATTTTATGTATGAATGTGTAGTATAGTTTATATTGATGTATGGTATCTTAATATTTATGTAATTTTATTGTCATTTTGAGGTGAATATGTGACTTATCTATTATAAGAGGTAGTATTTTTGTACATAAGCATAGTATTGGGTGTATGGAAGTTCGGTACATTATTAATTAAGCAATAGTAATTTTTTTGTACTCGGTGATGGTATTACCAATTCAATTTGAATGCATCACTTATATGCTATAGGTGATGGATGGTGGGTGGTGGTATTTTTTAACAAGTAAGAATAGTATTTTATGTATTAATTTCTGGTATAATTTGTATTGACACATGATACATTAGTTTGCAAAAAAATGTTCCAAAAAAAGAAAGAGAAATAATAGAACATAAAGAAGACATAGTATTCCACTTTTTCATTTTTGGATATTTAGATGATAGTATTCTCATAAATATTTTATTGGATATATGATATTTTGGTATAGTTTTAATTAAGTTATGATATTCTTCATACTTGGTGATGGTATTATCATTTTAAGATGAACCTGTCACTCATTTTTTATGATGTACTATGATATTTTTAATACATAAACATGATATTGTATGTTTAGAGTTTTGATATAGTGTTTATTAGGGCATGGTATTCTTCATACTTGTTAATGGTATTCTCATATCCTCTACGACTTTCTAGTACAGGTTTCTAAAATTCATCTAAAGTCATTTATCAATGACCAATTTCTCAAACCCAATCATAAAATTAAACAAAACGCAAGTTAGTGCTTCATCTTTGTCATTTATCATTGTCAACAGAAGCGTTTACCATTCAATAGAAATAATGGTGGTATTGTTTAAGTTTAGTATAAATGGAATTGCAAACATATTAGATTTGGTCAAATAAAAGATGCTATTGTTTTAGAGCGTTGTCATCTTAAGTGCAAAGAAGCCTAAATTCTTGTTTCTTTAAAATTGATGGTAAAATAATAACGACTTTAGTATAAATAACTTTTTAAAAATTATGTTACTTTATCAAAATCAAAGTAACATACTTTAACACAAAAAAAGAGATAAATAAACACTTAATCAATTCTATTTAGTAGTTAATAATTTTTAAGAAAATGTAAAATATGATAAGAAAAAAGAAGAAGAAGAAGAAGAAGAAGAAGAAAACATTGTAATTTTATAATTATATCCTTACAAAAATTAGATTACTCAAGCCAATTTCATACAACAACACAAGCTATAAAATCATCTCCAAGATTATCATTGGCAAGCTTAAAATTTCCCTAAAAAATCTTATAGGTCCTAATCAAGAAGCTTTTAATTTCAACACATTAAAGATAATTAAATACAAAATAAGCGCAAATTGATAACTTAACAAATTCCCCCACACCAAACCTTTGCTCGCCCTCGAGCAAACATGTCAAACCACTACACTCTATCAATTCATCCTTCATAAGATCAAGTACACACAATCCATTAACTTGGGCCAGTAAGACTTAAGTTGCAACACATATCATAATCGCTTTTCACCAATGCAAATAAACAAAGTCAAAATAAGACATCTTTGTTCAAAAATAGATATGAAATTAAAATGAATCCTTCTCACAGATTTCGCTCTTACACTCAAATGTTTCAGGCAAAGTGTTTCTCTCAATCTCCCTCTAAAATATTGCACTACCATAGGCTTGTAAATTCACCAGTTATCATTCATTCAGATCACATGAGCTAATAAATCATAAAGACTTTATTCAGGGTTGTAATGGGGCTAGGTTCACAGGTGAGGTAAAATTGGAAAAAGGTTAATCACAAGCATTCATAAAGTATCAAGTAAAAGGGACACTCAAATTCAAATTCTAAGATAACACATGAATACAAGGAACTGCAACTACTCATACTAACTAATGCTACTATGCTTTATTCTTTTTCTTTTTCTTTTCTTCTTCTTCTTTTTTTCTTTTTTTTTCCTTCTTTTTTTTCTTTTTTTTCTTTGATAATGAAGAACAATAAAAACAAGAGGAAATAATAGCAGCATAATTTAACGAACACATGAGTAGAAGAGTCTATAAAAATATCTCAGAATATAATACATAACAAAAGTCCCAAATTACTCAATACTTCATTCAACTTGTGATGGGTAAGGCTAATGGGATTTTTGGGTTTTAAAAATAAGGTGATTGATTGAAAAATAAGGATAAAGGCTCAAAAAATATTTGCAAAGGGAAAATAAGTGGGTGGGTTATTTTTAAGCTAAAGGGTTTAAAAACAAGGAAGGCCTTAATCATGTATATATCTGGTGTAATCAAATAAATTCAAATCGGTTCCGTGTAAGTTCTGAAGGCAACATGAATAGAGGAGCATCACACAATTCAAAGAAATAGTATGACATAAAGATGATGTCATTTA
>JANQAP020000584.1:4295519-4308828 GCA_026874005.2 Erythroxylum coriaceum
GGAAGGATGTCTGGAGTAGCAAACCATCCTTATAACCAGACTTAGCATACCGAATGACATAATCCAATACCTCCTCCTATACAAAAGCAAACCTAGGGGGTTGAGTCAGATGTAAAATTATACTCCACATCGATTTACTATAGCTACATTTAAAAAGCAAATGGTTGCGTGTCTCATTCATATCCTTACATAGAACACATAATGGGTCGTAAGATTCGAACCACTTATCTTTAGTTCTCAGTCAATTTTTAATCACCAACCACATAAAATTGGCAGCCTTAGGGCAGAGAACCTGCTTCCAAACTATTTCAGACCATGACACAGCTACACCAGGGTCAACAAGTAAATTATGCGCAAATCTATTGTTAAAAATGCCACTAGTATGCAAAGTCCACTTTATCCTATCCTTCCTACCAAAAATCAGAGTGTCAAGTAAATACCTTTCCAATAAATGGGAATGGCAAAGTAATTGAAGTCTCGGCCACTCTTGCACAATCCACGCAACCGAGGCCTCCATAGGGATCCTTCTTCATAGCACATGTATGTCCTCACAACTCCACAAAGGGCTTACATTTAACCAATTATCAAACCACCAATGAATATCTTCACCATCTCTTACCTCATATTTCAAGCAAGGAACTCTCTAAGATTCAACAAACCCTTAAAAAACCACAAGTCCCTTCGATTACCCTAGAGTTGCCAAAAGTTGAGATTTTGAAGATAGTAAGTCTGCACCCATTTTACCCACAAGGCTTCCTTATCCACAAATAATCTCTATATCCTCTTAAGGAGTAGAACCTGATGAATTCGGTTGATAGACATAATACTCAAACCCCCTTGCTTCTTAGGAAGAATGACTTCACTCCGTTTTACTTTGGCCCCTTTACAATTTTATGTTTTTCCAGACCATAGAAAAGATTTTAACACCCTCTCCAAATCCTTAATCACTTTCTTTGGAAGAACCATATGAGTTGCCCAATGTATGTGCATACTACTCAGCACAAAATTGATCAAAGAGACACGAGCTGCTAAGGATAAGAATCTATTATACCATACAAGGATACGGGTTTTCAAATTTTCTATCAGTGGAATGAATTTTGAATATTTAGGATTACGTGTAGTAATCGGTACTCCCAAGTAGCTAAAAGGAATATCTTGCTTTGTAAAACCCACCAAGTTGCATATCCATTCAGCATTTTGGACATCCGAAGATACATAAACTAAACTCTTCTGCTCATTAACCTTCATCCTCGACCAACCAGAAAAGATGCTCACTATGTTCAACATCATCCTGATAACCTGAGGGTCACCCTTGCAAAACAAGAATACATCATCTGTATACAATAGATGGGTCAACTGTAATTCCCGACAATGGTGATTATATTGAAACAACCTGTTACTATGCACCAATTTTGAAATCAGTCTAGAGAGTCCCTCCATCACCAAAGTAAAGAGGTAAGGGGAAAGAGGATCCCCTTGCCTAATCCCCCTCTTATTGAAGAAAGGCTTAGTAGGGATCCCATTCACTAATATGCTCATAGGCGAAGTCTGAATGCATTGCATAATCCAACCTCGGAACCTACCCGATAATTATATCACTTCCAAGCATAACTTCAAGTAATCCCAACTGCCCGTATCATAAGCTTTAAAAAGATCCAATTTCAAAGCACAACTTTTAATAGGTTTTCCAGACTGGTATTCCCCCAACAATTCTTGCAAAATCATTATATTATCACCAATATTTCTTACTGGCAAAAAAGCCCTTTGAGCTTTACTGACCACCTCAACCAACACCTTTTTGAATCTGGCCGCCAGTAAAGTAGCAATAATTTTGTAAACTGTAGAGCAGCAAGAGATCGGTCGGTAATCTGTAATCTTCGACGGCCTCTTTATCTTAGGAACTAAACAAATAAAAGTATGATTAATCTCCTTAAGCATGGACCCTGAGGAAAAAAAAACTCCAATACAGCCTCCGTAAGTAGAGGTCCCGTGATCTCCCATGTTTGTTGAAAGAAATTCACAAAAAATCCATCCGGACCCGGCGCCTTAGAACTATTGAGCCTAAACACCACCTCTTTCACTTGAAGAGCTGTAAATGGCTTAAGTAGCATCTCTTGCATCATTTGATCTAGACAGTACTCAAGAATATTCCCAACCCCAAACCCACATTGCCGAATAGTGGAGCTCTGCATTAGATTCACAAAGTAGGATCAGATATGCTCAAATAACCCCTCCTTATCAGAAATAAGATTGCCCTGCCCATCCTGAAGTTTCATAATGGTGTTTATATTCCATCTCGTCAATAACGAAGCATGGAAGAACTTCGAGTTGACATCCCCATCTTTGAGCCAATTTAAACGAACTTTCTGTCGGGTAATTGAATTCTACAGTTTCAGAGCTTCTTGGCACTTCCTCAATCTTTCCGCTTCTAGAGTCCAAAGAGTTACATTATTAAGATTCAGATAACATAGTCCCTATATCTCTGAGATAGCTTTGCTCAATTCCTTCAAATCCTGATTTCTATCTCTACTAAATTGTTTTATAACAACCTTAGCATACCTCAACTTTTACATTAATTGGAAAGCTTTATACCCAACCATCTGTCTCTCCCAAACCCGATGGATAACGTCCATAAGGCCTTCAACCTGAGTTAACCCATTGAAGAACCGAAATGGAGCTCCTACTGTAGTCCCAACAGTCAATTGATTAATAAAAATGGGTGTATGATCCGAACAAAGAGGCTCTGCAAACAACACTGATGCTCTAGGGAAGGACTGCAACCAGACTTGATTTACCAAAGCACGATCTAATTGTTTCCTTAAGAAAAAGTGTCCCTGTTGTTTATTGTCCCATTTAAACCACCTACCAGTGCCTCTAAGATCCACCAATTCAACTTGTTGGAGCATCTTGGACAATTCCCTCCCTATATTAGGATGTAAATCCACACCACCCTCCATTTCTTCTAAGTTTAAATAGCAATTGAAATCACCCAATACTATCCACGGTGATTGCATACCTAACTGAATTATTCTAGAGTCCTCCCATAGCCAAGCTCTTTAAAACGCAAAATTAGACGCATAAACTATTGTAACTTCAAAATGAGACCTACCTATAATCCAGCAATGCAGATGAATGAATTGCTCACTCATTTGAATAATTTGAACATCAACTACCTGCTTATTAAACCAACACAAAATTCTACCATTATAATGGTAATTATGATTCGACAGAAACAACCATTTCTCCCCAAAACCCACTTCTTTTTGACCCGAACCTTTCTTTATTTTTGTTTCAAGTAGACCAACCAAAAACAAATTATGCTCAGCTATCACTTCTTTAACCATTGACTGTTTAAGAGGGTTATTAAGTCCTCTTGTATTCCATACTAACATTGACATCTTAGGAATTCTTTAGAACAAACACTCAGGGGAGATAACCCCTTTATGTTTCTTTTTCTTACCCTTCTTTCAACCCTTCCCCTTAACAGCTATGACTACAATCAGAGGAGAATGATCCACATCTTCAAATTCTGAATCTAAATCCCTACCTTCTATGTTTAATGGAACCTGCTAATATGCTAGAATCAAGACTTCAGAATTCAGAATAACCTGATTATTAGCTATATCATCCTGTCTATTTTCTCCTACCTCAGATTGAACAGGAGAATTACACTGATTCGAAACCTTCTTGCTGCCTCTATCCACAACATTCACAACATTACTAACAGGGAACTCATCAGAAATGGGCTCCCCTACTGGAGCCACCTCAACATTGTTACCCATTCCCTGCCCCTGCCCTACAACCTCCCCTGCCCTCTTCACCATATCCCTAAGTCCTCCTCGAGCATGAGAGCTTTCTTTTTGGCTCCCATGCTGCCTCCCCATATCAGAATTAATCCCATTACCTTCCTCATGGTAATCCTCAAAGTTTGACTTACCTGTCATGCCTAAGGGAGATGAGATTGCCACCGATTCCTCCTGCGTCCCTTCATGATTCTTCCTACCAGTCTCGACCCAGATTTTTCTAACCTCTGAAGGTGACCAAGGATAAGATATAGATATCTCATCCCTGACAAGTTCTCCGGCTTCTCCAAGTTTGAGAATCGGAAGCGTGATGGGAAGTGGCGCCATCTTAGGAATTTCCACACAGGTCTTTGCGTAACCTATCCTCTCCATAGAAGCTGTCTGAGAATCCATGCAAAGAGGTTTTCCCAACGCACTATCCAAGTGGCTCAAGCCTTCAATCGTCCAGTATTCCATTGGCAATCCATGGAATTGCACCTACAGAGGAATCACCTCAATAGGTACCCTGTCTAAGTCCAGTCAAGTCCAGGATGCCATTTCTGCAAGAATAGGGGCTGGCTCCCAATGTGCCATGACCCCTGTTCAAGAATCTCCTAAACATTAGCACTGTCCAGAAACTTAAACAACACCTTCCCATCCTCTTGGAATATAACCTTTTCAAGTCCTCTTCGTCCCCATCTCGCCTTTGCCCAAGCATTAACCACTGGGAAGGCCAATCGCTTTGACTAGAAGAACCTGACTAGGGTGTTGGACCACGCCTTGGCACCCGCTTGAAACACCTCAATCGGTGGAGAAAAAATGCCCTCTTGAACTACATTAGGGTAATGTTTCAGATCCCTATGATAGTGGTTAATCTTGGGCTTGTTATTCCATGCCCCCTGGAGAAGACGAGTTTAGTGCCTCTCGCGCCTTCACTCCACTAGACGATCCTCCAGCATCTCCCTTATGTAACCCACTTGAGAGGGGAGGGAAGTCCTCCGTAGCCAGCACTGCCCTTTCCTTCTCCATGAAACCAGACGCACCCTAAGGTGGATCTCTGGTGAGGCGAGCACCTCCTCTGCCAGTGAAAAAATCAAGTAAAAGACCAAGCAGGCCCTACAACGTTTTTGGCTTTTCAAAAAGACTCAGAAAATAAAGGGGTAGGGACGTAATCTCACAACAGAAAAGCAAGAGTCAGAATCATAGAAAGAAGTTAGAGTCTCTCTCACTAGAAAGAAGTCAGAGTAACATTTTGATACTATTACATAATTGTATGGCCATTAATAAAGGATTTGATAAAATAATCATTTTAAATCAAATTCATCAAACTTCATTAACTCAGATAATTTAATTCAATTTTATTAAGTCATTTCATTTTAATATACTTAGTGATTAGAATCCAAAAAATAAAATACATTTCATTTAAACATATTTAGTTATTTAAATTAATTTATTAAACTCATTTTATTTTAACATATTTAGTCATTTAAATCAAAATAATTGATCCCCTTTTATTTATAGCATATTTCAAATCATTTAGATCCATTTCATTAAGACATCCCATCATATCACATTTAGGTAATCTAGATCAATTCCATTTAGTCCATTTCATTATATCACATATAGATTATTTCGGTCACTTTTATTAAACTCATTCCATAATATCATCCGTAATGCATTTACTTCAATTTCACCAAACCCATATTATCTTATAATCTATATTATGTTTGAATTCAATTATTTTAAGGCAATTTCAATAAATCATATCATGTTGTTTAACTCCAAATAATGTGATCATGTTCATTCTAAATTAAGTTTAATCCATCTTGTCTAAATTCTTTTGAAAAAACCTTACCATTTAGTTAACTCCATTTCTTTCAGCCATTTCTATTTAATGGTTCTTTATTTATTTTAGATTCATTTTATTTTAAAAAAATTCATTTTACCAAGTAGTTAAATCTTACACTTAACTTTCTTAAATAAATGCTTATAGGATCTTATTGAACCAAAGGAAGTCCCAATCTATGTTTTGATGATGACAAAACATAAGTACTACTAATGAGTTTATTAGTTTAAAGAGAAACAGTATAAGAAGAAGATTAGCCATAACTTAAGAAGATATTCATTGAAGATGATAAAGAAATGTTGAAATTTACAACCTTCAAAGTCAAGATCAGATCAAGGACAAAAGAAAATCAAGACACGTCAAGATTATTTTATACTTTGTAATGTTAATTGTAATCTCATTTTCCTCCTTTTGTAATCTAAAAGGCTCACCATGCATATACATTTCATATTATTTTATTACATGTCTTTTCATATCACGAGGTATTAAAGCTTTTGTTTTTGTTTTCCTAAAGAAAAGCCTCTTAATTTGTCAAACACTCTTTAGGAGACATCTTGAAAGTTTTTCTAAATTATAATTGCATTAAACAAACCAATATGATATTTAGGTAGTCATGATAAATTTCTAAAAACCAATGTTGATATATGGATATAAATTATTTAATTGAATAATTAAAGATAAATTAACATATTTTAATTTATTTAATCTTAAATGTAATTTATGGTTATAATTTATATTCATTGTCAACATATTTAAAACTTAAATGATTACACAC
Organism: Erythroxylum coriaceum; assembly: GCA_026874005.2. NCBI lineage: Eukaryota > Viridiplantae > Streptophyta > Magnoliopsida > Malpighiales > Erythroxylaceae > Erythroxylum > Erythroxylum coriaceum. The sequence continues at coordinate 4,301,923 of JANQAP020000584.1, forward strand.
AAAGAATGAGTTGAAGAGAAAAAATGTATCTTAATCAAGTTGGACTTTAATGTAAAATTTTAGAAACTTTATGATTAAATATGATATATTTAATAAATAAGTACCAACATAAGATATTAAGTCTTATTTGGGTATAATTGATATTTAATTACAATTGATTATAATTCTAATTAATGTTTAATTAAAATTAAAATTTTATTTTAATTATATTACTAAAATATCCATAACATGTCATAAATATGCTTAGGTTCCAAGGAAGCTAGTATTCCTTACCTAATCCGCTATTGCAGAGCTCCATCAATACGTTCTGTGAATACTTTTAGATATTGGATATTTGTGCGACTGTGGTTGTTAGGATAAGTCAATTTCAGAAATTGTTTGAAGGAAACGAAAATAAAATGATATAGACCAAATAGAAGAATTATTCCCTAGTAGTTAAAAATCACAAAATTAGAAAATATGGTTGATATAATGCTGTTGGAATATCAAGTTTCAGGGTTGAATTTTGTATAGCTAGAATTTTAAGGTTTGATTGTTGATATTTAGGCTTAATATTTCAAGGTTTAATATGGCTAGAATTTAGATTTGAGATGATTGGAAATTTGGTTAAGTTTGTTGGAATTTAGTGAGGAACGCAACCAATTGTTATTAGGAAATTAGGAATCACTAGTAAGATATAAGAATCACTCTTAGAAGAAAACATGACACCTTCTAGTTGAAAACTCAACTTTATAGAAAAATTTCAGATTGCTTATTCTTCAAGGGTTGAATACACACATATTTATAGAAAAATTTTTAGAACCCTTATTCTAGTTAGAAAAGGGTTCCTAAAAATTTAAATCATATTGTAATAAAAATTCTATAAGTCTTCAACAACTAGGATAACATATCTAAAATATAATAACATATTTAACTTACTACTACTTCCTTCTGATAAGAAATTCTAACACAATATGAATTTCAACCCTTATCTTTCATATCAACTCAATTCTCATTTTTCATCCTTCCAAATTAAAGCTTATGGTTAACTAATCTTTCCTCTTTTATTTCTTTTATAGACGTTAAGTTCTTTTGTATTAGAAAAGGATCAAACTTTACAACAAGATACGAATTACATTTCATGTTTTATTATGTTTTATATGTTAAGTATTTTATAGAATAAGTAATCTTAACTTTTATGAAATTACAAAAAAGGTTTCGTAATTATTCCATTAGATACAGAATCAGATCTCACCGCTATGTGTTTTTAGAGATGTTTTATCACTTAATATCTCAATTTGTTTTATGTGAATATTGGTCTTTGGTTTATGCGTGTCTAGCATTTGGTATGGGACATGGTTATATTTACCGTGTTGGATGATACATAATTACACAAGTAGAGGAAAGAAAGGATTCTAACATGATTGAGACCGTGCGTTGTTGTTGAATAGTTAACTAATTGGTTTATTTCCAAATCCGAGTTTGGGCGTATGGTGCATGCCAATGCTTGCAAGAAACTCTAAAGTTGGTTACTGTAGTTGGAAGTTACTTTGAAGAGCTTAGAAGCTTATTTGAAAGGTTTGAGATTGAGTTTCAATTTGAGTTATAACCACTGAGAAACATAACTATAATGATGCTTAATCTCATTTACAGATCTTTTTCAATTTTGGGTCGAGAAGAAAGCAACGGCCCCAACGAATGGTGCATTGATGTATGTAGCAGGCTCCGATTGCTGGTAATTATTTCGATCATCAGAGAAATGGTCACTTCTATCAGGACCACCGATTATGGCTCCAACGAGGACGTTCGGATTGGGTAAGGCAGAGTAAAGGTAATGAAAGCCATCGTTGCAGGAAATGTGAGATTGGTGAGTGTGAATAGATGGTGAAGAAGAACCTCTGTGGTGCACATGTTGTGGATACCTGCTTCCAAAACCCACCATGTAAGACGTCTTTGCTGGATTGTCTCCCAAGATATAGTCCACCTGCTTCTTGGCCTGTGCCACCAGAGACTCTGCTGTTACCGTTGAACCCCCACATCTGGTGACTCCACCATTGGACTTGAGGTATTTGGCATACGTCACGAGAAGGAAAGTTGTGGAAGTTACATACTGCATATTGCTCTCACTTGCCTTGTAGAAAAGACCCCCTGAATTACCCAAGAAATTAATGATATTTGTAAAGATGAATGAGAGACAATGAAAATTGCTCACCAGGTGTATACTGGGCCTGGAAACCGGAAGTTCCTGGAATTAGAGAGCATATATAGTTGTCGGAATGGGTTTTATATAACTCGAATTCTGCTGCATTTTTCTCTAAAAATCCCTGTGGAGTAGCACTACAAAGTTGAGGCTTTCCTTAATCTACAAAAATGTTATCGAGTTGAAGAAGAAGCTTAGTCACAGAAAAGACCTTGGAAAGAAGAATCTTGGTCCCAGGTCTCTTGTCATCCCAGCTAAAGGAGTAGTCATCATCTTCTGCACCCAACGTGTGACCATTCGACTCTATGTAAGCCAAGTAGGAGTTGTTCTGTGATGCTCTATGAATCCACGATGCACCCCACAGAAGCTCATCCTAAACAAACAAAGGATGGATTGAACATTTTTGATTGACCTCAAGGACCACCTAGAAGAAGCAGATGATCACCTTACCTGGTATCCTGAGTATGAGCAATAGAATGGACAGACCGCAGAACCAAGAGAGTCACTATAAGAACCTCGATACCTATCTGCCAAATCAAACACCTGCGTAGACAAAACCAGCAACTCTGTTATTGGGAGGGTGAGCCAGGAACGTTGTTTCTTCATAGTCCTTACCGTCATTGCTGTATGGAGTAGTGTAGTGGAATAAGTAGGGTCAGAATCTTTAAATACAATTGAGGCTGCAGCTAGTGCAGCAGCTGTCTCCGCAGCAACATCAGATCCCGGGTTCTGAGCAGTTACTTTGTATACATTTCGAGGCGTGTCCATGTCTTCAGGCCTCTCCCAGCATCGGTGGTCTATATTTGGATCCCCAACCTGCAGAATTTAGCTTATTTTTTCATGAATTATCACTACAAGTCTTTTTTGACTCTACATTTTATGCTCTTGCAGAATGCATTGTCATTTAGTTTGGACTGCTCACTTGAACGTATAAAGTTCCAGGAGCAGCGGTTGATGCTTTTAATAGATAATCAGTGCTCCAACGGATGGCAGCTTTCGCATTCTCTATCTGATTCTCCATTGAACCCGTGAATTCAATCACACTCCACGCCAACATTGTAGTAGTAAAGGCCATTGGCAGACCAAATTTGACATTGTCTCCAGCATCATAGTATCCACCAACAAGGTTCACCTACAACCACCAACAAAAACAGAACAACTGAGTAAACATGGTTAGTCCTCTCGTGGCACTTGACATAGTCCCATCTCCAATTCAAACTGAGAATTTGAAATTACATGATAAGTGGAGCCATCAGACAGCCCTGAGTCTCCCCTCCATGTAAGCCTCTGTTTAGAAGGCAACTTTCCTGAGCGCTGACCCTCAAAAAAGAGGATCGATTTTTCAAGAGCATCAGCATAATCCTGAGAGGTGAAGGCAGAGCATAAAAAGCAAAGTGAGCACAGAATTATTAAAAAGCTTGGCACCAGTGTGGTAACCATAGTAGCTTGAGCCAATTTTCTTTTGCGCTAAAGGTAAGACAAGCTGACAGTTCAATGAAATCGAGGATTGGGTCTGAGTTGGGTCGAGGAGTTGCTATATATAGACAGGAAAGATACAGTGGGAGTTCGTTGGTAGTTAAGGAGAGTTGGGAAAAGGAAATTCATGCTGCTCACGGAAGCAGCTGCACGAAATTTTGGAGTTTTGCTGCGGCCCTGTGGGGACAAGCATCACAACTTTATCCATAAGCGCAATGTATGCTAACCTGGAAGTCAGTATCAAACATGCAAAAGCACAGAATAAATCATAGTTCTCGTGCATTTAGAGAGCTATTAAATTTAGAATAAATGAATTAGCAAGAGGTTTTTCACTGTTGATCACGACATAGTCTTGTAGAACTGCTTCAATTAAGCACGGAAATTAAGCTAAGCCTAACGCATGATTGCTACAACTTTGGATACCGAAATCAATGGCGAAGTGCAGATTTTTGGCATTGAATTTTGTACATACGTTTCGTCTTTTAGCAAGTCACGGATACGTGTGGTAAACATCACATGGGAAGTAATAGCAAAGTTGTGGCTGTCTTGTTCATAATGGTTTTCTATTTTTTCACCGTCAAGTAGAATGTGTTCAGTAACTATTTACAGCAACAATTTGTTAGTTCAAGTCTTCTGTACAGCGTAACTGTCATCCCTCAATCCATGTGATTTGGACATAGAAGTAAGCTTCGAAAATCACAAGACTGGTCAATACGCATTTTTCTTGCCTTACTGTTGATTTGTTTTTGGTTTCGTATGCTTGGGCTTGATAATGAGGCAAGGGAAAGACGGAATCAAATCGCATTATCAAGTGCTCATGACAAAGTTGCTACTGTTAGGATTGAGTAGAATTACTGGTAGTCGTGCTCTTTTTGGTTCGTATTGTCTAGCGTATTAGTTTATAAAGTGGAAGCTAGGGTAGTTTATTTCAAATAATCACTTGAACATGCCTACTGTTAGACCCTTAAGTTTGAGATAGTGGAATAGTGCGGACGTTGATGAGCCTTGACTAATGTTTGACACGTGGAATAACGAAACAAGACAACGACTTGCAAGGAGACAAGGAGGAAAAGGGGCAATGTTAGGCGTTGCCATGCATTGGTACACATTAACAGAATTCTTCGATGATATGCAAGATTTGGATGTGAGACCAAAAGAAGGGTTGAGATAGACATTAAGTGGAAGGTTAGATAGATCACACGTATGACGGAATACACGAAAGTTCCAAGGTAACTTAGTATGTCAAGTATGGAGTGAGTTTTGGTAGAGTTTTGGACCTTGTATGAGTTGACTTGGCTAAGACTAGGTTCTTAATGGACAAAGAATTTAGTGCGTGCTCAAATAGATAGACGATGGCCGATGGAGTTGACATGAGAAAACATTGGATGGACCAGTGTGCTACTAGTTAGGATGACTCATTATCAGCGGATAGAGATGGGGAGATATTGGATGATATAGCGGATAAGATCACAGTGGATGAACGTCAGCTTTAAGAGATAAAGATCACCTGGAAGGATCATCTGAAGATAGAGGAGATCTTCGTGAATATAGATAGATCAATCCTAGATAGATATAATCTTTTATCTTGTTATTGTGATGTAGCTTAATCCTATCAGATAGAATCCTAATTGGACGGGGATGTCATCTATTGGTTAGTGTGATGTAATCTGATAAGGATAAGATAGGATAAGATTGTGATCTTAGCTAGTAGAGTTCTATTAGGATTCTAGCTTAGTCATCTAGAGGTGCCTATAAATAGCTTATTTGAGCCTTATTCTTTATATAATCAGTGTGGGAGACACTGAGATGTGAGAGAGCATTCCTTTGTATACTTTGAGGGAAGTAATAAAGGTTGGCGTTTTTCGTATCTCTTTCTTGTTCTTATTGTTGCCATGAAGTTTTTTTGTAGTATTCTTGTAAGGGTGTGAGAGTGAAACACTGCGAGGGTCATGAGATCTTTGAGAATAGGTAGGTTGGTCGACGACCATGAGAAAAGGCTAAATCTTGATTTAACGGACCTAAGTGAGGTTGCTGTGCAAAGAGGTTAGAGTAACTAGAGGATAAGTTGGTGCTCGATCGAAAGAAAACCTTTGTAATAACTGGTCTTAGAGCCTAATTTCGAGATGGGGGGTGGTAGCAATTTGACAAAGCGTGTCAACAGAATAGAGGCACTTATTGGGCCAATTCCTTAAGAGGAGGAGGATGTCACTTCTTACCACACTCGATTTGAGATGTTGGAGGCGCGAATCCAACAGTTACAACATCAAATAGTCGAGTTGATGAAGGCATAAGAAGATTCTATATGTGAGATCACGATCCTAAGGCGTGTCATTGCAATACAGGACATTGGACAAGCGTAAAGCACTTTAGTGAAGGTGTGAGAGCCACAAGTTTTCGATGGTAAGCAGAGTGTCAAGGAGCTTAAAAATTTCTTGTGAGATATGGAGCAATACTTAGTGACGACAAAGGTTTGTAACTCAGAGAAGGTGTCGATCACAACTATGTATTTAGTGGAAGATACAAAGAAGATGCAAAGCTGTGGTGGAGAATGAGGACATCTAACAACATTAGTAGGGGTAGACCTCCCATCGACACTTAGGAGAAGATGAAGAAGGAGCTAACGGATTAGTTCTTCCCTAATAACACTTCATGGCTCACGAGGGGAGTTTTGAAGAGGTTGAAGTATGACGACTCAGTGTGGAAGTATGTGAGGAAATCCTCATTTTTGATGTTGGACGTGTAGAACATGTCAGAGGAGGACAAGTTGTTCAACTTTATAAGCAGCTTGCAAGGTTGGGCACATATAAAGCTTGGAAGGCAAAATGTGAAAAACCTTCCAAGTGCGATAGCGATTGCGGATGCCCTGGTGGATCTCCAAATGCCACCATCGATTCAAACTAGCTACGAGGGTAAGAAGAAAGGTGGGACACAAAATGTCTCGGAAAAAGGCAAGGAGAAGGTAGGTAAATCTTCTCAAGGTAAGTCCAAGAAACAATCAAAAGGAGGTATTGCTTGTTTCATTTGTGAAGGGCTGCACTTTCCTCGTGAATTCCCAAGATGGAAGGTGGGTGAGGAGTAAGTAAATACTATAGTCACAAAAAATCAAGGAGAAGGAGAGAAGGACTCGATCGAAGAAGTCAACCTCAGTAGTTTTGCTATGTTAGGCAAAATAGATGTAACATCCCATCACCAATGGGAAGGGTAAAATAGTAATTTGGAATAGTTTATAAGTGCTTAGAATTGTCTTGACA
>JANQAP020000584.1:4317773-4336056 GCA_026874005.2 Erythroxylum coriaceum
CCAACCTTTGTAAATAATTATGTCAAAGAAAACGTCAACTTTTGTGTTTCTGTCTGGTTGTTATAAAATTAACCTGTGATAGTGGGTAGGGGGTGGAATGAAGCAAGCAACTAAAGGGTCTTCACTTTGTGTATAATTCATCATGAAATTACTGTACACAGTTAAGCAAAGGCCACTTATGCAGCTTATTAATAATATCGTTATACTTTGCCCATCTATAATTCATTGGCTTTACTTTTCCTGTTAAAAAGATTCATTTGGAAAAGAATACGACTGATAAAACTTGAAGTGCTTTTAAAGAAAAAGGGTCTTGAAAAGATCCACGCAAAGTTAAATGCATGCGTCGAAATGGTACTTACAAAATTAAACAATTTATTAAATTAAATTTTTTAATTTAATAAAAAATAATTATTAAATTAAAGTTATTTTTTAAAAAATGAAAAAAATAAATAAAATAAAAACGTCGAAGAATGCTTTCCGCGATGTTTTCGAAAATGTCGCAGAAAGTATTCTGCGACGTTTTCAAAAAAATGTCACAGAAAAACTGACTTTCTGTGACGTTTTCAGAAAACGTCGCGAAAAGTCCAATCTTTCTGCGACGTTTTTAAAAACGTCGCAGAATGTCAATGTTGTCTGTGACGTTTTTCCGAAAACGTCGCAGAAACCTTTTGCCTGCACTACATTCTGCGACGTTTTTTGTGACGTTTTTTAAAACGTCGCAAATAGTATTCTGTGACATTTTTTGAGATTTTGTGACGTTTTTCAAACGTCACCAATTTTGCTATTTTCTTGTAGTGATAGGTCATTCCGTTATAGAATTTTTGATTAATAAGCCACTTCTTAAGCCCAGATAGGGGAATAACCTTTTTTTTATATATATATATACTTGGCAAGAAAATTCTAAGATATTTCATCCCATGTTGTCATGGATCTTGTTGGTAAAGTTTTTAGTTATGCTCTTGTCTTTTACCTTATTGAAAAAGGGAATAGTCTTAATTTAATGGCATCTGTGAGACATCATTAAGCTTTAGTGTGTGACAATACTTTAAGAGCATTGAGAGATGTATACTTAGATCTTCAATGGGGAGATCTCTAAACTAATTCCATCATACCATGGAGAGAAATGAAGGTTTTAGTTCAAAGTAGTTGACTTTAATATTAGACTTTAACATACCCAAACTAATCCTTTGAGCATTTGGTGTGGCAACTTCCTTTAAAGATCTCATGTTTTATATAGTCATTTTTGCTTATTCTTTATATAGTCATTTTTGCTTGTTCAACCTCTATTTATCTTTAAAGTCTCCTTCTTATATGTAGAGTTCATTCCAAAAATTTAATGTATGTTATGTTTTAATTGTAAGTATATGATGAAACTATAGCTGGCACTAGTGAGTATAGGTCCATCCTAGGAGGACTAGTTATTAACTACTAATTTATTATAAACTTAATTTTCTAGAATATCAAATACTATTGAATAGATGAAAATAAATGAATAATTTTAAATAACCAGATCAAAAAGTGATCAAGTATAAAACAATTGATGAATAAACTAGATCTAGGTAAGATATTCCCTAAGAAATTTCCTATGTTTTGCCTTCACTTTAACTTAATGAACAATAATAGTTCCTTAGATAGGTAATAATTACTAAGTTATAATTATATTCTTTCTTAAGCAAAATCTATATTCTTATACAGTTAATTGAAATATTTTTCTAATCAAGATAACTACGTAATTTATTAATCTGATTAATGAATTCTTATGATAAATTTTACACTATCTTAGAAAGATCATGCAATTTACTCTTAAGTAAGCCATTCAACTACTAAAAAATTAGGGTGGGATCTAATTATGCACACAGTGGAATAACAATGAAACTTGGTCATTTGATTTTCAAAAGCTAAGATCACTTAAATTTTATAACATGATTAATGCATGAACATAATAAAACATGAATCATAATTTCATATCATATTATGTCACATGATTCGTTTCTTAAAGTTTCCTTTGGATAGTTCCTAAAATTAATTCATTATAACCACCGCAGTCATACATGTGTTAGGCCTCTAACATTAACTACATGAATGAGTTGAAAGAACTCTATAAGTGGTAGAGAAGGCTAAGAAAGAAGTGTTAGCTTCTTTAGAGTCTAAGTTTATACATAATAAGATTAGGACCTTTTAGTAATTTAATTCAAATAAAATTCTAATTTCAATTAAATTTTAATTCAAACTATAATTATCTCAAATTATATAATTAATTCAAATTAAATACTGGTTAAGCTCAAGTAAGATCTATATCTCATATTGATCTTTATTTGTTAAATATTTCATATTTAATTATAAAGATTGTCAAATTTTATAATCAAGTCCAACTTGATTAAAATTTCTTTTTCTATTTTCAATCGTTTTATGTGTGTGACTTATTAGGTTCCTAGATATATTGGCAAGAGATATAAATTAAAACTATAAATCATATTTAAGATTTCATTCTTTAATTAAATTGATATCCATATATTAAAATTGATGTTTGGCAATAGATCATGATTAGTCAAGTAGTAGGAATGTCAAAGTAGTTTTAACTAACTTTTTCATATAAAATTGTTGTATATAACTCAATTATTTCTTCATATTATGTCCTAGTTAGATAGAGTATAGAATTAATGTTTACTCTGTTTAAATCCAATCATGTTAGTTATTCATAATAAATAATTCATTCAATTAATCACATTTAAAAACTCTTTTCAAAGTTTCATTCCTCTTTGATTAAGGATCTTTTGAATCAATACCATTTGAGAACAATGAAACATTTTTGCTAATCACTTTAGAGTAATGATTCTTATATTGATTACCCAATTACCTCAATATGGTTCATATTATATTTATTGACCGCTAACTAAGCTACCTTTGAATAGAAATGTCATAAGTAATATAAAAAATAACAACCTTATATGAGATACTTTAGAGATCCTAAATTAAATGATCCCTTATGCAATCATTACAGTGAGAATTTTTATAGATATACAAGTAATATTTTAAATAAAATCCTCATATCATGTTAATTTAGTAAACAAATACTTACACGTGTGATTAAGCATATTCTTATCTTAATCTATGAGATCGACTATTTTCTCCATAAAGAATAAACATAATATGAACTAATCTTTTTATATTTTTCCAATGTTCAATTTTAATAGAATAATAACTAGGAGCAATTTGTGAATAATATATAAATATAATAGGAATATCATAATTACGATCTTATCAAATTTTATTTATAATGTATATTTCTTTTATAGATTTCATCATAAATATTTAAATATGTATAAGATAAAATACCTTTAAATAACTACATCATTAAATTATAACCAAAAGACATGTACTCGAAGATACAAGTTGATAAAGATAGCAAGATACGGTGGCAGTTCGTTGGTAGTTCAGAGGAGTTGGAAAAAGGATATTCATGCTGCTCCACGAAATTTTGGAGGTTTGCTGTGGCCCACAATCATCACAACTTCATCCAGGTACGGTAACGTGTAAGCCGTTGTCGAACATGCAAAAGCACAGAATAAATCATAGTCCTCGTGCAATTAAAAAGCTATTAAATTTAGAATAAATGAATTAGCAAGTGGTTTCATTGTTGATCACAACATAGTCTTCTTGAACTGCTTGAATTAAGCATGGAAATTAAGCTATAGGCTAACGCATGAATGCTTCAACTTTGGATACCGAAATCAACGGCGGGGTGCAGATTTTTGGTATTGAATTTTGTGCATACGTTCCTTTAGCAAGGAAGTCACGGATACGTGTGCTAAACATCACATGGGAAGTAATAGCAAAGTTGTGGCTGTCTGTTTCGCAACGATTTTCTATTTACTTTTCTTTCACTGTCAAATAGAATATGTTCAGTAACTATTTACAGCAACAGTATTGTTAGTTCAAGTCTTCTGTACAGCATAATTGTTATCACTCAAACCATGTGATTTGGACATAGAAGTAAGCTTCAAAAGTCTATCCCTATAATTACTCCTTTGTTTATCCAATCTAACATATCCCTATAATTACTCTTTTATATACAAGAGTAACTATATATACAAGATTGTATATACAAGAATAACTATATATACAAGAGTAATATTATTGGAGGTTTTTCTAAGAATATAATTCTATCCAAAGTGTAATCGTATTTATATATATTGCCTCCATATGAGAGAAGAATAGTACCATAGTTATTGTTTACCCTAAAATGTATTGTTTTGCATGTTATTAGAGCAATGCCGAATTTAACTTCATTAGTTTAGCTGCCGCTAGCTAGTAACTATAGCTGTAGTCACCATCATTATGCTTTTCCATGAAGTATTATACTTGATGAGACCAATTACTCATTATGTTCTTAACTTATGGAGATGCGAATAGGAGCACGTAATAATGCTGGATATCTCACTAAGGGAGCAAAAAATCCTACAACTGAAGACCAAAATTTTTAGACGTGGATTACTAAAAATCAAAGAGTGAAAAGTTGGCTTATTGATTTAATGAGTTAGTTGCTAGTAAAATGATTTATTCTTCTTTCTACTACCAGAGAAATATGAGATGTTGTGTTAAAAAATTTCTATGATGGATATGATGAAATCTGTCTTTTTAAATTGAATATGAAATCTTTTAAAACTATATAAGATGGTAGACCATTATCAACACACTACAATGAACTTGTGGCTATTTTTCTGGAAATTGATCATAGGTCAACTTCTTAAGAAGAGACTATTAAAGGAGTAGTCCAATTACATTTAATAATAGCTAGGCTCCACATTCATAATTTCCTAAGTGGACTTGATTATGAATTTGATCAGGTTTGGGGAAAGATCTTACGTAAAGACCCAAAACCTGACCTGGAAAGCACATATGCGTATGTAAGGAGAGAGTATCTACAAAGACAGACAATGGGAGGATCTTGCTTAATCTTTGAACACTCAGTGTTGTTGGCTAATCAAAACTGACAAGGATCATCATCTGCCTCTCGAAAGAATCACAAAAATCAATGTACTAGAAGGTCTAACAATTTTATGTGTGATCATTATGGTGAACCAGGTCACTCGAAGAAATGTTGTTACAAAATTATTGGTTGTCTTGACTGGTGCGATTTTAAAAAACCCCAAAAAATGTTGTTGGAAAGGCTATGGCAACTATGAATGAAGTGGAATCTAAAGGAGAGGAAAAGTCAGTGCCCATGGAAAATATTGCTTATTCAGGTATTATGGGTAATGTAAATGCTTTATCTACAATTTCTAGGAAAAATATCTAGACTATTGATACAGGTTCATTTGATCATATGATTAGAGATTCTAGCTAATTATAGTCCATCAGTCTATCCCCTCAATCCATTATGTCCACAACTGATGGTAGTATATGGTTTATTGTGGGGCAAGGATCTGTTACCTTGTATAATTCTCTTACATTAAATTCAGTCTTAGCTATGCCATCCCTTGAGTACAATATCCTGTCTGTTGGAAAAATTACTTCAGCTCTAAAATGTACTATAAATTTTTAGCCTTCGTTCTATGTCTTTTAGGATATTCGGGTAGGAAGACTCTTGGTTGTGGTGTTAAACGAGGCAAACTATATTACTTGGAATTAATGGAGAATAGAGGACAAAAATTTAGTCATGCATATCAGACTAATAGTAAAAAAAACCTGAGTAAATGTTTGGTTATGGCATCAATGGTTTGGTCATCTTTCTTTTAGATATCTTAAGAAAATTACAACCATATCTTTTTTAAACTTAAGTGATTTAGATTTTTATTGTGATGTTTTCGAACTTGCAAAAAGCCATCGTATTCCTTATTTTCCTAGATTAAATAAAAGTTCTGAGCCATTTGCAGTCTTACATTCGGATGTATGGGGACTTGCAAAAATTCTTTCATTATCTAAAGTTAAATACTTTGTTATGTTTATTGATGAATGTAAACTTATGAGTTGGATATCACTACTTACGAAAAAAGTGATGTTTGTATAGCATTTTGACAATTTCATAACATAGTGAGCACTCAATATCAAAAACCAATTTAGGCGTGGCAAACTGATAATTCCATGGACTTTATGGATGCTACTATTGAAATTTTTTTGAATGGTTTAGCAAAAAGTAGGAATAGAAAAATATTAGAAGTGGTTTGTACTTCTCTCTTTGGATGAACATGCTATGTTTTATTAAGGAAAGACAGTAAAATCTACTGTTTATCTCATCAATAGATCACCATCTTGGGTTTTAGATTTTCAAACTCCTCAGTAGAAAATACAATCCTTACTTTCAATTCCTCATCTCTCTAACCTTGAACCTAGAGTTTTTGGCTATATAGTTTACGTTCATATCCCTAAGATTTTGAGAACTAAACTTAATCCTTATGCAAAAAGATGTTTGTTTTTTTGATATTCAGATTTTCAAAACAGATATTAGTGTTATGATCCTTAAACTCAAAAATTACATGTAACTTTAGATGCCTGTTTTGGAAGTTAGAACTGATAGTTGCATTTTGCATGATGTTTTAGGGTATAATCTGGTAAGTATTTAGCGATAAATTGAGAGTTAAGTGTGTGTTTATGTGTTAATTATGTGAGTTTGTATGTTTATGTATCTTTTATGGTTTAGTATGAATCTTTGAGCCTAATTGTTATATTTTTGAGGTACCTTGATGTGTGTGTTAGCGTTGTAGGGTAAACAGGGAAGAATGATGAAGATTTGAAGAGTTTCGGGCTAAAAGACATAGGTCACGATCGTGCATAGTGGCTATGATCGTGACAGAGAGTGAAGAGCCAGAAGCAGCCAAGCCACAATTGTGCCACCAGAGGCCACGATCGTGATAGAGAGCGTCAAGTCAGGCCATGATGGTGTACTTCAGGCCATGATCATGACAGAAAGGATAAATCACTAGTCACAATCATGGCAGGTAGGGACACGATCGTGCCCTGCATCGGGCTGACACAAAAACTCAAAATTTGAGTGATTTTTTAGACCGTTTCAAACCCGAGTTTGACCTAGGGCTGCTACAAAATAAATAGCACACTACAAGATAGTTGCCAACAGTCATTAGAGAGTGAAGAGAGTCATGCCAAAAGAGCAAAATTCTATCAAATCCGACAGAGAACTAGAGAGAGATCAAGAGACTGAAAAAGGAGACCAAGGAAGAGAAACACGAAGACGTGTTAGACGCGAAGTACTTTTCGGAACAGGTGGTTTCTTGCCATCACCGCTTCGAGATTCTGTTCTCGACATTATTTCCAATTATTTCAGTTTTATTTATGTATAGAATTGAAATAGGCATTGAGATTCGTTTTGTGAATGTTGAGTTTACATTTATACTCACTTTCGGATTTTGACTCTTAAGATTAATAAAATTTATTGGATTGTGTTTTCTTATTGAGTTAATTGTGATTTCAATTTTGTTCTTAATAATTTGGCAACAAATTGAGAGGGTAAGCTGGGTAAAAATCATCGATTTGGGTTAACGAGAGTTAGGTGAATCGATAGGTAGAGAATTAAGTCAAACTGGTAGAGTTGTGTAATGAGAAATCGAGCATAGATTCCCGATAGGTTAATAGGCAATTTTAGAACTAATTTAGGTGTTGGACCAATTGGACATTGAGAGATTGCAATTCCCATAATTTGAATTAGGGATTACTAATTAGGGTTAAGAATTATAACTCGAGAGAGAGAGCAATTCACCCTAGGACCACCTAGACCCATTAATTCAATAATTGCATAATTGGTTAGGTTTTCTTAGTTTCGAATTAAAATCTCCTTTCTCTCCATTGGTAATTTCTAGGTTGATTTTTGGTTGGGCTATGATTTTGCTATTTTGTTTACTCTCTAGCACTTTAATTTCTCATATTGATTATTTATTGATTTAATTTCTGCATTAGTTATTTAATTAGGTTAATTGCGAACTTAGCTGCCTTTAGATTTTAGGACTAGTTCCCTTCCTTATGGGATCGATACCTTAGGTACTACGTGAATGACCCGTGCACTTGCGGTAATTACCAAGGTTATAATTAGTAAAACTTAGCACGTGTAACCTTGAGCAAACAAGTTTTTAACACCGTTACCGAGGAGGTGATATTTTAGTTCTTTAGTCTAAGGCTTTTCCACTAACTTTTGTTTTTTTTAATAAAAAAATTGGGGCATAAATTAGAGACACATCAAGACATCTTAGAATGAGAATGAGACATCCAAAGAGTTAAATGATAAGAAGAGGTAAAAAGAATAATCATGGAGGATATATATTATAAGGACTCTTACATAATTCAATGAGCCCCAATTTGGTTAGGAAAATCATCATCCTTATACGCACCCATACGCTTCGAGGTTACAGAACCAACCCAAATTCTATTGGTCCAACAATGTAGGGAATCATTTAGGACATCAAGATGTAGTTGAATTTTAATATGATGAATCCAGTTCATGGGATTCCAAGCTAGACAAAATCATGGATAAACTCACAGATATGGAAGAGAACTAGAAGAGATTGGAAAAGAAGTTTGAACGAGTAACAGAAGATCATGCATTTTCTATTCACAATCTAGAGGTTCGAATAGGCCAGCTTTCTAGGGAGTTTTGTAAGCAAAGTGTGGAAAACTGCTTGCGTAACATGAAGGTAAATTCAATAGAGCCATGCCAGGCTATCACACTTAGGAATAGGGTAGAGCTAGAAGAACCAGAGAGAAATCAAGCTAATCCCAACCTTATAGAAGACCAAGAACTTAAGAAAAAGGATGAAGGAAAGGATAGAAGCCCCTCACACTATCTGCCAGATCTTAGTACACCATGTTTGAACATCGAAAAATCTAGGATAGATGTCCATGCACAGAACCCTACCCATTGGATAAATGATGATGAAGAGACATTCAACATGAATAGTGTATTTAAGAATCCGAAGGTTAGTAGCTAATTTAGGATAATTGATGTGATCGAATCTTCTGAAGAACAAGAGGATGAAGAACAGATGACGACAACCATCCAGTTTGAAAAACCGATGAAGGTCTCTGTTCATGAAGCAGAAGAAGCAGAGGAGAAGAAGGTGATTAAGGAAGAGAGAGAGCAAATTACCTTTGTGCAGGACAAACTAATGGATTCAATAGAAGATTCAGGGAGTTTTGTTATTCCCTATTTTATTGATAGTTTGTTAATGAGAAGGATGATGAAATTAATTGGTTTTCTCAACTTTATCAATATTGTCCTTCTGTTCATTTTGTAATTTGTAGCTTACTCACAGGCTACAATATTGATGTTGAATGAAAAGGGTTGAAGCAAGCCACTCGTAATTGATCCTGGCTGAGTTTTAAAGGATAGAGGTCAAGCTAATGACCATAAATTTACACGTTTAGTAGTTAGATTTAAATTGTTGTGTAGTTAGGTTTGTTTTAAATTCTTAAATAAGTTTGAATAATTTGGAACGGTTTGGATTGTTAATTCTTTTGCTCTCTTGAATCACTTATAAGATAGGGAAACACTCTCGATGTCAAGCAAAATTCATCTCAACACTATTGCCATCACCACCTCTATCACCATAAATGGTTTCGTGTTCTAACCCTTTTCTTTTCATTTTTATTAGTATTTTATTCTTATGTTTTTCATATATTATGTTTTATTTCCCCTGGTGTTTGTGTACCCTTCTCACATTGAGGACAATGTGTTGTTCAAGTGTGGGGAGGGATTGTGTATTTTGCTTTTGAATGCGCTTTTGCATACTATATGATAGTATTAGGTTACATTGTGTGAAGTGTGTGAATGTGTCAATGGCTTAGATTGAGTAAAATTTATTTAATTTTGGACATATTCTATTAGGTTGTGAACGATCATTAGCCTGCAAAATTAGTGAATTAGGGGGCCTTTGGATGAATATACAGCCTAATTAGGACTTAGTGTAAATTTGGCACTCTCTTGATTGTCACATTCATTCATAAATTGAGGTCTTTTAGGTTAAGTAGCTTATCTAGTATTTTTCATAAAAACGATAGTTAAAAGCAACAAGGTAAAAAAAAGTTAGTTTAATAAATTACTATTCCGCTAACCTTCGGGTTATGAATAGAGCCAGTAGCCAGTTGAAAACGTGATGTATCTGAGTAACCAGATCAACACGCATCACAAATGTGTGCCTTTATGTAAAAAAGCTATAATGACATTTCAACCAAGTTGTTTAATAAATGACTTAGTTGAGTAGCCGGATTGACATTCATCACAAATGTTTGCCTCCAAGTAAAAGACTAAGTCCAGATTTAAATAAAAATTAAAAAAAGAAGTGTTTTAAATAAACACCTACCGAACTTGTAATAAGCCTCAATTTTCATAGAATTATACTTAGGAACAGTTAGAACGTCCGAGAGATCGAAGATTTATTAATGTGTGTGTACAATTGAAAAGGGTAACTAAGTAACACTTAGGTTTTAATTTAGTTGAATAATTAGTTCAAGACCCCTAGACACATATTTTTTTTGTTAATGAATTGCCATATTTTGAATGATTGTGTCCAAGAATAAAGTTATTTCATGAAGTCAGAGCCATTGTCTCATTATTGCGTTGTGTGTTATGTGTTTTTATGTGTTTTGTTGTTTTGTTTGCTTAAGGACAAGCAAACGTTTAAGTGTGGAGATGTTGATAGTTGCATTTTGCAAGATGTTTTAGGGTGTAATCTAGTAAGTATTTAGCATTAAATTGAGAGTTAAGTGTGTGTTTATGTGTTAATTATGTGAGTTTGTATGTTTACGTGTCTTTTATGGGTTAGTATGAATCTTTAGGCCTAATTGTTATATTTTTGAGATACCTTGATGTGTGTGTTAGTGTTGTAGGTAAATGGGGAAGAACGATGAAGATTTGAAGAGTTTCAGGCTAAAAGGCACAAAAAAGGAGGAGCCAGAAGCAGCCAGGCCACAATCATGCACTAGGTGCCATGATCGTGACAAAGAGCATCAAGTCAGGCCATGATCGTGAAAAAAAAGATAAATCACCAGCCACGACCGTGGCAGGCAGGGCCACAATCGTGCCTTGCATCGGGTTGACACAAAAACTCAAAGTTTGAGTGATTTTTTGGACCATTTCGACCCCGAGTTTGACCTAGCGTTGCTACAGAATAAACATTACAAGATAGTCGCTAATAGTCATTAAAGAGTGAAGAGAGTTGTGTCAAAAGAGCAAAATTCCACCAAATCTGAGAGAGACCTAGAGAGAGATCAAGAGGTTGAAAAAGGAGACAAAGGAAGCGAAACACAGAGATGTGCTAGACACGAAGTACTTCTCAAAACAGGTGGTTTCTCACCGTCGTCGCTTCGAGATTCCATTCTTGACAGTATTTCCATTTATTTCAATTTTATTTACATATAGAATTGAAATAGGTGTTGAGATTTGTTATGTGAATGTTGAGTTTACACTTATACTCACTTTCGGATTTTGAATCTTGACATTAATAAAATTTATTCGATTGTGTTTTCTTATTGAGTTGATTTTGATTTCATTTCTGTTCTTAATAATTCGGAAACAAACTAAGAAGGTGAGCTGGGTAAAAATCATCGATTTGGGCTAATGAGAGTTAGGTTTTGGACTAATTACAGATTGAGAGATTGCAATTCCCACAATTTGAATTAGGGATTACTAATTAGGGTTAAGAATTATAACTTAGGAGAGAGTAATTCACCCTAAGACTGCCTAAACCCGTTAATTCAACAATTGCATAATTGGTTAGGTTTTATTAGTTTTGAATTAAAATCCCCTTTCTCTCCTTTGGTAATTTCTAGGTCGATTTTGGGTTGGGTTGTGATTTTGCTATTTTGTTTACTCTCTAGCACTTTAATTTCTCATATTGATTATTGATTGATTTAATTTCTGCATTAGTTGTTTAATTAGGTTAATTGCGAACTTAGCTGCCTTTAGATTTTAGGACTAGTTCTCTTCCTCATGGGATCGACACTTTAGGTACTACACGAACGACTCGTTCACTTGCGGTAATTATCAAGGTTATAATTAGTAAAACTTAGCGCGTGTAACCTTGAGCGAACATATTATTTAAGGGAAGTTTCAACATCTTCCATTTAGGAGAAGAATGCTAGTGGAGAAAATAATAATGTTGATGGAGGGAATATGTTATAATGCACATCATGAAATGTAGATGAGTGCTTAGAACTGGACGAAGTTATCGATATTGCAGGCAATATAGATGAATGCTTAGAATTGGAAGATACTCTAGTCAAGCTTTGAAGCATTTGATCAATCAAGTGAAAGGGAAAATGGTCTTTATGAGTTACCAAGTTCAATTTCTTACAGTCAATACAAACTCGCCACCAGGTTTGCACTAGGGTGGGAACCAACGCACCTTCCTGATTAGTCACTATCATTATTCCAAACTTCTTTAGAACCACCTAAATAGGACTTAGCCACTTACTATCAGAGATTGGCTAAATGACCCCAGCATCGAGAAGCTTCATCATTTCTTTTTTCACGAATTCCATCATCAGAGGATTCAGCCTACATTGACCTTTCGTTGTGTACTTGGCATCCTCCTGCAACAAAATACAATGCATACATATAGAAGGTCTTATTCATTGGATATATGCGATCGTCCATCCAATGGCCTTTTTATGCTCCCTCAACATTCAAACCAGTCTGTCTTCTTAGTTTGAAGTTAACTTTGCTGAAATGAAAGCTGGAAGGGTTTGCTTATCTCCAAAATATGCATACTTTAGGTGGGTGGGAAGTGGCTTTAGTTCCACTTTAGGCACCTACACATTAAAAGGTAACAACTTTTGGTAAGATTTGGGTATCTACATGGAAGCCAAATTATGCATTTTTGGAGAGTTCCCCAATGATTCCAAGGTAGATTTCATTTCAACTAGCTCTTCTCCCACTTCAACATCATTATTGTCTTCTGCTTCCATACGTTTAGTCAAGACTGTTTCTAAATGATCCTTGTAACTCAATCTAAACATTTCTTACACTAGAGGATCAATCACATCAACAATGAAACAGAGTGATCATCATAAGGATTTGTTATGGCATCAATAATGTTAAAATGAATCACTTCTCTATCAAATTCCATTATGAGGATGCCCTCACGAACTTAATCTGAGTTGTATTAAGGAACGGTCTCCCCAATAAGATAGACATAGGATTGTACAAAGTTTTATCATTCATATCAACAACATAAAAATCTGTAGAAAATACCAACTAATTCACCTTCACTAAGACATCCTCAACTACACCATTAGGGTAAGAGTTAGTACGGTCCGCCAATTGTATGGTAACATTTGTTTCTTTTAAAGGTCCTAAATTTAAGGAAGCATAAATTGAACAAGGCATGACATTAATTGAAGCTCCCAAATCTAACATGGCTTTATTGATCTCAATATTACCAATTTTATAGGCAATAGTGAACATACTTGGATCCTGACATTTTAGAGGTATTTTCTTCTTAAAAACCACAAACACGTTCTCACCCATCATCACCTTTTCGTCACCATTTAGCTTTCTTTTATTTGTATATGATTCCTTAAGAAATTTTATGTTCCTCGATTCTTGCTTAATTGCATCTAGCAAAGGTATGTTCACTTATACCTTCAGGAAAGTCTCTAATATCTCCTTATCTTTTTCCTCCTTGTTCAGCTTTGCTAATCTACTAAGAAAAGGTGGAGGATTAGCATTAAAAATATTAGGGCTTTTGAAGTTTACCTTTGTGCTAGATGAGGGGTTTTCTTCATTTCCTAACTCCTTCTCGATTTCTTCTTCATGGCAATCTTTGGAGAGGTCCTCTTAGGAACCTCAATCTCCTTGCCACTCCTCAAAGTTATAGCACTGATGTTCTTTGGGTTTACCTCCAGTTGAGATGGCAGCTTTTCTCCACTTTGCGACTTTAGACAGTTGATTGCCCCTACTGTCTGACCCATTTTGTTTTCGAAGTTCTGTATGCTAGATTTTACCTCTTGAAATTTAAATACGGTCTCCTGCTGAAGCTGTAGTACACCCTATTATAATTGAATATTGTTAGAAGAAATAGTATTAACCAAGTCTTCTAGAGATGTACCTGAATTAGAAGAAGTTTGTGGCGTCTTTTAGAAGTAATTCTACTGCCTATTCCCCCTATAATTCAAGTTGGGATAATCCTTCCAGCCTGGGTTATACGTCTAGGAATACAGGTTTTACTGGTTTGGAAAATTCCCTCCTATAGTATTCACGCATTCCATATTTCCCTCTTGCAATGTCAGACACTCATCACTCGGATAGCTTATGTTTGCATATTCCACATGCCTTTACCTGTGCCTGTTTGACTACAAGTTTTCTTGGAAAATACATTATCTCATCTAAATGATGTTTGTGGATGAATTACTTACCTAGTTTACACTGCGAACATCATTGCAAGTGTTTAATTGTTTAGTATTAGTGGCCATTCGCTTAATTAAAATATAAGCCTCCATAGGAGAGTTTTCACATAATGCTTCACCACTCGATACATTGACTAAACTCCTCTTCATAGTTAATAATCCGTTATAGAAACACTAATCAAGGAGTTGTTCAGGTATGTTATAATGGGGATAGTTAACATATAACTTCTTAAAACACCCTCAGTACTCATAAAGGGACTCTCTATTATATTGTTTGTTGTCACATATTTCCTTCTGTATACTCGTTGTCTTTAATGCTAGAAAATATTTTTCCAAAAATAGCCTCTTCATCTCTATACAAGTGTTCACACTCCCAGTAGGTAGATCAAATAACAAATCCTTTGCTGCATCTTTCAATGAGAATGGGGAAGCCCTCAACATGATTTGCTCGTCTGTCACCCCTAGAGACTTCATACTCAGACATACCACATTGAGTTCCTTAAGATTCTTATGCACATCCTCACCTACAAGACCATGAAAATTAGGCAACAACTGTATTAATATAGACTTAAGTTCAAAAGTAACATGCTCAGCAAAATTAGGAAATGTAATGTATAAGGGTCTTTGGGTTAAGTCTGGTGTAGCCAATTCCCTTAGTATTCTTAGGTTTGCCATTACTTCTTCAAATTTGAGTTCTCGTTCTACCTCCAGAGTTGTTCTTGCTTCCCTTTGTAACCTTTGCAATGTCCTTTCGATCTCTGAATGAAATAGTACAGGTTCTCTATGAAGAGATCTGGTCACTACCATACACCAACACTAGTAAATGTGTAAAGATTGCAAAATAACCAAAAGAAAC
Source organism: Erythroxylum coriaceum (assembly GCA_026874005.2). Lineage (NCBI taxonomy): Eukaryota > Viridiplantae > Streptophyta > Magnoliopsida > Malpighiales > Erythroxylaceae > Erythroxylum > Erythroxylum coriaceum. The sequence continues at coordinate 4,332,982 of JANQAP020000584.1, forward strand.
AATTATAAAAAGATATATACATAAAAAACCAATTAAAATAAAAAAGAAAACTAAAGCACCACACTCCCTGGCAATGGCGCCAAAATTTGATAATGCATGTCTAGTGCACCGCAAAATTTACTTAACTCTATGCACTAAAAGTTTATAACTGTGGTGAGTTAGGATCGTATCCACAAGGAATGTTCAGTTATTTTTGTAATGAAAATAATTAATGTTAAGGAAATGAAAAGTTGTGTTAGGTTGATGCGATTTAGAAAAAAATAAACTTAAACTAATAAGAGCAAATTATAGAAAACTGTCAAAAGTAATAAAAGTGTTGAATATATGTAAAATTCGATTTTTGGATCAATGTTGGCCTAGACACAATTAAACATATCTCATTGTTATAATGCTTACACACCTCTCCTAGAACTATTGATTGTAAACTAATAACAAGTTCTGCTAATCCTGATTTTCCCTTAGGTCGTGTATAATTAAAACAAGCTCTTTAATTAAACCTAATCACTAGTATCTACAAACGAGTCTCAAACAAAGCGATTACTGATTATATTAAAGATTCTAGCAATGGATTTGTAATAAAACAATCCAATGAATGCATTAAGATCATCTTTACATAATACCTAACTCAATAAATAAAGACCAACGATAATAATCTATAAAGACAAAGATTCAACAATAAACGATGGAAAGATATGCTTAATCGTGACTATAGGCGTCGATTTCACCTCCAAACAGGTGTTGAGAAGCTTAGCCTTCCATGGCCTCTATGGTCTATAAGAATAGTAGCTCTCTGTCATTCCTTAAACCCCAAAATGATATCTATTAGTTTTTGCTGTCACAACATTGTTTTTATACTAAAAACTAGGTTTTCAAGGTGCCAAGTCATAAAAGTCAAGGGCGTGACTTGACAACTCACGACCGTGAATGGCCTCATTGAGGCTCCCAACCTTGAGCTTTCCTTGCATGGGTGTGAGATGATTGTCACACCCATGACTTAATTTTCATGGGCATGAGATGAGAGTTACGGGCACGACTTAAAAGTCATGGTCGTGACTTGACGGTGAGATTCATACTCTTCATTTTATGCATTTTCTTGTTTCTCTTTGCTCTAATCCTTCTCCTTATAATTCCATAAAGACAATTAAGTGTAAATCTCAAGAAGACGACTCAACAAGTGTGCTTTTAACTCACTTTAGCTGTTATGTTTTAAATTGTACCTAAAACCAAATATGAACTAAAGTAAATGTCTTAAGCATTTTAAATCATTAATCACTAAGTGTCATGGATTAAATGTATCAACAATTAAGCAAATATCATTATAACATACATTTTATTTCTAATTATTTATCATTATTTTTAATTAAATAATTTATGCCTGAAGTAATTTCAATTTAAACTCTCCATATTTGTGAACTTTTTGAGATTTAGTTATTTGAGTAGGTAAAATAGGGTATCTAACACTTTTACAAGTTAACAAATTTACCTCGAGTTATTTTTCTTTTCCAGATTAGTTCCTTAACCTATGTTCTTTCTATTTTTCTAGTAAATAAATGGGTGTCATCTTTATTAATAAAAGTGATATTCCTCTATAAATTCTATAATTACTTTCTCTCCATGTTGAGTATATCTAACAATTAAAAGTGATTTCTTTTATAAGATTAAATGAAAACAAATTTCTATAAATTTATCTTTTTACTTACTATAATTTAGAAAACTCTAAATTCAATTAGAAATTGTTTCTAATAAAATTAGAAATTAATTTTCCTTGACTTTCTTAATTAAACTTGAAGTGCTTTCTTTTATTTAAAACACTTCAAGTTTAATTAAGAAAGTCCTTTACATTATTTATTTAGAGATTAATTTCTTAATTAATTAGAAAAATGTTCCTTAATAAATTAAAAACTATTTCAAAATTTTAAAGAAAGCTCATTTTCTCAATTAATAAATGAAAATAGTTTTCCAATTTTAATCAAGAAAAATACATTTTCTAATAAATAAAGAAACATATTATTCAGAAATAAAGAAATATTTTTAAAATAAATATAATAATAATGATTCTATAAGAAAATAAAATAATAAATTTAATTTATCTCAATCAAATTTAAACAAATACATTTAATTAAGAAATAAAATTCTTAATCATTTAACAAAACACTTTTCTTAATAATAAAGGAGTCTAATTAATTAACTTCAACCTAATTATTTTAAATTTTATAAATAACTTTTCTAAAATTTAAATGTCGGAATCAAATTAAGTATTAATCTTAATAACATTAAGAAAATAATTGATTTGGTTTTGGAATTGATTCTAAATTTTAAAGCAATTTTAAAATTCTTGTTTGGTATAAAGTTTAAATTAGTCAAGTGAGGAATACATTATTCCATACTTGAAATAACTTTATTAAATTTTTAGGATTGCATTAATCCTAAAGTGAAACAAACTACTCTTATTCTAGTCTTGGATTTAGAAATCTTATTCCCAAACCTTTTTTATTCTAGGTTAAGAATCCTTTATTCCTAATCTATAATAACCTAAACTAGTAACTAAACACAGATATCCTCCTTAATACAAACCCTAGCCACAAATAGTGATGTTGCCATCATCAAGTCACTATGGCCCAAGCCACCTACATGACCATCTCCTCTATTTAGCAATTGCCTATATTGCTTTACCTTTATGTGTTATCCCTTGTGATGATGAAGGAGCAACATAAGAGACAACACAAAACTTAAGGATGACATCGTTTTCTCTAAGCTTGCATTGGCTACTCATCATGGCAACATCTCCTTCTCGTGACACTTATATCCAATAGCTCCTCCCTCCCTAATAACATCACATACTTCCACTTTTTCGCGTCAAACCTCCAACTCTAACAATCATTTTAAGCTATAAGATGAGCTACCTCCTCTATCGACCAATGCCATTAAGGAGTAACTTCTTTGGTAGTTGAGAACCATGCCTCTGTTAGTAGTGTGCCCTAGGCCAATAGTCATATGCGACTTTTGTACTGACATTCTGACTTATTAATAATATATTATGAGGTATTCTTTTAAATATGCATGTATATTGTTTAT
>JANQAP020000584.1:4336156-4352213 GCA_026874005.2 Erythroxylum coriaceum
ATATGGGCCGAAACTTATTGGGCTTCCATAATCCTAATAGGTTTAGGATTATGATATTCTTATTCCTAATAGGAATAAGGATTAGGGTTTCTTTATAAATAGAGAACATATGTCTCATTAGAAAAGAGACGAAAACCCTAGCCACCAACTGTTCGTTCTTCTTCCAAGAGAAAAATTGTGCGGCGTTCAAAAAGTATTTTTGAACGTGCTAGCACACATTAGCCACTACCCGGATCGTTCATCCTCGTGTGGATACCGGTAGAGGACGTTCGCGCACTGTAGCGTCTACAAATCTGAAAAACAAATACCAATCTGCGTCAAGAGGTAAATCTGTACATGTTGTATAGTTTCGGTTATACTTTTGTTGTATAGTATGGTCCATTCCGCTGCGTATTGTGAATACCTGGGCCATAGGCGATCCAACAGCCTCCACCTATAATAGGAGTCAACTGCCACCAATCCTCCTCATGCCATAATAGTTATTTTATAGGTGCACAAGGAATATTAGCCACTAGCTGCCATCTTATTGCCCATAGAATCATAAACATGACAATAACAATACTAAATCACAAAACTACCATAAACAAGTAATCCAAAATTACCCATATCTGGCATTTTGTTCTTTCATAGTAGATAAGAAAAATTGATGGCAAGCCTTGGAACAACTAGTAAGGTTCCTCATTTGTGACTGAAATGTCATGGATTCGAGTCACAAAAATAGCCTTTTGGTAAAATATAAAGGGATGGCTACCTACAATTGATTACCCTCCCTCAACCCTGACAAAGTGGGGAGTCTTATGTACTACGGTAGCCTTTATAATATTTAAGAAGAATTCTTTTCATAAGAAAACATAAAGCTAAAGCAATTTTACTGATTTATAGGGAAGTTAGTATTTAAACTCTACATCTCTGCTTGTTCACTACTTTTAACACATGACTGAGGAGTCAATATAAGGTTTATGGATTTCTATTATAAACTTTTTAAATTTATTAATTTAGGATTTATGAGGGCTCTCATATCATTATTCAAATCTAATTTGATTTTATGATCTAGGTTTCATAATTTAAATATGAAATTTTCAAAAAATTTAGGGTTTGCAATATTGCAATTTCAATTCCATAATTTAATAACAATAATAATAGAATAAACATAATCAAGTATAGGATTAAAAGATGGCTCTAATATCATTATTAGAAAATCAGAGCGAGATCCAATCCCATCTACAGTAAAATAAATATTAAACCTTTTTGTTTGATTTTTTGAAAGCCAAGATCACTTAAATTTCATAACATGTTTAACAAAAAAAAAAAAAAGCAAGAATCATTATATGTACATTACTATGAAAGCTTGAACCTTTTTCTTATCACTTCCCTCAATTTTCGTATAGAACATGCTCATCTTAACCACCATAGCCATACACATGTCCAGTCTCTAATAGTATCGACAAAACATATTGAGAGAACTCTATAACCAATGTAGAGAGGGTTAAATAAGAAGTGTTATCTCCCTTAGTAATTAAATGAATAAAATTCTAATTTTAATTAAAATACAATTGGTCCCAAATATGATCTAATATATTGATCTTTATTTATTAAATATCTCATATTTAATCCTAAAGTTTCTCAAATTACAATCAAGTCTAATTTATTTAAAACACATTTAACTCTCTTGAACCCATTCTTTGTGTAACCCATTGGGTTCCTAACAATATTGGCAATGGATATAAATTATATCCCTAACCCATATATAGGATTAGACAATTAAGAGTCTTTAATTCATCTTTAATTTTATAATTAAATAATTTATATCCTTAGATTAAGACTAGTGTCTAAAAATGTATCATGATTACCCAAATATTTAGGAATGTCAAAATGGTTTTGACTAATCTTTTCATGCATATTTTTTCATATAAAACTTTGTAAAATATTTTACAAATATCATTAATAACATCAACTACAAATGGTAGAGAACTGATATGATTAGATTCTAATAGAGTAAATATTAATTTTATACTTTGTCTAATCACAAAAGGTTCAAATTAGTCATAGAACGTAGAATTAATGTCTACTATATTTAAATCCGATTGTGAAACTTCTTCATTGTTAGTAATTAATGACATTTGTAAACTTTTTACAATTTTTTTTACCTTGGTCAAGGATTTCCGAAATTAATACTAATCAAGAATAAAGAAATATTCTCCCTAATCATTTTAGGGTGATAAATCCTAATTGATCTAACTACAAACATATAGTTCATGCTACATCCAATAGCTACCTACTGGGCTACTCTTGACTATAATAGGCCATTAGTAGTATCAAAGTATAACAATATGATAAATGCTTAATTGATTATATTTATTCCATAATGTTTAGTGATTAATGTTATGTTGCATTTAAGATACTTAATTTGGTTCATAGTTTGGTTTAGGTATAAGTTAGAGGAATAAGAACCAAAATGAGTTAAATTCACATCCTTGGTGTCTTAATATTGATGTTGAATCTTATTTGATTCAGAGTGAAAAAGAGATGAGTTAGGGTGAAGATGGGACTAAGAATGGAAGAACTGGAGTCACTGTGACTTACACAGCTGTGTATGGGAACATGTAATTCACTAGAAATGTGTACAAACTCAAAGATGATGTTTAAACCATCCCTGTGACTTATATTCTCGTGTTGAGACTTATAAGGCCATATAATTAGGATACACGACTGTGTATCTTAGTTATGTTGCCAACTGTGAACATATAACTTCGTGGTTTCTATAAAATTAACATACATGATCATTACACACCCTTGTTACTGATCGTGTATAACTATGCAGCCTTAATTTTGCATTATAAAATGGAATTTAAGAGGCCAAATAGGGTATGTACAGATTGGAGTCATAAAAGGATGTAGATTTCCTTCCATTTTGAGAGCTATGAACATTAATCTTATTCTTTTTAGTTTAAAAGGGATATCAAGGTTGGTGAACATATTTGGGAATTGATCAATTTTAGTATCAAGATTAGTGAACATATTTGGGAATTGATCAATTTTAATGATGTTCTTATTAATTCTATTTTGGAATTGACTATGTTAATTTGTGTTTGAAGTTTAGGATTTATGTATGAATGATTTAAATAGGCCTACTAGATTAATCATATATGGATTCATTGTCATAATCAAGATTTCAAGTCGCAATTGTTGTTAATCTGATTCATTGTGGTAAAATAATAGTCATGCATCATTAGAGATAACATACCATAGGTTAAATGACCTGAGCTTATGTGGCTATTGCTTAGATTAACTTTTTTTCCTAATCTATAATGCAGCTACAACACTAAATCTAAAGAGCTTATTATAAATGTCTGATAGTAAGACTTAATTAAAAAGCTTATTTTAATTAGTTACAACTAAAGGAAAATGGGATTAAAAGAATTTGTTGTTACGCTATGGTTAATAGTTTCAAAGAGAGGTGTAAGAACAACATAAAAATTACTTATGCACATTCATATGAAGGCTGGGATTGAATCGAGAACTAGATTACAGACTATTGATTAATCTTTGTAATCTTGTATTGTTTGATTTGATTTATCTTCCATAGTTTTATTTTATTTTATTAAATTGAATTCAACTAAACCCCCAATCCTATACATTGATTCATTTATTGTAAAAGCTAATCACACACACTCTGTGGAAATAATCCTTTCTCACCATTTTTACAAATTTGGTTGTGAGAGTTAGATACTATTTTTTTGAGTGTTCAGTACACGTCAACCAGAATTTTAACACCTTGCTAGGGAGTGAAGTAAATTTTTAATATTAATTGGTGTTTTGTACATATATTTTTTTATAATTGGTTTTTGTATTTGTTTATTGATCTTTTTATATTTGTTGGTGTTTGTGTATGATAGCGAGTAGATCTCCTTATCAAGACCCTTTTAAATTTTATCCAAAGATTGAAAGGATACTATAAATATTGCATAAGGGAAAAAACCTCAGGAATAAAGCAAGGAATTGATGTGGAGGAAGCTATAGCTATATGAAAACTCTAAAAGAGTTGGCTACCCTAAACTTGACTCAAAGACCTCTGTGCATTACTTTCCTAAATTTTAATAAGCATATTACTTTTAAACTTAAGTCTGTTTGATACATATTTTGCTAAGGGAAAATCATTTTAAGATCTTTTCCATCCTCACTAAAAGATGTGACAAAATATTGACTTTTTAATTTACATGTAGGGAGTGTTAGCATTTGGACTTAAATGAAAAGGCTATTTTGAAGAAAAATTTTCCATCATCAAAGACAATGAGCATAAGGGAAGAGACTTGTAGGATAAAGTAACATCATAGAGAATCCTTTTACGAGTATTTGGAGCCCTTCAAGAAGTATTATGCGAGTTAGTCCTTTCATAATATTATAGGGCAACTTCTTATCCAATACTTTTATGAACGATTATTACTTGTGGATAGGATTTTTTAAATGCAGTAACTAAAGGAGTGTCAGGTGAAAAGACACTCTAGAAGGCAAAGACCTTAATTGAGTATATAACAATAAACTCTCAACAATTTGGCATTCATAATGATGTTCATAGGGTAAATAAGGTAAATAATTCATCTATAGAGCATCTTTTAGATGAATTAATATCCTTTGTTAGATAGATTGTTGTACAGTAGGCATAGATGAAAGCTTGTAGGATATATACAAATATGAACCATCCAACAGATGGTTGTGAAACTTTGTAAGAGGAAAACATGAAGTATGATAATGTTGTAGGACAAAACGTTTCCCAACAATACAATTCATATTCCTAAACTTATAACCCATATTCTAGAGGTCACCTGAACTTGAGTTATGGAGGGAATAGGCAACAAACTACTTTGCAGTAGTATGTAAAACAATTTTAGCAAGATACAGGATCTCAATTTTAGGAGATAAGGTCTACCATTTAGAATTTAGAGAATGAGGTGAGTCAAATGGCAACTGCTATCAACCGTTTAGAAGCTTAAAGTAGAGGAAAAATGTCATCACAACCTGAGATAAAATTGGAAAATGTTAGTGTCATTACCTTGAGGAGAGATAGGAAGCTTAAGGATCCTAAGAGGACCCCACAAAGGATGGCCAATGAAGAGGACATTATGAGGGAGCTAGAAGAAGAATGAGCTACCCTATATAGTTTGAAGGTAAATCTTGACCCTCCAAGTATGGTTAAGAATAACCCTCCATTATTGCCTAGCAGGTCATTAACTTCAAACAATGAGAACAAGGATAAGGATATCTATGAGACTTTTCATAAGGTTGAAGTGAATATACCGTTGCTGGATGCAATCAAACAAGTGCCAAGTTAAAAATATTCCTTAAAAATTGTGTACCAATAAGTGGTAGTTGATAAGTAATCAAATGATCAAGATGGGTAAAAATATTTCTGTGGTTCTAAAAAAGAAACTAACTTCTAAGTGTAAGGACCTAGGTAAGTTTACCATTCCTTATAAAACTGGTAACACTATAAATAAAAAGGGCATTTTAGATTTAGAAGCTTCGATTAATGTTATATCTCATTCCATTTATGCTTTTTAAAATTTAGGCGTATTGAAAGAAACTAATGTTATCATATAATTGGCTGATCACACTAATGCTTATCTAGATGGGGTGATTGAGGATTTGCTTATGTAGGTCAACGAACTAATATTTCATGTAAATTTTTATGTGGAAGATATGAATGAAGAAACTTCCTATAATTCCGTACCTATCTTACTAGGGAGATTGTTCCTTGACATAGCCCAAACTAAGATAGATGATTATGAGGGCACCTTCATAATGGATTTTGATCAGGAAGTGATTCATTTTAATATTTTTATGCCATGAAACACCCCACCCCAAGATGACCTAATGTTTTTACTATTGAATGACCTTTCAGATAGGAAGTTTCTAAGTAGAAGTGCATAGATAAATTAGAAGTAGTTATAACTAAGGAGAAGACTAAAGTACCGATAACAAGATGAATTTGAAGAAAAGCTCTATTGTTGACAAAAAATTGCTTCTCTCTAACTCCAGATTTAAACTATTTCTAGGAAAGTTGAGTTCTCTTTGGGTTAATAATTTTATGGTTTCTAATGTTTCTCCCTATGACGCATTAGAGATTTAGAAACTAAAAATAAGGAAGATATTTGAAGCAAATGGTCATCACTTAAAGCCATATTAAGAAGAATTTAAGTTGAGAAGGCAAAAGTGGTGACACCTGAAGATTAAACTTTTGTCATGTGATGAAGAAAACATAAAATCGAGCCATCGATAGTAAATGGAGGCACTCTTCGGGAGGCAATCTAATGGGAGTTTGTTCCTTTTCCTTTACAATTTTGTAATTATTATTTGTGTTTAATGTTCCATATTTTATATTTAATATTACATTGGAGACAATACAAGTTTTAAGTGTGGGGGTGAGGAACTTATTTCTTATGTGTGTTTTTAAGTTCTTTTGCATTTTTTTTATATATGTTTTTCTAGAAAATCAAACATTTCTATCTTTTTATATTGCTTTTACGATTATATAGTTATAATTAGAAAGTAGAATTAACTAGAAAAATTCATGGAAACTTGTTCATGTACATATACTTTTGTGTTTAGTCAATGTGCATTTCCTTTAGAAGAGTAATGACTACTAGATAGATATAAGTCAGTGAGATTTTGAGCCTTTTAGACTAATACATCCATATCAATCTCATTGTCTTTATTCATATCTGAACTTCATGACATGTACATCCTAACTTTTTTTTTGAATTTTCTATTCAAGACTGCATTTTTATCATATGCATTAACATAGAAATGATATAGGCATTCTTTGTTTTACAAGTTAAATTAGCTAGATAGCTTACCTAATGAGATGATTTATCTTATTATGAAGCCCTTTAAGCTTTATTAGCCTTTTTTTATGTTAACCATATTACAAGCCTTTAACTTAACAAAATGTCTTACCTAAGATTTAAAGGTATTCGAGCATTTGCGATTGTCGATGTTTCTGGATGCATGAGAGAATAAATTTGGGGGTGCTCATATATACGAGTTGGTTATAGTTGATGGAAGTTAATTTTTATTTCTTATCGACAAGTTCCATTATTGATGTAATTCATTTTAACTTTTTTATAAAAAATAAATAAAAGAAAAGAAGTCATCAATGGATATCATTTGTTTTTTAAGTAATCCATATTAATCCTTCCTCCTAAAGTTACATGGAATGGATGACTTGATTTGATATAAATAAAGGAGAAGTTGTTGTGAAGGGTTGCTCCTTATAGTTAGTGGATTGTTCATCATTAGTCTTATGGGTTTTTTCTTCTTATTCCTTGAATTTCATGTCCTTTGCGGTGTGAATCTTGAATCTAAGTTGTGGAATAGAGTTTTCACATTCATCACAACTGATGGTACCTAGTTTTGAGTGGATTTAATAATTGCACTCAATACTCTATTAAGTGTCTTTTCTACTTAACGAGTTTTGATGGTTTTTGAAATAAATGGAACAAATATTTCCCACCTTAAACTTTGGCCCCATTAAAACCTTTAAAAGTCTTTTGATTCATATTATGAAAGTGAATCTTTAGTGGTAGAGAACTTAAAAGATATGCAAAGTCATGGAATGTCTATATCATGAAAGGTGTTTGAGTATACCTATAGATTGATCACATTTTTAAACACAATATCAAAGTCTACCCCCAGATTGCTTAGTTATTGAAGGGAATGATTTTTGATTAATGACAAGTAAACAACTTGAACATATAGTTCTTTCCGTGATTTTGAACGTTACTCCTATTCTCTTTTGACTATCTATTTTTAGGAAATATGGTTAAAGAGGAGGTGTTTTAATTTTAAATTTGATTTATGATTACGACATTGTTAACAACTTCATAATAATTGTATCATATTAACTAGGTCAAAAGTTTAATTTATACCTTAATTTTTTATAAAAAGGTCTAAGTAGATTTCTATCAATATCTTTCATACCACTTTACATCCTAATATTGCTAAAATTGTACTTGTTACATCCTAAATAGGGCATAAAAGTGATACTAAAGATAATGATAGGATTTATTTAGACTTTTGATGAAACATTAATGTAAAAATCACATCTCTAATTAATGTTCAAAGAAATCATTTTTAATATCATGTTAACGTTTGGTTGGTCCAAATTTTTTAGTTGCGTTACTCCATAGTCCAATTATTATTATAAATAGTAACAATTATTATTTTTATTTAAAATCTTATTTAATTATGTTGACTATTAATGAACATCAAACTGTACTTTTACCTCTTGGATCCTTGGTTAAAACCTCGCACATGTTTTTTTTTTCTTTTTTCCTCTGCACCCAAGTTTGTCTACTGATCTCTCTCTATTTCCAATTTTCGAACTCAACTTTCTTTATCCTCTTTTATTTCCTCCCAATAACCTTCTTACTGTACAATCTCTATTTGCAGGATTCCAATCATGGATCCACTCCTTCGTTTCAGCCCATGAAGAATACTACTGTGCATTATAAGTATAGCACAGGGAACTCAAATTCCATCCTTCCTTTAGGTGCCAGCATCTCAACACTAATGCAGACAGACGACAGAAGACAGCTTGTTTTCTCCTATCATATCTTCTCAATCTTATACAGTCTGACACAGAGGTAAGAGATATGCAAATATAAGAAACTTTTTAGTACATGTTACCAACATAAAATGGCGTATGATACCCACGTTTATTTGTTAACTATTACTCGGGGAAACGACTACAAGGTTATATGATGATGGCATAAAAGTTTCAATTTCTTTTGAGATTTACAACCTTGAAAAATGGATGGACAGGCTATATTTTACATCTGAAATAACAGGAGTATCGTGGAGGTCCCGGATTTTGTGGTAATGAAGTAGGCTGAGAAGCAATGATCTTCTCAAGTTTTCAACTTAGGACAAGTACCGGAGTTTGGAGTTGCCAATGAGCCTGCAGATTATGATGTTTTTGAGTTATAAAGAAGGAAATTGTTCATAGACTGCATCCACCGTTGAAGAACTGAAGACTTACAAATATCTGCCAGACAAGGCTGTTTGGATACTGGATCATCTTGGAATGAAGTTGGAACTTGGCCATACACCATTTCGCAGCTCATATCTTCAAAATCTGATTGTCAAATAGTGGCAAGCTCAGAAACAGAATTGAGTGTATTTCGCATAAATAGCCCCCGACTACTTCTTTCTGTTTTGGAGATGCAAACAAACGAAAACAGAGATGTAACAGAATGCTGGAACTTACTTGGAGTCATTGTCAACGGAAGCCCAAATTCATTGGTGAAGAAATCTTGTGTAGGAATTTTACACATATTCACACACATTCCTACACACCCGCTATTCTCAAGATATCTTGATCACAAAAGAATGGGGGATAGCAATTAGTACCGAAATTCCTATTACTCAGATATATTGCATAATTAGATCCCAGGTAAGAGGTTTATTAAGATTATTACCTACACTTTTTTATATGAACTCCACTTTTTTGCTTCACCCCGTTCACCTCCACTTCCACAACCTAACCCAATTTAAGCATTTAACCACATAAAATGCAGCTTTTCTTGTAAGTTGCAGACACAAAAAACTGGGTATACAAGTTAATAGGTACTGCTGTTTTACCTCAGAAGGCCCAACCAACCACTGAAAGAATGGCACTGTCAATGCAGCATTGAATTCTGCCGCCCATTTTGTCGGTGGAAACAATTTCTTGAACTGACATAACAACACTAGGTAAACGTTCTGTTTTTACTTAAAAATCTTTGACAGACACAATAGCTCTATTATGAATCTTAAAGCAAACAGGAACTTTCAGGCATAAGTAACTTATAATAGATGGAACCACTCCCTCTTCTCAAGATCAGTAACCACTCAGCTTTAACTGTTTTTCAAATCATATATTAGAAAGGCATGTCCGGTAGCAATTCAATCTATCAGCTCCTATAAGCAGCAAAAAGAAAAAGAAAAGGATAGAAAAATTTTCGCAAACGTCCACCTGCTCAGTTGCACCTGGAGGGAGCATGGATAATAGCACCTCTCGAACTACTTCCTGCTGTTGCATACGGTTCCTTCCTTGCATTACTCTCCTTGACACTTCTACAAAACTCTCGTAATCATAATCAAACCACCCCTTTTGTTCAGCTTTTAGTGGGCCAGCAAACTTCTCCATCTTACGGGCAAAAAGTGTCATGAATGCCCTCTCAAAGAAGCCATCATTGTACTTCGTTTTCTTTCCCAAAGGAGCTGGTTCTCCACTTGGCTCTGCGATTCCACACCTTATGAAACGTCTTTGACTACATCTGTGTGAAAGGAGATTTTGTGGAGGTCTCAAGTACTGGAGAGCCACCATTTAGTACTTGCTTCGTATTAGACCCAATGACAACCACTTGTCGTCGCTGTTCTTCGCCTGGTATAAAACCTGGAAAATTGCATGAGAAAATTGAGGCCATACATGAGGTTTCTGGATGGCCTTTTATTTGAGTTCTGTAATGACATAAAACCCAGACTGACCCAAATATCGTCAGGTTTAGAGGTTAAACATTTGAGGACTATAAGGGTTACGGAAGGAATTTAGAAGCCAACTAAGTGAGCAAAAGATTTGGGTTCAAACGGTTCGAATTGGGATATTGGACTGGACTGATAATACGTTTCTTCAACTTTTAGCGTTTCAATGTCCGTTAGCTGCTAACACTCAATTTATTTTGAAAAATAAAAATAACAAGCCTGAATTTTCCCAACCCATTAGTCCATTATTATTTCTAATAATTATAGAGGTCAATCGTCTAGGGTTCCTTCATGCATTCTGGCTGTTGTTTGGGGTTGAACAGCCTTTTTGAAATCGTTTTGACTCATATTTTCAGTTCGTAATAATAATCTTAACCATCACCGTCTAGTGATGACCAAAATCATCAAACTCCGACTATTGTGATCACTGAGATAATAAAACTAGTCTTAAAATTATTTCATAAACAATGGTTTGAGAAACTCAATCTAGTAAAATGTCACTTTCCAAGATGCATATTCTTAAACCTATTTTTTAAGAAATTATATAAATTACATTCTAAAAGAATGGAGGCGAGGCCTAACACAAGTTCAACCAAGCTCAGTGGTCTCAATGGGGACGTAGTACATTCAGAATAATTAAGTCAGGATATCACAGTTTCAAAGGTATGCATCATGTTATATTAACATTTGATTAGTTCAAACCCTGTGTAGTAGTTACAATCTTGAAAATTTTTGCATCACTAAAATCGCTTAGTAAAAGCTCTTTTATCCTAGGCCAAGGTAACAGATTTGAAAGCTTGAATATCAGTTTGCTTGGACTGGACTTGAACCTTCTTTTTTTCCTTTCTTTTCAATTCTCACAAATTATTATGCATAGTGCAAGCTTTATGAGTACGTAAGTGATCATCCTTAAGGAGTGATGCATTGGAGTCTTTGGATATTATCCTATCCTAGGTTGATTCATTATAGGAGAAGTTACAGGCCACTTGAATTCTTAACCAGATGTCTTCGGTATATAACGCAGTAAAAAAAGAGATGATCTCTTTTTTCCAGCTTCAAATTGCAAAGACTGCAATGCAGGTTAATGGCCAAGTTGGTTTTTATCCTGTCTAATGTCCTCAATCCGTTAAGCACTGTAAACCGCATTATAAAAACAATTCTTGGGATGTATTCATTAAATCACATCAGATTGTGGCAAAGAACCTCAGGGGCATATTGCTTAAACATCTCATAAGTAGTTTTGTTTGTAAGTCTAGACCATATCACTCTATCCTTCTTATCCTTTCTTGGATTATAGTTGGGCATGGCCTACTTTAAGCATTCAAATCCCCTTAATCCTATAAACTAGGAATCTTCCTCGACTAACTCCTCCATTATAGCATCTGGATTCAATATACACATACGAGGGAAGATACTAAGGATCAAGTGTAAAAGTCTTTTATCAATTCATTTATGGAACCATAAGTATGTTTACTTGATATTACCAATTAAACATTTAAACTCCCTGCAAAGCATTCCTCTAAGCTTAAGAATATGATGAAAGGTATAGGAGTTATTCTGAATTTTTAAAAGCCCAAAAAACTAGCTCCTCTTAAATGGCAAGTGTGCATTCATTGAGACCACAGATTTTCCTTATCAGTTGGAATTTTTTGGATCTTTTTTGCTAGGAAAATTTTCTTGTGTCTTGGATTAACTTAAGGCTAAGTCCTCCCTAAGTCACTAGGCTGTATATTGTTGATATTTTTATATAAAAAAACTTTCATTTTGTAAGTATACAGGTCACAACTTGTAATATAAAAGATATTGTTCCCACAATTGATTAGTCACCTAACACTTTGCTAAGGTATAAAAGATTGAATCAATTGAATTAAAATAAAGTAACTAGAATTAAAGTAAACTAATAAAGCTAAACAATCGAATAAGTGAAGTTGGTAATAAGAATGAAGTTAATCAATAATGAAAACTTAGAGGTTATTTTATCCTTGTTTTATCTTCCCTTTATGTTGTCAATTCAATTATTCTTGATCCTAGATATCCTAAAGTTTTGATTACCCTATCTCGAGATCTAATCAAATAATCTAAATTGAAGTAGCAAACAATTAAATTGCAATCTCTTGATTTACGATACTACTTCTAACTATTCAATTAGATTTGAAAGAATCCAAAGGATAATTAACTCATAATTAAGATATCTCTTTAATTGTTTATTAATATGATATTTGTAGGTCTATTAATGTACCGACTCTTGTTGCATAACTTAACACAAATACCCTAATTTGGTATCTCGATTTCTTATCAAATATAAATATAACAAATATCACAAAGCAATACTATATTGAATTGAACAAGAATAAAGTTAAACAAAATAATTTAAGAATAATCCCTAATAAGGATCTAGAAATCATAATCATGTTCAACACACCACTAATCATACATCCAAGACAATGAAATATATGAAGAGAAATGAAAGAAAATAGCTTTAAGTCTTGATTTAGAAACTTTGGAAAATTGGAGTTCATCTTGATGTTTCCATTTTGATCTCCTTGTTTATGATGTGTAGCCCCCTTTTTGGCATTTTACTTTGCCTTAAACACTTCTTGATCCTTCTAGGCTTTTTTCTAGAGTTTTCTCACTTGTTTGGCTCCAAAAACAGTCTCAAACGTCAATAATATAAATTTTTTGTGAGTTGAAAAAACCTGTGCACAATCGTGCATTGTGGATGCACGATCATGCATCTTGTCATAATCGTTCTAGATGCTTATCCTTATATAGCTAATCATGCACGATCTCTTATTCTTTAAGTCCTTCATCTTTCTTCAAATTTTCCTATTTCCACTCATTAACAAACACATCAAACAACACTTGAAACGTAATATTAAGATCAAATCCTTGCTCTAAAACAATAAAAAATTTAAACATATAAAAACAGTAACAAGAACATAATTCTATGTCCTGAACACATGATTATCATCTAATAAACACTATAAGAAAAATGCCATTTTGTGATGAAAATTACCGACAGAAAACTTCAACAATTCGTTGGTAATATGTATTACCGACAGATGAAGGCGTCGTAGATTCGACCATAACTAATACTTACCGACGGTCAAAGCAGATTCTGTCGATAACTTTACCGACGGTAAATTTCCTACCATCGGTAAATTTAGCGTCAGAATATTATCTTACCATCAGTAACTATACCGACAGTTTGCTCTGTGCCCGACTGTCGGTACAATTTAGCGACGGTTGTATTGTTCCGTCGGCATATTTACCGATGGTAATAAACGTATCGTCGGTATATTTGCTAAAAGCTTAACTGATGGAAATGAATTTCTGTCGGTAATTTCTTCTATCTTAGCGACGAAACTACTCGTTTATCGTCGGTAATTTGTCTTGTATTTACCGACGGATGTTTCTTTCTGTCGGTAAATGCGTTACTTAATTTTTAAAAAATATGTAATATATATTGTCATTATATTTAAATTATGGTTAATGCGTAATTTTAATAATTAGAAATTTATAGTATACATTTAATTTACGGAAATAGAAATTTTGATTAATGATTAAAAGTTAAAATATCTTAATTGATAATAAAAACATTACATTGTAAATAATAAGTATTTGTAATACAAACAAAATGACCAAAAGTACATTATTGATTTGGAGATGGCGGATACTCTGTTGGCCCTTACGCTTCAACTCATCCACCTCTTCACGGAGCTGAGAGATGAACTGCATCGACTGTTGTTGTTGTGCCATCGACTGTTGCAACTGTTCCAATGTCTGTTGCAACTGGGTCGATAATGTCTGCACTGTGCTCTCAAGTGCTTCCACTTGACTAGTGGTGGACCGTCTAGCAGATGTTCTTGTATTGGACGTGGAGGATTGCGAATAACAAGTGTTCGCAAATGAACCTAAGCCGAATATCCTCCCACGATGGTCCTTACCACCCACTGCTTCAAGATAAGTTTCAGTGTCATCAATAGCTTCAGATTGTTGAGACCGTCATTCAATGCTTTGTTGTATTTGGTCCTATCAGAAAGCAATGTTTATAATTAGTAAGTGATAATTATTAAGCATTATTAATATTAAATCATAAATTTCATATACATTGAGTTCTCTACAACGATTGTTGACAAATGTCACACCGTCATACTTCTTAGTATAAGTGTGCAGAAATAGCTGACGGGGTGTAGGCCTCATGCCCATAGACTTTTCCTGCATAAGAATAAAATATTAATTATAAGTGAAATAGATTTTATAAAAATTTCGGCAGAGTTTCCTCTATTTTTATGAAATCTACCCCCTGTTAAACAAAAAACAAAACTAAAACCACAGCCATATATGGCACTAGTATAACATACAAATTTTAACACAACAAATTCAATTAAAATACAACAAAAAAGAGATGATAATATAACTGTAAATTGTAGATACTTATAAGTCTCTGTGCATGCTCTTTATGGTTAATAGATCCTCCCGTATGTACAAGAAGACTCTCTCCTTCGGGTCCTCCATGTCTGTTGGTCGAATTACACTGTGAAACGGACATAGCCTCAGGTGATGTCCAATACTGCAGCCAACGACTCCATATGTTTTCAGAAATGTAAGGCAGTCGTACAATTGCCTTACGTATCGCACCAACAAAGTTGTGATAACGTGTACGCACTCTCGACTCCCATACTTTATAGATAATCTCCTCAAATTGAGAATCCCAAAAAAAGTCTTTCTGTAATAAAAGGAAAAATATTCGATAAATACTTTTGATGTAATAATATTTATCAAATTAATTTATAAAAATGTTAATTAACAAAAGAAATAATACTTTCTGTCGTACCTCAAACTCGTGAAAGTAAAATTCCTTTGTCGCCTGAGAGATATTCTTCCATGCATAGCCCTCAAGATCAATCTTCTCCTTGAATTTCGACGTCATGTTTCTTGAACAGGGTCCAGATATAAAAAACCTAATATAAAAATAAATAAATTTATACAATATTTAAAATTTAAACCTATAACTTAATTGTGACATATAATGGTTTATGTATTTTCACTTACATATTATTGACAATTGTGATGTATTTGCGTCCATCGGGTCCCTCAGCTCCAGGCTGGCAGCTGTCTCCTTCATTGGCATTATTTACCCCTGATGTGGATGAAGGAGTGGTGGATGATGTATGGGTAGCAGTAAATGATGGAGTGGAGGATGGTGTAGCCTCATCTGCCAGTATAGTAGGTGGAGGGGGTGGAGGGGGTTGGAGGTGTATCATCTCTAGCTGCTACACCACGAGATCCTTCACCTGTACAGTAAATACCTCCGAATTATGGTTTGAATTTTACTCCCAGAAAATACTGTCTTCTCTTTGGTGCCATATTTCAAGCTGAAATCAATATTTGAATGAAGTTTGTAGAAATATTACAATTTCATTTTAATAATTTATACAATATATTGAAAAGGAAACAATTGATTTGTTCATACAATATTCAATTACAAACACAAATTAATCGCTATCATCACTTAATTGTAAATCAAAATCAT
>JANQAP020000584.1:4364044-4380326 GCA_026874005.2 Erythroxylum coriaceum
TGATACAATTATGAAATAACCAATGAAATACATCTTTCTAATATATTATACTGCAGGGGCATTTTTGTCATTAAACATTGTTTTTTGTTTTGTTCACTGCAACCAAACACATTTCTGTCCTAAGGATAGGGACATTTTTCTCTGTTCTGTCCATCGCAACCAAACACTTCACTGTCTCCAATTTTTGTTCTGTTCCGTCTTCAGATTTCTGTCTCGTCTCGTCTTTACATGTTGAAGACGCTAACCAAACAGACAATTAGCTTTATCTGGAGAGCACATAATTGCATGATTCCCATCCCCTAGAAATAGATTTCACTCTTTGCTTTTGTGGTTTCTGAAACCTTCTTAATCATGATACCATAATCATGATTTTGTTTTTAAAAATTTGAATTACAATAAATCTACTGTTTATTTTTCTAATTCAGAGAATCGATCGCATAAGGATATGTTTTATTGTGTTTTGCATGTGCTGATTTGTCTTTTATGCTTAGTCGAAATTAGTAGGTCTCTTGTAGTGAGCCTTCCTTAGCGGCGGACATGGTCGCTGGTGAACGAGCCATAAAAGAGCCTTAGAGATTGAAGCAACACAGGCAGGGATGGGAGTGATGAAGGAGTAGACAGCAACGTAAAATAAAAGGGAGATAATAGTGGAGAAAAGAACAAATCCCTAGCTGTAAAACGATCGAGCATGTGAGCACGTGCCCTGTATAGGGACCAACGTCTGATGGTAGACGCTGCAATTTATGCACCAAATAATTCCTATTGGAATTTCATTTTTATTTTATATGTTTTAAGGTTTATTTTTAATTAAATTGATTTAATTAGGATTACATAGGTTTAAATTTGGAAACAAATTTTCTAGTTTGAAAATTATTTTCAAAGGACTAATTTTATTAGGAATATTTTGAAATTTAGTTTAATTTTTTAAAGAGTTATTATTAAATTAAATTAGTTATCAAATCAATAATTATAATCAAGCAAACTAAAGATCAACTAGGTTTGAATGGAATCCTAGCCTACTAAAAAATTATTTGATAATTTTCTGATTTAACAATGAGGACTACTATTTTGAATAAAATAGTGGGAGTAGTAAAAATATTTATTAAATTCACTATTTTATTCGATTTTATGACATAAACTAAAACTTGCTCTTTTATGTCTTTTGGTTGTTAGATAAAATAAGCATCGATATGTCCCTAAAAAGCATCTTATATGCCATTAAGCTTCCTAGACCTAATTTCACGAACTAGTTTCATAACTATATGTTTTGACATTGTTGTTTCGCTAGAGCCTAGTTTAGATGCTACTAATGAAGTTTGGGCAAGATATTATCATTATATTAATGATTTTGAACAATCTACATGTGTGATTTTGGATAGTATGCCTTTGAAGCTTCAGAGGCAGTATGAGAACATGGATGCTCTTGCCACAATTTTGCATCTTAAGGAGTTGTTTGGTGCATAAAGTCAGGTGGAAAGATATCAATTCTCCAAAGCATTATTTCAATGCAAGATGGAAGAAGGATCTTTATTAGAGCTACAAGTACAAAAGATGATTGGCTATATTAAAAATTTAAGCCAATTAGGTTTTGTCATAGATCACGACTTAAGCATTGATAGGGTCTTATAGTCTCATAGTTTGAGTATTTCAAATTTTATTATGAACTTCCACATGAAACAAAGGATGTGTCATTGCCTAAACTAATTAATATGCTACATATTATAAAGGTATACCTTAACAAGGAACCTAATTATGTTTTTGTTGTGAATACTTCCAAGAGTAAGAAAAAGGGCTAAAAAAGAATAATAACAAGAAATAGAAGGCATATGCTAAAGTAGTAAATCTAAAAGGTGGTGTCAAGAAGAAGAAAAATGATAAGGGCACCTGTTTTCATTATAAATTCGATAGGCACTAAAAGAGGAACTATAAAGTTTATCTTAGTATCCTAAATGATAAGAAGCTTAAGGAAGCTGCTTCTTCAGGTATTTTTATGATTGAGATCAATTTTTCTATTTCACATTCTTAGGTTTTAGATACTAGACGTAGTTCTCGTATTTTCAATGACATAAAGATGTTAACAAGGAGTAGATCATTCAGGAAAGGTGAAGTAGACCTACTAGTTATCAGTAGAGAAAAAGTTAATGTATTAGTTGTAAGAACTTATAGTTTAGCTTTGCCTTTTCACCTTAAACTAGAACTAGATAATTATTTTTATGTTCCAATTAATACTAGAAACATTATTTCCATTTCTTATTTTGATTTGGCTGGACTTCTTTGTTATTAGGAATAAAAGTTAATTCTATTTATAAAGATGATGTTTATTATAAATCTAGATTACTTACTAATGGATTGTATGAATTAGATCTTGAAAGGCTAATCCTTAATAAAAATAGCAAGAAAAGAAAGTTATGTGACCGAACTTCATCTTATTTATGACATTGAAGGTTAGGTCATATCAATGAAACTAGAATCACAAAGATTAATAAATAAAGATATTTGGATCCTTTTGATTATGAATCATATTAAACTTATGAATCTTATTTGTTAAGAAAGATAACCAAACTATCCTTTAGTAAAGAGAATAGCATACTAGTGAGTCACCAGTGCTTATATATACATCCAGATGTATATCACCCCATATTTATTCACATTAGAGATGGATGTTTAAATTTTATGTTCACAAATGAACATTCAAGATATGATTATGTCTACTTAATGAAGCAAAATTCCAAATCCTTTGAAAAGTTTATAGAATTTAGACTTGAGGTTGAGAAACAAATTGGTAAGAGTATTATCGTGTCTAACTTTTATTGATTTTTCTAGCTTTTATATTCTAATTTTGGTTAAAATTTCCTTCCATTTAATCCAAATTCGAATGAAATTAGTTATGTGGAATTGTTTGTTAATATTGCAAGAAAATAAAGATATTAGGAAAAAGTCATCCCGATGATAAGCGTTGTCACCTGCATGATAGAAGTGTCATGCATATGATAAGGGGTGTCATGCGTATGACAGGAAGTCACTCGAGTGCACAAAGGTTTCACCATTGAGCAAAAGAATTCTAGCACTGAAAAAATATCACACGAGTCACGTATGATTATAGTGGATTAAAAAATCTAGACTCCCTGTATAAATAGGAAGTTTATAAAAAGAAAGGAAGTCGACAGTGTGAGGAAGAACAGAGGATAGCAAAGTAGTCGATGTGAGCAAGAATATAAGATAGAAAAGGCAGAAAGAGAGAGTAAAAGACTGATCGGTGTGAGCAACAATTTCTAGGTAGAGTAGAGAATAGCAAAGGTAGAAAGCAGGAGTTAAAGCGAGGGAGCGTGAGCAAGAATAATGGGGAAAAAACAGAGGGCAATTACATTAGGCAGGAGATTCACCACCAACTCTTCTTCATCCAAGTGTTCTTCATTCTATTTATTGAATTTATTTCTTCGATTTATTGCTTTTATTTCTCTATTTACCATTAAACATAGGATTGAATTTAATGAATATGGTAAACATTTTTTATTCCAATATAGGATGATTGTTTATTCTTGAGGATTAATGGATTTGAATTAATTGATTATACATGATTAAATTAATGTTTTATTGTCTTATTATTTTCTATGATTTATGAAATTATTGGTTGTAATAGTTTGGCTAACTTTTGCATTATTTTGATATTAAAAAAAGAATCAAAAGAAGAAGTTTAATATTAGATCAAGAAATTATAGACTCTTGAGTTATGAATTAGAAATATTAACTTAAATGGGTAATTATCAGTTAGGTTTAAATAATTGATTTGGATAATAAACTTGTCGAATACGAAAGTTAGATCTAGTTTATTATTTGATTTGATTTTAAAAGCTAATTTTTAATTTTAGCAAGACAATTATTCAATCAATTTGCTTAGTCATGTATAGGAGATTAAACTACTGAAATTAATTTTTTAAGAGCTCACTATATTGATTAATCAAACCGTTCTTTGTTTCCAATTAAATTACTTTACTTTTTAGTTTATTTTGTTTTATTTTCTTTAAATCCTTTTCTCAAAAAATTGGGTTAGAGTTTTTAGAATTGCATTTGTTTTTTTTATTCAAAGTTATTTTGAGTGGACCAATTTCATCTCCTTGAGAGATGACCCTAGGTATTCAACTATAATTACCTCATATAACTACGAGTGAGATAGCCTAGGTTTTTAAAACTTATTTTGGCACACCAAGTATTAAGACACTTAGATCTAATTGAGGTGGTGATTAATAAGACCATCAATTTCTTGGAGAAACCATAATCTACCATAATATCTCATAGTAAACTATTAGAAATCTATAACATAATATATCGTCTACAAGGAGAAACCATAATCTACCAAATATGGTATGTTTTGTGATGAGTTATACATTCCTTATTATCTCCTTTTATGAATATGACCTTCAAACTGGTATTTACCATCTGAATAGAGTTCCATCAAGTTAGTTGATAAAACTCTATATAAGATATGAAATGGTAGTAGACCAAACTTGTCATACTAAAATATTTGGTGATATGATGTATATGTGAAGCATGTAACATCTGTTAAGCTTCAAGCTAAGTTAGATAAATACAAGTTTGCTAGGTATTCAAAAGAGAGTTTTAGGTATTAATTTTACCATCCTTTTGAACAAAATTCATTTTTCTCAAAACATTCTACACTCCTAGAAAGAGACTTTATTCTCAAAGAAAGTAGTGGCAGTGAGGAAAAAATTAGAGAAGTTCAAAAACCACAAATTCAAATTCAAATTCAAATGGAACAAGAATCTAAAATTGATACATATGATGAACAATTAAGGGTTTAAGACGCACAAATCTGTGACACACTAGTAGGATACGTCATCTTTCAATTAGATTTTATCCATATATTGAAAAGGTAAAAGATAATATATCACTCATGGATGATGAGTGTTGTGTCTAATTTCTATTACTTTTAATTGCCTTCATATCTTGATTTTGGTTACAAATTCTTGTGTTTTGATCCAAATGTCAGATTAATTGAGTGAAAATGGTGTGACTATTGCATGAATTTTCATTGGATTATTTTCTGAATTTTGTATTAAAATACCAAAGTCACGTAATTTTTGCATTAAATGTTATACACGGTCGTGACTTGGTAAGTCACCACCGTGCATGGTTAATGCATGGAGGTGACTAGGGAGTCACACTCATGCATAGGGATGTCACACCCGTAACTCCTATGTAAGGGTGTGTATGGGGTGACTCCCCATACACAAGTGTGACAAAGGGAGTCACACTTGTGACTCCCCATCCATGCCCTTGAGAAGTTTTAACATTAATTTTGGCTTTAATACGTGGCATCTCACGATGTTAAGGCATGCAACCCTAAACCTAAAGAGAGTCTAATAAAAGGAAGAGAGGTGGCGGCTGAGAAAATGATCTTTCATTCACTGTTTCATTGATTCACTCACACAGAGACACAAACATGGGGGGCACAGAGAGGAGAAAAAGATGATAAACAGAAGAGAGAAATTGAGAAAGGAAACAAAGTGAGTCGTGAAGAAGAGCAAAACAATAGAGAGGTGGAAACTTGGGAGAGGCCAAAAGTGAGAGCTAGAGCTAAATCCCATTCAACTTGAGTGAACATTCATCTGGGGAAGAAGTTGAAGCAAAAGGCGAGAGCCAAAGCTGGAAGCTTGAGAGGGATTGGAGATCTCCACAACTCTTCATCCGATGATTTGTTTGCCTATTCTATTCCTAATTTGTTGCTTTGTTTCTTTCATTTTACTATCTATTATTAACTGACTTATACTCTTATTAGTTTAGCCTACTATTATTTGTTTCTTTGGGTATTCCATTCGGTATTTACTATTTTATTATTGCTTTAATACTTTTTTGACAGTAATATGCGATTAAAGTGTTTAATGATGATGAATGTGGTGAAATCTGTGATGGGTTGATCTCTTTTCTTAAGAATTAATATAACTATTTAGTTGAATATGCATGATTGGGCTACGGATCTGTTGTCTTATTTATTGATGTGGTTTCTGAACTGAATGGATGTAATAGAATGGCCAAACTTTGCATCATTTTAGTGTTAAATGAAGATTCGAGAGATGAAGTTTAATATAGATCAAGAAACCATGGATACTTAGGTTGAGAACTAGAAATATATTAAGTGGTAATTGGTAGTCAGGTTTTCATTATTAATTCGGATAATAACTTGTTGAATATGAAAGTTAGACTAGTTCATTATTCGAATCGATTTAGAACCTAACTATTAATTTTAGTAAGATAACAATCCAATCATTTTTCCTTAATCATGCATAGGAGATTAAATTAGTAAAATTAATTCTCAAGAGTTTTTCCAGTTCGATTAATCTATTTGTCTTTGCTCCCATTTGATTCCGTCAACTTTTCAATTTAAGTTTCGTAATTTTCCTTGAAAGCTTTCACTCAACAATCTGGATAGAATGTTTAGGAATGCATTGTTTTTATTTTTATTTTTAATTTAAACTTAATTTAAGTTGACCAATTTCACTTCCGTGGGAGATGACCCTGATTATCAACTACAACTATCTCATATACTTGCGAGTAGGATAGCTTAGGTCTTTTTAGAACTTTTTGGACATAACAATGAGGCTACTACTTTTAAGGAAGAAATTTATGACATTAATTCTTCAAAATTACATAAAACAATTAGATCTAAAATAGAATCCATGTATACTAATAAAGTATAGAATTTGGTAGATGCTTTTGATGGTATTGTACCTATTACATGCAAGTGAGTTTTTAAGGGAAAAACTATTATGGATCGTAACATACATATATAAAAAACAAAGCTAATGGCTAAAGGGTACATAAAAGTAAGGAGTTGATTTTGTTAAAACCTTTTTGCTAGTAGCTATGCTTAAATCGATTAGGATCTTATTAGCTGTAGATGCATACCATAATTATGAAATCTAGTAAATGGATTTCAAAATAACATTTCTTAATAGGAATTTCCTTGAGGATATCTATATGACACAACCTGACGGTTTTAAATACAAAAGATTTCCTAATTAAGTATGCAAGTTACAAAAGTCTATTTATGGACTGAAGAAGGTGTCACAAAGATGGAACATCTATTTTTATGAGACAATAAAAATAGTTTGATTTTATTAAAAATATAAATAAACCATATGTCTAAAAGAAGGTTGGTGGGAATGTAATTGTTTTCCTAATGTTATATATGGATGACATATTACTGATTGCAAACAACATACCAGTGCTCCAAATTGTAAAGATTCTATTGTCAAAGAACTTCTCTATGAAGGGTACGATAGAAGCAGCTTATACTATAGGAATAAAGATCTATAGAAAAATATCAAAGAGGTTACTAGGCTAATCCCAATCAATGTATATAGATAAAATGCTAAAGAGGTTTAACATGGAGACTTCTAAGATGGGATTCCTACTTATGTCGCATAGGATTTCTCTCTTATAGAGTATATTTCTTGCGACATAAAAAGAGAGAGATAAAATAAATTTTATTTAATATGTTTTGAGCAATGCTATATACTAAACCAGATGTCTCTTATTCTTTGAGCATAACTAGTGATGTTCACTAGACAGCTATGAAAAACATGCTAAAGTAATTGAAAAGAACTAAAGATGTTTTCTTGGTATATAGAAGAGCTGAATTAAGAGTATAGAATATTCAAATACTAGTTTTTAGTCTTATCCAAATAATAACAGGTCATAGTTAGGGTACATCTTCACTTTAAATGGTAGTGCTATAAGTAGGAAGAGTTCCAAACAACTAACCACTATAAAGTATACGACTGAGGAAGAGTGTTGTTTAGTGTTAAAGAAGGTATATGAAGTAGTTCAAATCAAGAAGTTCACTAAACTTGGAGTGATTCATAGAATTGTTGAGCTATTAGTATTATATTGTGAGAACAATGGCACTATTACATAGACAAAGGAACCAAGGTCTTATCTATGATCCAACCATATACTTAGGAAGTTTCACTTGATTAGAAAAATAATGGAGTGGAAAGATATAACATTAGGGTGAGTTCTCACTGAAGAGAATCTTGTAAATCCTCTCACTAAGCCATTGTCTCAAAAAAGATATGCTTAACATACAGATGGATTTGTTATTAGAAACATAGGTGATTAGCTTTAGTGCAAGAGGAAGATTATTATTGTAATTTTATGTATGACATCATTATTTTAATTAACAAAGGCATTATTTATCTTTATGAAGTTTGTTAATTATATTTGATATTTAATACTAAAGGTAAAATCCCTAGGATAATTAAAATGAAATTGAAATTAGGAAGAAATTATAATTATTAGATTCATATTACATTTATTTATTATTATTAAATTATTACTAATTTTAGGTTTCATCAAGAAGGGATATTGATATAACAGTAAAACTAGTATATATTATGTTTTTTCTTTTCAAGAAAGTAATTGATTAAATAAATTAAAGTATAAAGGTACTTAAACAAACATATGAGTACTTATTAGAGGATAAGTTCACTGAACTGACCCGATTATGTGGATCCTGAATGGAATATTACTTATGTGTCTATAGATTTCCTTATTATGATGGTATATAATTGATCTTCAGATTTGAGATTACCAAAGTATTTCATGTAGAAATTACCATGGTTGATGCTACTTGTGACTATTATATTTAGGGTAGCTAGGTCGATAGTACTTGAATATAATATAAACCAGATGGAGATAATTAAATAAGTTAATAAATGGTTTATTACTATAAAGTAATTGGAGAAAATCTTCAACTTTTCTTGACTATTAGTGATTTAAAAAATTCTCTGGCTAGAGTGAACTTAGATTTGAAAAGTGTTTTCAAATAATAGATTTAAATCAATTGATAATTAGCATGAATGGAAATGATTGGATTTAAAATTTTAGATATTATACCCATATTTTATATCCAATTAGACTATCGGATGATGAAAGAATTAAATTATATGTCATAATCACTTTAACATTCCTATTTTGATGGTCATAACATATTGCTAGACATTAATTTTGATATAAGATTATAAACTATTTAATTGAAGAATTAAAGATAAATAAAAAGACTTTTAATTTGTCTAATTATTATTATAAATTATAATTATAATTTATAATCATTGCTAACATATAAAGAACCTAATGAGTTATACATAAAGAGTAGTTAAAAAAATCAATTTAAACCAAGTTGGACTTAAATATGATGTTTGAGAGGATTAAATGTGAGTGATTTTTCTAAAATTATAATTATAATTTTAATTAGAGTTCAACTTGAATTATAATTAGAAATTTTAATTCTAAAAAGAAATAAACCCATTGTCTATTTCTATAAGTAGGAAATAGGCATAAAAGAGTTAGCACTCCTGCCTTTTTCTTCTCATGCGTTGAGTTCCTTTTCTCTACTCTGTGAATAATATTAGAAACTAGATACTTAAACAACTTATGGTTGACACCTTATGAAAAACTTTTCTAGGAATTTGAATTAGGTACTATTCAATTATTTTTTATAATTCATATTTTTCAGATTATTTAATTATTAAGATTTGATCAGAGATTTGTAAAATTTTATTTTATATTTTTTGTTATGTTTGTGATTAGATTATGGTTAGTTTCCCAACAATAACACCATCCAAAAGATCATAATTTTTCCTTATGCTTGGAAATATTATTCCATCCATTATGCTTTTACTTGATTGGATTTGGACTATACCATGCAGATGGATCATTGTAAAAACTCTATTACCAACTCCAACTCACAAAGTCTTCGGTTTTCATTTCTCTGCATTCTAAGACTCTCGAGATCCAAATGAATTTCTCAACCTAGAAACAATAGGCTATTTAGTGAGAACAAGGAATAGTAAGCTAATTATGAAAACCAGGAAAGCGGAGGATCAAGATTGGTACGAGATGCCTCTTTATGATGATCTCAAATCTATGCCCACTTCGTTGCTAGTTAAAATGCTCAGATGTCTTGTAGAAAAATTCCTACCAACAAATATGGATATGAATTTTCAGTTTAGTATCTATATTTTGTCATGCAGTTTTCAAGATCTTGTGCTTCGTTAGATGGCTTAATTTACCATCTAAACCCACGAGGTTACACACAGACGACATGGATCGGTATCATTTCACAACTTTTATGAGACTCATCCGTTGCCGCTGACAACAGTGTTTGAATCACCAGCTGGCCAATGAAGGACATTTGACTTTGTTATGCATTGAAGTTAAATTAGACCTTGCTCTGAACTGCAGATGCCAATTCATGGATGGCGAAGTAGCCAACTACTAACAACCACATTATAAGTTCACGCGGTGTTCATTACAAGCAGAGGCCAGAGGTGCAATGGTATATCAAAGGAGACCAAGAACATCTGACATGCTTCCGGACAACCCTTGATTCGTATTATATATGCTTCTCAAGGATTTTACTCCAATTATCATATTTTGAAGATTGCGCACACCCGTATGAAACATTCCTCTCAATATATATAAAAATTTCTTTCTTCTCCTATAATTCTTTTTGGTGGCCCACCCGATTCACTGGAACTTTTTTGCCCCGACTACATCTGGATCCGACTCACGTCGCACACCTTGCGTCTTCTCCTATAATTTCAAACTAAAGAAAGCCCTTGCCTCAGTTCTTAATTACCAAACACACGTGTGTCCACACAGACAGCGACACACACATATATGAAATGCAAGTATATATTAATTATGATCATTAATATCAAGCTTTGGGAATTGGAAATCATGGCAGGATAGAAAGTCATGGGTCAAGAACTAACAATAGACTTTGTTAGTATGGGATGGTTTCAACTTATTATAAAGAGTGCTGGACCCAGACTGCTATTCTTTTATGCTTCACTGAAGGTCAACGAGGTTATTCAATATGACACTAGTTCCGCGATTGTATCTACTTAAAGTGAGTTGGTGGTCGTTGACAGAGAGAAGAGTTCGAATCAGAGGTCAACCCCAGGTCTCATAGGGAAATAGCTACATCAGGAGATCGTATTCATCGACTATGGGGTTTTCACCTAGAAGGCCACTCAAACTTTTCCGATAGAGAGCAGAAAAGAGTACTTATTTTTGATAACTTTTGTCAGAAATGTTGCAGGGTTGACATAGGTGAGCTGATAAATGCTATGAGCAGCAAGATCATGCTAATCCAATTCGTTTGTCTAAATAATCGGGATTCGCTATCTTTAATAAATACAATGAGAATGCTATATAAAAAATGAGGACGGTTTGATGAGGCAAAAACTGAAAGGTTTAACTTTAATGAACATTGGCCAGCTTAACATAAAGCAAGCCATACATTGGAGAGTGTTCTGGCATTCTTAAATCATGTCATAATTGGCCGAAAAATTAAGTTGAGATATTTTTCCATTATTACAACTAGAAAGCTTGATGTGAGAAAATGAGTTGAGGAAGAAAAGGGGGTATGTTTTAGTAGAAAAGTATTGATGACAGTTTTTGAAAATCCCCACGAAAGTAACCCTATGAATTTACATGAATCAAGATAGATTCAGATCCCATCTTTTGATTCAAGCTATAATAAGTTCCAGCTCCTATCCAGTGGAATTGCTACATTTACAAGGTAATTGATACAAGTAGCAATGTTAGCTAGTGTGAAATCCAAATTTTGCCAACTATTTTGCAAAACTCGAGCTGTGTGATTAAGTTGAAACCATAAGATCTTGTAGTAGGAAGGACCGTGTCAAAATACCTATTGCACACATATTGGCGCTGGAGCCTATAGTAAGGGAAGATTTTTCCTTTAAGAATTCTCTTAAACCATTCTCTTCATCATGTTCACCGTGTAGCTTGTACACTAGTTCACTTTATTTGCTATCTCAATAAACTTCTGCAATAAAGAATTAAAATATATGCATATATACATGTATGATAACTTATATTTTGTGGTCTAAACATTTAAGACATTTTATGATCGAGTGATTTTGAAATCCATAATTAATTTTTTACTATTAAGATTTAATAAATAGAATTGTCTCAACACTTCCACAAGGAGATGAGGATCTTATAGCAGAATCAAATTTGTGGATAAAATATCAATGTACCTTGCTTAGAGTGGATTATGGTCATTTGTATTGCTGAAGCCATAGTTATAACTCCTTTTGTAATCTTTCATATAATTAATCTTTAACTTTTCAAAAAGAAGGAGAATTGTCTCAAACAAGATAACGATGGAAACAATACATAATTTAAATGCATTTATGCTTGGAATTGATTTGTGATATATCCTATATTTTTACTTTTGTATAACAATATTCTCAAAGGGCTTCATCTCAAGCTATAATTAATCTAATATGAATAGACTCATTTATGAACCGGAGATGATTAAAATTTTATAATTAAAATTGTTCCTTGTTTAATGAGGATAAGAAAATGAAGTTGTTTACATATATATAAGTGAGTAATTTCAAGTTTTAAAACTTTAAATTGAATATGATGGTACTTTTCATATGAAAGTTTAGTTGATCCGACAACATTAAGTAACTAAGTAATGAAAGCTAAAAAGTGTGGTGGAAGCTTCATTGCTTGATTGAAATGTGAAATTTTTTAAAAAATAATTCTAATAATATGTTAATCTTAAATAACTTCTTTCTATTTGCATTCTCTATTTTCTTTTTCTTTTTTTTCCCTTTAGTTACAATTGTTTTCATTTTCTTCATATTTTGTAGCACTCGGTGACTTATCTAACAATTGTAGGATTTTAAAACTTTAACACAAATTTTTAAACAAAAAGGTTAAATTGAATTTTAAAATTTTCGTTAATCATTAATTTACATTCAAACATTTTACAACATTCAAATCAAACTTCAATATTTGTAAATCGTTTAATTTAACTCTTACCTTAACAGAATACTAACAATTCCGTCTATATATGTTTTCTAATTTAACTTTTTTGAATAATTTTTTATAAGTCTCTTTGTCATTTGGACATCCCAATTAGCTCGTATGAGCAAAAAATAAAAATATAAAACATCTTGTATACACGTGGCTGCAAAATTAGAGAAATTAGATTTAAATCCCTAATTTCTTATACCTAAATCACATGTCACATATCTTCTTTTTCTCATATCTAAGTCTCTAATTTTTCATACTAAAAAAGCCTTTGCTCTCTCGTCCAATTATATGTTTGAAACTCTTTGAGAAGTTTCTCTCCTTTTAGGGATAGTAAAGTGTTGTTTTAGATTTTCTTGCAATTTTGTTTTTAGAATTTTGTTCTTTGTGACACCTTGTCAGTTGTCAACTTTTGGTAGGCCACAATAAAACATTAAAACACAGCAAAATAAGTAACAACTATAACAAAACTATGTGCCCAAATCAAAATTATCTAAAATTAGAAGAACAAAATCTGTTCCCAACTCACCCTTGTCCCATGCCTCAATATTGTTGAACCATACTTGAATCTCTCTTATTCTTTCATGATTTTTAAACCGTAATAAAATATAAATTTTAATTCGCACCTTATTTTGAAGCTTGATCATATTCTGGCTGTATCCCTCAAACCATTTCCAAAATTGAATCATCTTACACACCATGGCCACAAACATGTCTGGCCTCTAACGGTATCTATATAACGAGTTGAGAAAACTTTACAATTGTTGCAGACAGGGGTTAGCTAAGGAATGCTAGTTTCAACAGAGTTTAAGCCTATTTATAATAGGTTTTAGACACTTTAGTAATCTAATTCTAATTAAATACCAATTATACCCAAATAAGATCCAATATCTTATATTGATCCTTATTTATTAAATATCTCATATTTATTCATAAAGTTTCTAAAACTTTACAATCGAGTCTAACTTGATTAAGTTCAATTTGTTAAAGAAAGTGAACAACATTTACACTTGTGATGCCAATGCGGTGGACTTACTCTAAGGTTTACTCTAACTTTAATTTATGTTGCCAACTTTGCCTTCCAAAGGAGTAAATTGTGGCACCAGTTGAACCAATTACATGCTGTCAAAGCTGATCCATCGATCATAGTGGGGGACTTCAATTGCATATTAAGTTCTAAGGAAGCAGAAGGCCGAAAGCAGTTAACCATGGCTCATATTAGGGAGCTCAACAATTTCCTTAGTGGTGTAGATTTGTTTGAATAAATCATATTTAGGGTTTTAATTTGTATCCATTGCCAACATATTTAAGTCTCTAATTTAACTTTTTTGAATATTTTTTTATAAGTCTCTTTGTCATTTGGACATCCCAATTAGCTCGTATGACCAAAAAATAAAAAATATAAAACATCATGTATACATGTGGGTGCAAAATTAGAGAAATTAGATTTAAATCCCTAATTTCTTATACCTAAATCACATGTCACATACCTTCTTTTTCTCATATCTAAGTCTTAATTTTTCA
This sequence comes from Erythroxylum coriaceum, assembly GCA_026874005.2. Lineage (NCBI taxonomy): Eukaryota > Viridiplantae > Streptophyta > Magnoliopsida > Malpighiales > Erythroxylaceae > Erythroxylum > Erythroxylum coriaceum. Next base: position 4,378,445 of record JANQAP020000584.1, read on the forward strand.
TACTAAAAATGCGTTTGCTCTCTCGTCCACTTATATGTTTGAAACTCTTTGAGAAGTTTCTCTCTTTCTAGGGATAGTAAAGTGTTGTTTTAGATTTTCTTGCAATTTTGTTTTTAGAATTTTGTTCTTTGTGACAGCTTGTCAGTTGTCAACTTTTGGTAGGCCACAATAAAACATTAAAACATAGCAAAATAAGTAACAACTATAACAAAACTATGTGCCCAAATCAAAATTATTTAAAATTAGAAGAACAAAATCTATTCCTAACTCACCCTTGTCCCATGCCTCAATATTGTTGAACGATACTTGAATGTCTCTTATTCTTTCATGATTTTTAAATCGTAATAAAATATAAATTTTAATTCGTACCTTATTTTAAAGCTTGATCATATTCTAGCCGTATCCCTCAAACCATTTCCAAAATTGAATCATCTTACACACCATGGCCACACACATGTCTGGCTTCTAACGGTATCTATATAACGAGTTGAGAAAACTTTACAATTGTTGCAGACAGGGTTAGCTAAGGAATGCTAGTTTCAATAGAGCTTAAGCCTATTTATAATAAGTTTTGGACAATTTAGTAATCTAATTCTAATTAAATACCAATTATACCCAAATAAGATCCAATATCTTATATTGATCCTTATTTCTTAAATATCTCATATTTATTCATAAAATTTCTAAAACTTTACAATCGAGTCTAACTTGATTAAGTTCAATTTGTTAAAGAAAGTGAACAACATTTACACTTGTGATGCCAATGCGGTGGACTTACTCTAAGGTTTACTCTAACTTTAATTTATGTTGCCAACTTTGCCTTCCAAAGGAGTAAATTGTGGCACCAGTTGAACCAATTACATGCTATCAAAGCTGATCCATCGATGGTAGTGGGGGACTTCAATTGCATATTAAGTTCCAAAGAAGCGGAAGGCCGAAAGCAGTTAACCATGGCTCATATTAGGGAGCTCAACAATTTCCTTAGCGGTGTAGATTTGTTTGAATAAATCATATTTAGGGTTTTAATTTGTATCCATTGCCAACATATTTAAGTCTCTAATGGGTAGATAAATTAAACTCCTTTAATTTATATTTAATTCTCTAATTCAATAATTTATATCCATAGATCAACATTGGCATCTAGCAACATATCATGACCACCTAGATATTTAAGAATGTTAAAGTAGTTTTGACTAACCTTTCATTGAATATTTTATAATTTAATCCTTTCATTAGACAATGTTCCGATTAGACATAGAACATGGAATTAAAATGTACTCTATTTTGAGTCCAATCATATTGGTTCTCCACCATTTGCTATTGATTTAATTAACCACAATTGTAAACTATTTACATAACTTCATTCCACCTTGCACATGGAATTTTTGAATTAATACTAATCGAGAATAATGAAACATTCTCCCTAGTTTCTTTAAGGTAACGAATCCTATCTTGATCACTCAACTAGCTCTACATAGTTCATGTTACATTCAATGACTATCGACTGAAATACCTATGATTAGTATAGGTCATAAGTAGTATCAAAACATAGCAATCCCTATATAAGATAACTTTGGAGAGCTCAAAGATCACTTATACAATCATCACAATGAGAATTTCAATAGATATACAACTAATGTTTCAAATGGATTTCTCATATAGGGTTTGTTGGACCCTGAATCTTTTCTTAGAAAATTTCGAGTAGTACATGAGCAGTGTAGATAGATTCATGTTTTGCTTTGGTGTTTTTGGTAGTGAGAGACTACGAAATGGCAGGAATTAGGGTGAAAGTGATGAAGAACACGTATATATATATATGTGTGTATGTTCTGTTATTGATGTTCATGATTAATCATGGACTATAATATCTTTATAGATGATA
>JANQAP020000584.1:4532232-4556737 GCA_026874005.2 Erythroxylum coriaceum
AAGTTTGACCTGGTGGGGAATTCCTCCCTCGTGGGACACGCGTCTAGATGTCACGTAGGACGTCGGGCCCGTGACCCACTCGGGGAGGGGTTCCAGCACCATATCATAATGTAGTATATGAGAGGGGAAATTGTACTCTATTAGATATGGTACATTCCAAGATGAGTAATGTAGTCCTTCCTGTCTCCATTAAGGGATATGCCATTGAAACCGCTGCTTACCTTCTAAATAAAGTTCCGTCCAAATTGGTTAATAAGACACCATATGAGATATGTAATGGTAGAAGACCAAGATTGTCACAATTAAAGATTTGGGGATGTGATTTTTATTGGAAACGTGATATATCTAATAAGCTTCAAGCTAAATCATATAAATGCAAATTTGTGGATTTTTTGAAAAAAAGTATCAAATATCAATTTTACCATCCTCTTGAGCAAAAGATGTTTGTCTCAAGACATGTTGTATTCTTAGAAAGAGAATTTATTCTCAAAGAAAGTAGTGTGAGTGAGGTAGAACTTAGAGAAGTTCAAGAGCCAAAAAATCACATTAAGATGGAACAAGGACCTCAAGTTGATGCATATGATGTATAGCCAAGTTAAAGAAAGTTTTCAATAGGAATTTCTAGAGGATGTGTATATGACACAACTTAAATGTTTTTAATCCAAGAGATTTCCTAATCAAGTATGCAAGATGCAAAATTTTGTTTATGGACTTAAGCAAGCATCATAAAGTTGGAACATCCATTTTGATAAGACAATCAAAGATTTTGATTCTACAAAAAATGTGGATGAACCATGCATCTATAAAAAGGTTAGCGGTAGTGTAGTCGTCTTCCTAGTGTTATATGTGGATGACATATTGCTAATTGGAAATGACATACTTATGATTCAATATGTAAAGATTTGTTTATCCAAGAACTTCTCCATGAAGGATATGGCAGAAGTAGCCTATATTCTAGGAATAAAGATCTATAAAAATAAATCAAAGAGGTTACTTTGGTTGTCATAATCCACATACATATGCAAAGTGCTAAAGTGATTTAATATAGAGAATTCCAATTAGGGATTCTTACCTATGTCGCGTGGGATTTTTCTCTCACAGAGTATGTGTCCAAAGATAAAAAAGGAGAGAGATAAAATGGAATGTATTCTGTATACTTCGATAATTGGATCGATCATGTCTACAATGCTATATACTAGACTAAATGTTTCTTATGTTTTGAGTATAATGAACAGGTTTCAAGCCAATTCAGGTGAGTGTCACTGGACGGTTATGAAAAACATTTTAAAGTATTTCAAGAGAACCGAAGATGTTTTCTTGGTTTATAAAAGAGACGAATTGAGAGTTCAAGGATATTTAGATGCTAGTTTCCAATCAGATCCAAATGATAGTAGATCACAGTCATGGTATATCTTTACAATAAATGGTCGTGCGATAAGTTGGAAGAGTTTCAAACAACCAACCATTACAGATTCAATGATTGAGTCAATGTACATTTTAGTGTTAGAGGCAGTAAAGAAAGCGATATAGATCAAAAAGTTCATTGTTGAACTTGAAGTGGTTCCTAGCATTATTGATCCTATAGGATTGTATTATGACAACAATGAGGCTATTGCACAGAGAAAGGAACCAAGGTCTCATCAATGGTCCAAATAGGAAGTTTCACTTGATCAGTGGGATAGTAGAGTAGAAAGGCATAACATTGGAATGAGTTCCCACTAAAGAGAATCTTATAGATCCTCTCACTAAGTCATTGTCTCAGAAGAGACATGATCGACATATGGATGAATATGGTATTAAATACATAGGCGATTGACTTTAGTGTAAGTAGGAGATTGTTATTTTATGCCCTTGTAGCCAATCGATTGGTTGCAATTTGATGTATGACATTATTATTTAATTAATAAAAAGCCATTCTTTATCTTTGTGTATTAAGTTAATTACATTTGATTTTTTAATACTAAAGGTAAAATCCCTGGAATAATTATTGTGTAGTTGAAATTATAATGAGATTATAATTATGAGATTCAATTTACATTTATGCATTGTTCCTAAATGTTCCTAATTATAGTTTCATCAAGACGGAATATTGATGAAACGGTAAAACTATAATACATTATATTTTTTTCTTATAAAAAAAGTAATTGTTTTCATAAATTAAAGTATGGAGATACTTAAACTAATGTGTGGGTGCTTATTAGAGAATAAGTCACTAAAATAACCAGGCAATGAGAATCCAAATTGGAACTTTACCTATGTGTTTGTGGATTTCTTTATATGATGGTTGTATAATTGATCCTTAGACTTGATATTACCAAGGTCTATCATGTGGGAATTATTGTGTTTTAATGCTACTTATCAACTGTCTTAGGATAATTCAGTCAATAGTATTTGGATGCAGTATTAACCATGTGGAGATAATTGAGTAAGTCAATAAAGGATTTGTCACTCTAAAGTAATTAGAGAGAATGTTCTATTTTTCTTGATTTATAGTGATTTATGGAATTCTCTAGCTAGAGTGAATTGACATTTGAAAAGGCATTTTTAAGTATAAATTATAAATCAATTACTAATTAGCAAGAACGAACATGATTGGATAAAAAACAGTAGACACTACATCTATACTATATCCGATTGGAACATTAGATGACGAAAGGATTAAATTATATATCATAAACATGCATGTACAAGTTAAGTCAAATCACTTTGACATTTCTGATATTTGGGTGATTATGACATGTTGCTAAATGTCAATCTTGATCTATGATTAAAGAATTAAAAATAAATTAAAAGGAGTTTTAATTTATCTAATTTAATAATGAATTATAATTATAATTCATAAGCATTGCCAATATATTAGGAACCTAATGGGTCACACATTAAGAATCAGTTTGTAAAGAAAAAATCAATTTTAATTCAGTTTAACTTAATTATAAAGTTTGAGAAACTTTAAGAATCAAATATGAGATATTTGATTTTATTAAAATTAAAATAACTACAACTAGTGTTTGACTTTAATTATAATTGAAATATTTAATTTTAATATAAATTAAAACCCTAATGCCTTTTCTATTTGTAGGAATAAACGTAAAGAAGCTAGCACTCCTGTTTAATTCCTTTTAAGAGTTGAGAAGCTGCTTTGTGAATACTGTTAGAGGCTGAACACAAACAACTCGTGATTGACACACCAAAAAGTTTGCAAAACATTTCAATGGGAAAAAAAATCAAGTATAATTTCTTATTTTGTAATTCATATTTTATTATTCAAGTTATTCATTCACGGTTGATTTCCAATTGAAGAATTTGCATTCAAACACCTGTAGGATAACAACGAAGAGGAAGCACATGCCTTAGTACTAAGATATTGATTGGAGTCGAATACTTAGAAACCTGAAGCTGAGCACGAGTCAGCAATATCTATTGTGACTTAGCGGCAATGGTTGATGTACTGTAGTTAGTTCAACCTTGTGAAATCTTGTATTTTGGACTCCTTGGAATTATTTGGTGGATTAATAAAATTCTTTATCTTGTTAAAAAGATTATTGAGGCGTGAAAAATGGCACTACGTGTTGTTGCTATTTCATTAACTATGGTGTACAAAACAACATTCTAGTCAAATATAAATCCTTGTGTTGCATACCTATAGCAACTCATATGAACGAGAATCACACCTTTGGATACTGACGTCTTCCCTACTCCTCAAGGAGGCCAAAGTTTAAGACTTACAATACGTAAAAGGAAGTCATGTGGCCATCACAGCATGCAATAATTACAATGAGGGTCGCTTCCTTCATTTATTAGTTAGGCTGCTTCTCAGTAACAAAAGGAGAGAGTTTATTAAATAAAAAATAGTGGCCTAAGTTACTAATTTCTTAAGTGCAAGAAAGGGTCTTGCCTGCTTTCTCATATTTTAGAATTTTAGTGGAAAACTTGTATATCTTGCGTAGACCATATATGGAAGGTAAATTTAAATGCAGACCAAAAAACATTATGAGCTTGCTAAGGAGAATTGTTTCTTCCTCTGGGGGGTTCAACTACCACCTAACTTTTATTTCCTTGGCCAACGAACGATGGTCGATGAAACAATCAATTCATTTATCTGCTATCTGCTATTTACTCCGTCTCTCTCTCTTCCCAATAAGTAAAAAGTTTTCAAGGGAGCCAAACCTACACGCTTTCACTTATTGAGGTACTTATGTTTTGGCCGGAAGAATAGAAGAAACCAAATTTCCTTCGACCATTACCCACAAGTCTAAATCAAAGCTTCTTTCACTCAAGAATCGATGTCCTTGGTTTAGCGTTTTTCTCACTAAACAATTTTTGCACGTCTCTTTATACGAAGGAGGAGCTCATTACAATGCTGTAACGACGAGTTTTAAGACAACATAAAGCCATTTGTTAATTATGCTTTTTCTCATCGTCGTCCTGTCATCTTCTCTGTCCTTTTCAAGAGCTTAATCCTCTATATATTTTAGGTGGGTGACACAATGGGTAAAGCCAAAATGGCTATAACAATAACAGCCAGGATTGTACATGAAGCAGTGAGCTTCATTGTCTTCTCATTCCTCGACCTTCTTGATATTGTCCTATGTTTTCTTTACAAGTTTGCTGACCTTTTGATCGAAGCAGAGTGGAAGCCATGCTACTGCACCTCGGCCAAGGAGGCCATCACAAGCAGCGGCAAGATCTTGGTATCTGAACAAGGTGAGTCCAAGGTTGTTTGTCTTAGTTCTAGCAAGTTGGAATGGGAGGAGATCTCAGACACTCTCTACAATCGTCCTTCGCTGGTTTCTGAGGTCTCCAAAATGACTGTCAATGAATTAAAGCGAATCAAGGTGGACAAGACCATGGTGCATTCTTGTGAGAAGATGAAGAAAGCAAGCAGATCAACATTCAACGTTAATTCAACCATTGTTGAAATGCTCCAAGGGAAGATTGGCGGGCAACAATCACATCCCATACCAAGATGGTCTGACTGTGATTGTAAGTTTTGCAATTCCTGGACCACCTCAAGCAAAGAAAACCTCTTTGTAAGAGCAGAAGGACCGAAAGGTAACTGAAATGACAGGGAATAACTGTTATTGTTTTTCTCTTTTACTGATATTTTGTACTGATTTTTGTAATTGAACAGACGGAGCAAAAGAAGACGTTCTCTTCATTCATGGGTTCATTTCCTCTTCAGCATTTTGGACTGAAACCTTGTTTCCAAACTTCTCAAAGGCGACTAAATCCACCTACAGATTGTTCGCTATAGATTTGTTGGGGTTTGGGAGGAGTCCAAAGCCAACAGACTCACTATATACACTTAAAGAACATTTGGACATGATTGAAGGGTCTGTTTTGGAAGCATACGAAGTTAAATCCTTCCACATCGTGGCTCATTCTTTAGGATGCATTTTGGCCTTGGCTCTAGCTGTTAAACACCCTAGTTCAGTCAAGTCGCTTACCCTTCTTGCACCGGTATGTTTCCTTTTATCTCTCATCTTAATTTTTCAGATGATAATTTTACCTTGTGACAACATTATACTAATACAATGCAGCTAATGTAATTTGTACGTATATCTTGCAGCCATATTATTCAGTACCCAGAGGCGTCCAAGCAACACAATATGTGATGAGAAAGGTAGCTCCAAGGCGCGTGTGGCCACTTATCGGGTTCGGCGCGTCCATCGCATGCTGGTATGAGCACATCTCTCGGACCATTTGCTTGCTTATATGCAAGAACCACCGATTGTGGGAATTTCTTACCAAACTTGTCACCAGAAACAGGTGACCTTCTCACACATCCTTAATTACCTATTCATTTAATTCGTCTCCTATATATTGCTTCAATAGTTTCTTCTCTGTATATAATTAAACCATTTCCTATGTTCCTTGTCTAATTTCTGAACTACCCACCAAACAACCTTGCGGAAATAAATTCTTTCAAGACATTAGGCTGACTGATTCAACTCCTTTGTGGAGTACGTTTATTTAATTTCGAATTTCCATGCATGCAGAAATGTCAACCTCGTAGATGATAATTGATTCAACAAATGATATATATGTATGAAACAAGCCTGAAATGACTTAGTTTAGATGCTTATTTGTGGTGACATGGAATACTAATTTTCTACATTATGAGAATTTGAGAGGATAGAAATTGTCCATCTAAGCTCTGCTTCTTTACTCTTGTCTGAGCACCAGTTGTTGAGGCTAATTAATAGACCGGTTAGAAATTTTCGTGGTTCACCACAACACAATTGTCATGTGGGTGCACACTGAGTAGGTGATCTTCAGTGCAACTACTGCTTGCTTGGACTTGACCCTGACAAGTCAACGAGATTTCTAATAAATGAATAATGTTTCTCCCATCCTTCTTTTAACAACTTTACGTATCTCCATTTGAAACTAATTAAGTTCAGAGGTTTCTCCGTAGATGATTTCAGTAACAATTTTGGAAGCTTTAAATGGTCCTTTTTTGGTAGATGGTAGAATATGTAAACGAGTAACAATTTACTAGACAAAATGATCCACACCAACCTCGTCAACTGCTTTTTAATAATTGCTTATTGGTTGTTGGTTAGATCCAAAGAGAATTATTAACTAGGCACGGTTTGGCTTGACATGCAACTTATTCACGATTCTGTCTTTAATAAGTCAAATTATTTGAAATAAACTTTACAGGATCCCACAAAAATTTAAGTGGCAGCAAAGGATAGATATGATGCTATTACATGGGTATCAGTGATGTAACTTACTGGGAGGTTCAATGACAGAACTCATTTATTGCTTTGCATGGCCAGGCTTAGTGTTGAACTATACCAATATCATAAATGTTTTATGATAAAGACATGTAGTTACTGTACTCCAATTGGGTTGAAATGTGTTGCAGGATGAGGACATTCTTGCTTGAAGGGTTCTTTTGCCATACACATAACGCTGCGTGGCACACTCTTCACAATATCATTTGTGGGACCGCAGGCAAGCTTGATGACTACCTAGACGCAGTCCGTGACCGCTTGAAATGCGATGTCAACATCTTCCATGGCAAAGATGATGAGCTTATCCCAGTTGAATGTAGCCTCAATATTCAGGGGAAAATTCCTCGTGCTCGTGTCAAGGTGATCCAGAACAAAGATCACATCACAATTGTTGTTGGTAGACAAAAGGCTTTTTCCAGGGAACTTGAGGAAATTTGGAGACGCTAAAGTGGATAATGGATCTCCAGAATCTTACAAAGTCCCTTTATAAAATACTTATAGCCTGTCAAGAAGGGTTTCTATTTTTTTTTAGACTTTCGTCACTTTCTGAAATTGGGATTATATTCATGTGAATTTGAGTTAGCAAAAGGAAAATATCAAATTATTATGTGTATCAAGTTGCTTCATCAGCCTTGATTAATTCATATTTCGGAAAAGATGTGTCGTGAGATCACATAGGCCGCGCATGTTGAACTTACTAATAAAATGGTCAAGGTATAAATAATTGCATACATTTTTTCTAACTTGTATTTTAAAGCACTGAAATCGTTAATATCGGGCATGATTCAGTATGTAAAGCGTTCCCTGTAACAAATTAAGAGCAGGAGTCGCGACAAGAATGCATTGTAGCTTGAGTGGGAGATTTACATGATACATATAACCAATCCATGCAGTTAATTGTTTTTGATATATATACACACAAATATTCAATGCACTGCAGTGAAAGCCTGTGATCCACGGTTTTTTTCCACTAGTCGCACAGGCAAGGTCCCACTTTGGATTGAATAAATGGATGTTGGGCACTAGACATTTCATGGAATAATTGGTCCCTGGTAGAAATCAAGTACGGACAATGGCTTGAAGATTATTTAGGATCAGGATGTGCTCTGACAAAACTGTGACAATTGCCTCAGATAAGTCTGTGAATAGCAAAACCTTTGTTTAAACTTTAATGCATTAACTATGTTCATTTTCATCTACCATAGCCAGGCATACATTTACAAATTAACAACGTTTCATAGGCTTGATTGAGTCAAAATGTGAAAATGACCCAAGGGATTCACCCTTGTAGCTGTTCCAATGTTGCCTGTTAGTGTTGTTAGTAAGTATTTTCACCAAGAAAATGAAGCCTCCTACATTTTAGTTGCATTCAATACTGAGTAGACACGAATCGACCTATTTATGGGAGCTGGAATCGGTCACAGCGTTTCCCGCTTGTCTGACAAATTCTAATTTCTAAACCAATTTGTCAAAATGGTACTTTCCCTCAATCAATTCCAATGAGTTACCACCCGCAAGCACGTTTGGCTATCCACTGGCATGGACGGTAGTCGGCTAACCTGTAATTTAAATTAAGGTATTTTCAATAAGCTGTTTTATGAATTAAATTAAATTTAGATTGTTCGAGAAGTAATATCATTTTATTTAATAAAGTTATGTTTGTTTAGATCTGAATTTTAAAAAATATTATTTTATATTTTTAATTTAAAAATTATTTTTAAAAAAATAATTAGATAAGCTCATTAACCGGTTACTGAGAGAGCGCTCCTTGAAGCGATTTTTCAGTATAAAAAATAATCCAACTTCAGAAAAAATTTATTTGAAGATGAAATCTTAACAAAGGCGTAGAATCCCACTTTTCCATGGGAAATACAAAACAATTAAATTGCTTTGTGCACCGAATTTACAGTTAAACTAGTTATGGTTTTTTTAATTCTGACTTGTGGGTCTTGGTCTTTTGTAGGCTTGCAACCTTTGACACTGGCAATCGTGATCACATAACATTATTTACGTAACTATAGTATCGCAGGATAGTTTTCAGAATCTTGGGGAGATAATAATTAAGAATAATGCTAAAATGATGAAAATTTTTGACTCCTTTCCGAGTACGAAAACTGTATGCCTCTATGTCCATGCAAGGAACAAGTGTATAATACCGATCCAAAATCCCAATTTTGCATAGTAATATCAAATATATAATTAATTACACATAAAATTCTTCAAGTAAGAGCAGAAGAAAGATTCAGAATCAAGTGGATCTGGGTATTTAAATTGGTTGATGTTGGCTAGCCTACTAAAAATAACGTTAGCTAGTTCTTGTCCGCACGTCTAGTGTTCTGAGTTGGTGAAAGAAACGACCTAACACTAGCTAGCTGTGTTTTATGATGAGAAAAGCTATCATTTGGTAATGGCTCCAGCACATCCCCAGTAGAAATATCTCTACTTCAGGCTTAATAATTAGCCGCACTCCTTTTTTTAGTCTTATAGTTAGGACAAAATATAATGCTTGTTGTGAGAAATTAGATTGGTGGGTGTTTAACTAATTAGTACTAATAGACTTGCATGAACATACGAAACTTCAAAAGTATGTATACCAAAATATGAAAAAACAGAAAAGAAAAGACAAAACAAAGCCAATAAATATGTAGCACTATTATTTCTCAAATTAATGTATTGTTTCTATCCAATAAACTTTTTTTAATACATTTTTATTCGAACCAAGATTGCTTATTTGTTAGATAAATGTCTCAAAAAAACAAATCTTTTATACTAAAAGATTTTGGATTTGCTATGACAAAAAAAAAAGAAAATCAAGAAGAATAAGTGAACCCAACCCAAGATGCAAGTTGGGCCTATATAAACATATTCTCATGATCTCTTACCCTCTCGACTCCCAACATGAAATAAATGATCAAATGAAAATATCAAATTAAAGAAGGGATGGCATATCCTTTTAAAATTTTTTCAATTTAGTGATCAAGCTTTTAAAATTTTCAATTAAGTGATTAACTTCTTAAAACCTTAACAATTCTGATGTGTGCTTAATTGCTTATACATTTACTTCTTAACATTTAGTGATTATTATTATAAAATGCTTAAGATATTCATTTTGGTTCATATTTGATTTTAGATATAATTTGGAAGTATAAATGCTAAAATGAGTTAAGAGCACATTTATTAAGCCAACATTTTGATGTCCAAACTCAATTATCCTTGTGGAACAAGAAAGAGACAGATTAGAGTGAGGATTGGACAAGAAATTACAAGAAGAATAACAATTCAACAAAACCTGGGAAATACACGATTGTGTATATACTTATATGACCATGTATAAGTGTATACATTCGGAAGAACATTTATTGAGTCTAATAGCTTGGTCACTTTTTGATCATTTATATTATTTCTTTTGATTCTTCTTTGTTAGTTTGTGGATCAGTAATTTTAATATCTTTATCTAATTCAATTCTGAATAATCACTTGAATAAATGTTGTATTCGGATTCAGTTGTTGATTCTGAACTTTGAACATCATATTGATATGAGGATGAAATTGTTGAATCTGTTTCATATTCTGATTCTATAGGTTCTAAATTACTTTGCTACCCAAAACTCGAGTTGAAGGTAAGGCGATACCAAATTACTTAAGCAATCCATCACGCTCCGCTTGCGCAGCCCATACTGACACAAGCGGTATTTCATTCCCACATTGATTGATCTGAGATTCGAACCTGTGACGTGGGGCTGACCTAGGGGTTACCTGGTAGCTCTGATACCACTTTGCTATTCAAAACTCAAGTTGAAGGTAAGGCGATACCAAATTATTTGAGCAATCTTCAGAATATTATTCAAAATCATACTAACTTATATAATCTTAAAAAAGCTGAATTAAAGCAAATTTATAATAGCTTTCAAAATCATTTTTGGGCCATTTATTGAACTGTATATTTTCACAAGTTTTACATTTAATTGACTTGTACGGTTTGATACACGAATATATGCCAAGAAACTTAATTTTTCATATAAATAGAAAATTTTGATGGCAAATAAAGAGAGAATCATTTTGGGACTTCGTGAAGGGGCAGAGCACTTACTCGTTGGAGACCCATAGAGGGCTAAGCTTTCCTATGATAGTTCGGAGGTGAAATCGACACCAAGGATCACATTTAAGCATATCTTCATTATGTATCATTGTTCTTTCTCTCTTTAAGAATTGTTTACGTTATACTATATCTATTGATTTGGGTATTCGTGTATGGATAATCATTATTCTCGTACTTGTTAGATTGTTTGTATATGAACTCATTGCTAAAATCTTAATACAATATGTAATAGTTGTGCTAGATTCATTTGTGGCAATTAATGGTGTTAAATTATTAGGGATAACGTAACATAGGCTAAATAACCTGAACTTGTGTGGTTAATGCATATATTGATATGTTTTCCTAATCGTAATGTGGCTGTTCAACTAAATCTAGAGAGCTTATTCTAGGTTATTCGACAATTAGATTTAATTAAAGAGCTTGTTTTGATTTAATGCAATCTAAGGGAAAATTGGGGTTAACAGGGCTTGTTGTTAATTTATGATCAACAGTTCTAAGAGAGGTGTGAAAACAATATCACAATGACGTATGTAAAATTATGTGTAGGCTGAGATTAAACCGAAAATCTAATCCTAAATGCATTCATCATTTTTAACAGTTTGCTTTAATTTACTTTCGTTAGATTAATTTCATTTTATTTTATTATTTGAATCAAACCAAACCCCATATCCTAAACACTAATTTCTTTCATTGCAAAAGCTTTACATACACTCTCTGTGGGATCGACTTAGACTTATCGCTAACTATAGTTTTAAGTTTAGTTATTTTGTATAGTATTATGACATGCTACCAATTTTGACGCCGTTGTCGAGAAGTGTGGTGCTTTAGTTTTTGCTTTTAATTTCAATTGGTGTTTTGTATATATATTTGTTTATAATTGTTTCTTTTAGTTATTTCTTAATCTTTACAAGTTTGTTAGGTTTGGAGTATGGTACTAACAAGCTCTCCGCATAGAGAACCTCTACAATTTGATCCAGAGATCGAAAGGACATTGCGAAAATTATGTAGTGAAACCATAACAACTCAGGGGATACAACAAGGAGTTGAACTTGAGGGAGCTATAGCCAATCTAAGAACTTTAAAAGAGTTGCCTGCTCTAAATTTAACTTAAAGGTCTTTATGCATTACTTTTTCACATTTCGCTCAAAATCTTGGTTTTGAGCTTAAATCTGGCCTAATCCATCTTTTGCCAATTTTCATGGTTTTGCTGGCGAGGATGCTTATAAGTATCTTAAGGAGCTAGAAGTGGTTTGTCTTAGTATGAAACCTCCAAAGGTGATAGAAGAGTAGACTATGATGAGAGCTTTCACATTCTCATTAAAGGATGCAGTAAAAGACTGACTTTTTGATTACGCTCTGGTAGCATTAGCACATGGATCGAGATGGCTATTTTTTTGAAAAATATTTTTCAGCATTAAAAACAACCAGTGTAAGAAAGGAAATCTGTGGGATAAAGTAACATAACGGTGAAAAACAAAATGCTTTTACCTTAAACATAAATTGAACACAATGGTGTATTGGTGTGGTGTTCGCTAAGTGGAAATCTCCTTGAGAAAAATAATATGGCATGTTAGAGCATAGTCAGTAACATGTTGGCTAAAAATTTCTTCATAGGATTTTTCGATATTATGACTGAAACTACAGCTCATGTCTTCAATCACTAGTTAGCTTAATCTGTTAATAAAATAGAATCAACGTCAACATTATTACATCGCCTCATTAATCTTAAAAGTAATACAAATTTCCAATAAGTTAGCAATATATGCGTTAGAATCTTCTTCTGATAATCGATCGAACTAAATGTATTGCTACAACATTTGGATCATATTTAGCTTGATCTCAAAGTAGTTTGAATTGACTTTTGATCTTGTATGTGTTGAGATTCTTACTTAGCTCATTCTCTTCTTGTCCAATGAAGTGTTCTTTCAACCTTTGGTCATTCTCTTCTTGTCTAATGAAGTGTTCTTTCAACCTTTGGCTCTTCGTTAATAAAAAAAAGTGTTAGTTCTTGTTACACACTAAGATCACACATAAAATCATAGTAAATCAAGCAAGAAAAATAACAAAGTTAAAATTTAATAAAGAAAATTAGCAAAATGAAAGAAATGAAATGACTAAGATAATTGTTTCTAAGTCTCCCTAACATTCGTTGCTTCCTTGAAAACAAGGCCAGAAACTTAGTATGTGTTGTTTATACAACTAAATTTTTTCTATTATAAATTCATTCCTCACTAACATAAGTGCAGCTATCATTGATGAGTGATATAATGGCATATAGAGTCAGTGATATAATGGTAAATAGAATGTTAATCTCATAAGGAAGTTAGATGGATCTAGTAAATTCACCTACTAATAAGTAGTCTAAAAAATTAATGAAAAAGGTTGTTAATGGAATTGTATAAAAATATAAAATAAACCTAAACAAAGAAATAGTCAAAAGAATCAAAACAAAGCAATTAATTAAATAGAGAAATCAATGATAATAAATGATTAGATAAATACTTCCCTTAGTATCATTTTTAATATCATGATTCAATAAGCTTATATAGTATTTATTATCTCGACTAACAAAACTTTCTAAAATATGAAATTGTACTATATCAAGCTACAACTATCTATGGTTAGGTTAGTTGACCTATGTCTCTACCAAGCTAATAACCTAAAGAAGTCATTATGCTCTTTGAACTTCTATAAAAGTTTTCATTTTAATACCAAAACGATTATTTAAGTTTATCTTTAGCTCCCCATTCAATTACGAATATTTAAGTCATACTTCACGTATTACTAGGTTCTTTTAAATTGTCTATAAGTGAATTAAGATAAAATCTAACTGTCAATACTAATTAAGATTGCATTAAAAGCAACCAAAGATAATTTGTAGATATAAATATCACTTTATAAATAAAATCAAATTAGTCCATACAATGCTAAACATATGAAATAGTCAACCATAAATCATGTTTAAACTAGCAAAGATAAAAGACAAAAGTAAAAGACAAAAACGATACCCATTTACATGGCTTAATTTAAGTCCTAGGCAATACTGGCTAATTTTGAGAACATGTGTCTTCCTATTATTTGCCAATTAGCAAGTGCCACAGATTGATAATCAATGTCGGTGACTATTTAAGTTGGATATTTGCCTTGGAAATTGCTCTAATTTGCCATGTAGTCGTGACATTCCTCTCTTAGTGCTCCAATCTGGACCATCAATATCAAATCTAAATCTTAGTCATAAGATTAGCAGTTCACTATTCTTGCACTTATAATTGTTAGATTTCTATCCTTTTAGTTGAACATATATTTTCTCGATTGTTGTGTTATACGGTGAATTGAAACATTGGTTTTGTAAGTTGTACCATATCATAAGTCTCCTATTTTATCTTTTATTATTTTGTTTGTGGCGTGATATTTGCATTTTAAGATAGAAATCCATGACTTACGGTTCTCAGCATTTGTAGTCCTCGACTTTAAAATTATTCTCTTGATTTTGAAATGTGGATTTTTCAGGAACCAAGATGCGGTTAAGTTAATTTGGACATTTTAATCAAATTTGGATTTAATTGGGTCAAGAATAATATGCAATTTTAATTGGAGGAAATGCCTTAGTAATCTGTTATAGGATTTGTATGTACTTGAAATGTTTATTTGAAAAGATTCTAGAAATTAGTATTATTGGTGTTCTTATTCCATTCCTGTTTCCATACGAATTTTATATGCCTTGGTTCGTGTTTTCGTGCTTTGATTATCAAAAATGCCCCCATTGTTTAGAACTAATCCAGTGCTTTAAAATACATTACATTCGGCCATATTAGTATATTTTTCCTTTAAAATTTATTTGGGCCCATTTGTGCGTTAGACCCACCCTCTAATTGCCCAGCATGCTCATTCGATTCAAGTGCTCTTTTGGTCCACTTACATCGACTACACTTAAGCCCATTCGTTTAGAACGAGCATAGCTTCGTTCATTTTCAAGTTTCCGCATTGTGCAATAAGACTCTTTGAAACGCCAGCAGCTGGGAAGGTGTTCTAGTTCAAGTATAAAGCCTATCAAGGTCAGAGTGGGAGGGATTAACACAGAAACCTTCGAATAGTTGTCTTTTCATTTTCTTATTTTTCTTGTAAACACTATTTCTTTATTGGGCTTAGTTAATTAGGTTCACATGTTCAAAATTGAACAAAATTTCATTTGGGTCCAACATTTGAAGAATCCAGACCCAAGTGATTATTTTCAAAAATAAATTCAATTTTATCCTTTTTGGTGAAATCCCTAATGTAAGATCCAAAATAAAATCAATCGTTTAATTTTTTTTTCTTGCATATTAAATATATGATTGTGGATCAATAGATAGAAAGAGAGAAAGAGAGAGAGAGAGAGAGAGAGTGAAGCTTGAAAAATAATATAAACTAACAAAACCTTGTAAAAATAAAATTAGAAGGACAATCATAGAAGTCAGCGGAAAACAAAAGTCCTTTAGGTGTAAACTAGAAGCCTTAGCCGAAGCTTAAAAGAACCTTAAGATAAGAACATAAGGCACATTCAATATCATAGTCAAGTCCAACCCCAAAGGCAAACTCACATAAAAATCCAGTCAAAGGCACAGATGACTATCTAAGCCTAAAGTCCTAAAAACCAGACTAAAGATCGAAAGCATTAGGAAAAATGCCCACAACCCTAAAAATTAAGACAGAGCCCAAAGCTCCTGTAACTTGTGTTTAGGCACACGGAGTCTTTAGTCAATTTCATATGGGTCAATTAAGTAAAAAGCCGAAGGTCAAGCCTTTAAATCCAGGTCGATGCCCCCTAACTTATTGCCATTCGTATTATGTCCAAGAATGAAAACCATAAACCGTATTCAATTTTTCAAGTCTCAAGTTTTTAATTTATGTCCTACGTTAACAACCATAAGTTGTTATTCCTTTGTTTGATTGGTTTTCTTTTAACGTCTCAAGTTTTAATTTGATTTTCTTTTCAATTTTTTATTTTAAGTCCTAGGTTAACAACCATAAAGTCTTATTCTTTTGTTTGATTTTCTTTTTAAGTTCAAGGTCACATTATAAAACCTACGTATACTTTTAATTTTTTCATTTAGTTACTTGCCCTTGGCCCTTGGCCCTTGGTCTCTTTATAATATATTAATCCTTGAATGACACATATTAATAAAAATTTAATTCAAAATTATTTTTAAAGTTCTCTAAATATTATTTTAAGATTAATAAAATTTCTCTAAGGTTTAAACAAATTTCTTTTTTATTTTGAAGAAATATATTTTTTATGTTATAAATATAAACTACCGAACGTGAGCTTAATTAGTCAACCTCAGTTCAAGTCACGACATATCTACAAATCATCCATATTGTGATAGTCCACAATCATACAATTAAAATCTATCATGCTATGCATTTCGCATTTCAGTTTATCATTCTCAATCACATAAGCATTTAAGAGTTCTTGAACTTTTTTATACTTTGGAGGATACTTTCTTTTTATACTAATGGCTTCTAAACTTTTAACGAGCTCATGGTATGACAAATCTTCATCATCAATATCATAAAAAGAACGAGACTAGAGTATCTTATCATTATAAGCCATAAAGCACATTCCATCCACTTTATTTTTAAATTCCACACTTTTTGAACTAACAGTATCATCCCATGTTTCTTAACTACTTACTTCTTCTTCTTCTTTAAAAACTTCTTGAATTTCCTTACGAAGAGCTTTATGTCCTTAGAAGTACTAAGAGTACATGTATCATCATTGGAAACACTAAAAAAATTCTCTTTTATTTATCAGATTCACTTTCTTTTCATGCAATCGTTCATCCATATCTCATAGATGAGATGTAATCTAGTTATCTCTTTGAATGACAAAGTGCAATTTTATTTTTTTTTTGGTTTATATGGTCGGGATCTTTGCCTCTTATTCCTTTATTAAAGATCTACATAGTTGTCTTACCTATTCAAAGTCAGTGCAATTCTTACGAAGACCTTTAAGAGTATGTATATTATAAATGAAGTGAGCATATATACTTAAAATTAATTCATTATATTCCTTGTGAAGCAATTCATATTTATGCACATATATGCTCACTTTTCTCTCTTTCACTTTAGTGGTGTCTTCATCTGTGATTTTAAGTGTATGCATATCTCTTAATCCCTATCACATGTGCACACTCTATTGAACTTATTCATATAAAATATACAAAATAATATATATATGACCTTATTATTTACTGCAATGGGTATTACATCCTTATTTTCTAATTCACTTTTATTCTTTGGTACCTTAGTCTTCACTTTGTCTCTAATTAAGGATTTCAAGTCCATTCTCTACAACAACCTAAGCATCAACCCATTTTACCAAAAAGAAGTGTTTCATCTTAGTATTTCAATATAGGCAATTGTCCCCATTAAAAAAAGGGCTTCGCACTTGTTTTGACTTCCTTATCTAAAAGTTGAATTAAAATGTTCCACAGTGATCTTTACTCTAATTGCTCTATAAATATATATGCAATGAATACGAACCACCCAAATACTAATTATTGGTCTTTGAATGAGGGGTAAATTATATGTTCATATAATTTAACCATTTTCAAAACTTAATAAATTAATTTCTTATTCTAAGTTATGGTTTTAACAAATTCATATAAGAAAATCACAAAATAATTATAACAATAATAAAATATAATAAGGAAAAGGGAGACAAATTTAATTTTTAGTGATTTAATTAAATAACTCTTAACCTACGTCCACTCTTCAAACTCCATTTGAAAATTTTATATCATGCTCCTTTAATGGATAAGGATAAACTCTTTATAGGACTTCTTCTTTGTCATAGTTAAAGAGCAACTCTTATAATTGTCCTTGTTAACCATAAATAAAGATCAACCCTTACAATCATCTTCCGTTAGACAGGTGACAGGTGAAGAGGAACTCTTTATAACATCAATTGCTCACTTAATTTATCTCATAAATGCATAATTACAACTTAAGAACTCCCTTTCTTGTTTACATCAATGAGGTTTAATATATATTACTCAACTTGCACATATATAATTAAATGCTCTTTCTATCCTTTCAAGGTTCTTAGCAACGCTTTAATATGCCAAAGGTTCTTCTCATAATTCAATTATGGTCTCTTTATGCCTAAAACTATTTCCAATAATCAATAGACACTTAAGCTAGTCATCACAACGGGTAGTTTCTACGTACATTAGGCAAATGATACTTAAAATTCAGCTAGCCAATGTCCTCGCAGGGAGGGTATCAATTAACTTATCCTTTAGTCAAGAACTTAACCCTTGTTTTCTCCAAAAATGCATTCAATCTTCAACTAGTCAATTAAAACCCTTTAACTATCTAAATGAATAATTTATTCAATCAATTAACAATATAACCGACGAATGGTGTTGGATAGTGAATAATCTTAATCTTTGTACAACGTTAAATATTACCTATTCAAGTTCTTTCAAACAAAAAACTTAGATTTAAAACTATTTTAAAATTTTCTCAAATGTAGCTTTGAGATTAATAGAATTTCTTCGAAGTTTTTTTAAAAATATTCCTCTTAATTATGACAAAATATAAGCATTATTCTTAAATATAAATGACCATGTAACGATTGAAGTGATCAAAATAACTTACAAGAAAGATTATAATGACTTGTTAGACACGAAATTGCTTTATACTTACTTTTTTCTTCTCAACTTAAATTGAATTTCTTTGAATCTCATTTGAATTGTATTTAATGCTCCATTTTGCTCATTAAATATTTTTATCACTTTGAATTTTTTCTAAAATTGATATTTTACCTTTTTCTTGAATCTTTAATAAATTAACTTTCTAATATCACC
Source organism: Erythroxylum coriaceum (assembly GCA_026874005.2). NCBI lineage: Eukaryota > Viridiplantae > Streptophyta > Magnoliopsida > Malpighiales > Erythroxylaceae > Erythroxylum > Erythroxylum coriaceum. The sequence continues at coordinate 4,550,928 of JANQAP020000584.1, forward strand.
AAAGATAAAATATTAGAAGTAAAATATTTTTTATCATCACAATTATAGATTAGGGAATTACTACGTCCAATATAAAACCTATGCATTTTTAGTCATTTAATTCATTTTCACAATTCTTCAGCTTCTTTATAAATTCTTTACATGTTTTAATTTAATTCATAAGTCTCTTCTCAAACACTAATTCATTTTTCAAGGTTAAATCACATCATAAACGTAGTACATTCTTTTTATCCTCATTTCTCTGTCTTAAGTCCAAATGATCCAAACCTTAAGCATTTCTTTTTATTTTGTATTGTTAGTTTCGAGTGCTAGGTTCAAGAATTGAAACCCAGGAATTTTCCTAATATTTTGTTCCATTATTTCTAAGTCCTAACTGCAAGCAATCTAAACCTTAGGCATTTTTATTTCACTTTATTTATTAATTCCAATGCTTATGTTCAAAACCAAAATCATAGGCCTCCTACTATATATTCTAGTTTTTCTTTTATACCTTAAAACCCTTAGGCAAGTCATCGTCTTTCTAATTATTCTAAACTAAAGATCTTTTTCTTATAATAAATTTCCTAATTTTCAAAGTTCATTAGAGATTGGCTATTTAGTTGAGTGTAATATGATGGCTAACACCTTTCCTATTACACACTCATTTACTAGTTAGGATATCTTAGCTCCTTTATATTAGTTTTTTCCTTTATCTTCCTTTAATCAGTTAAGATGGTGAATCTATTGTCATTTTTCTCGTTTTTAGCCCTTCTATAATTAGTTATGGCATATAAATGACAAGGATGTAGAAAACAATCCTACCTTCATCATTCTTATATTCTACCTTTAGAAGAGAAAATTACAACAAATGGAGCTATCCTTTTCGCAAATTCTATAATGATTTCATTATATGTTCAAAATTACCTTCACAGCTTTTTCAACAATCAAGTCAAGTTGTTAAATCTAAATGATAATTTATTTTAAGATAGATATAAAAAATTAATAGTTACGTAAATTAAGATATAAGAAAATAACATGAAAAATTATAAGATGGTGAATATGTTTTATATTTTGGGAAGTAACTTGATAAATAGTCAAATCACATGAGTTTTGGAATATTTAGTTCTAATTTTAATTTTAAGACTAATTATTAATATACTTCTTAACATTTTACATTTTCCATTACAAAAAACTTCTTTGTTATTATTATATAGTTCAATTATATATTACAACTACAATTTGGTGGAAGTTAGTCTCGTATGCTTGTATGATAGTTTAAGTATTATTATTTTTATTTTATATAAGTCATATTTTAAAATTATTTTAAATTAAATAAAAATAATTGATTTTTTAAATGAACATCATAAGATATAAGGTTATATTAAATATTATCATATACATTAGCCTTGTCTCCACTCGCTTTAGACAACCTTTTCCACACCCTACCGACAACCTAACCCCCTCCCCACTCACCCCCACTTTAAAACACCACAGAATTCCCCTACTTGAGGTTTTTGACTCTATGAAGAAACATGTGAAGGGGGAGAACCACTTGGAGTTCTATTGTAGGTGACTTGGAACCTTAGGGAAGCTAAGGTTTATGGTGACAGCTAGTGAGGAACCCATTCAAACCCCCTAGAGGCGCTCCAACTTAGAGCTAGGAAATGGAGCTCGTTAGGTTTTTTTTTCTTAAAAACAGACTAGCATTTCTTGTTTTTAATAAATGGGCTAATTATGCTTATAGAAACATTGGCTTAGTTAACATTATGGTGAATGAAGATAAGTTTTTTGTGTTTAAGTTTAACTAAGATAAAAATGATCAGAGGGTGCTTGAAGGACCTTGACATGTCCTAGGATATCCTATTATGCTAAAGAAATGGCATTTAGGGGTAACTCTTGATAGAAGCAGACTGGAAAAAATCTTACTATTGGTTATTTTCCATAGAGTCCTCTTAGAATATTGGTCTGTGGAAGGGATGAGCTACATTGCTAGCAAAATAGGAAAACCCCTTAGGAATGGATGAAAACATTGAATGATGAGAAGGATAGGATTTGCTAGAGTATGTGTTGATTTGGACATTTCCAAAAAAACTTCCTAACTCTTTGAGGATTATAAAGTTAAAGGAGAATGTGGAAATAGAGGAAGATCTTGTGAGAATTTCATACATATGGAAACCGAAGACTAAGGAGGAGAGGATGATTTAGAGGAGGAGAGAAAACCAAAAGGACAATAAGAATAGAGGAGAAGAGGTTGAGCTACTGGAAAGAGCAAATTCAGTGGAAGGGGAAACAAATGAATGCAATATAAGTCAGGTATAAGACAAAAATGAGCATAAAACTCCTAATAAAGAAAAACAGGCAGTGAATGAGGTGGAGGAAGATCAAAATGGAGATGAAAATACCCTATTAGTTGTATAAGGAGAGACATTTGGGATTAAGCAAATGGAAAAATGATAGAGAAAGACTAGTATACAACACATAACACTCCCTCGATAGATAAAGAAGAGACCTCAGGAACCAAGCAACTTATTGGAAATACTTTTGGGACAAATAGGAAATTGATTGGGGTTAGGTTGTGTGTAAATTTTAATTATTAACCCTCGAAAATTTGCACACTTATAGTCGTTAGCGTAGTTTCAAAGGTGTCGATCCCACTAGGAGAGAACTAATCTAATCCTAAAATCTAAGGCCAGAAACAAATAACAGAAATTCAAGATGCAACAAAACTAATACGAAAATTTAATTCAATCAATCAAATTAAGAATCAAATATGAAAATACTAATTATTAAGTAATTTCCAACACACCTAAGAATTAATCGAAGGAAATTACCAATTGAGAGAAAGGAAATTTTACCTATCCTTAATGCTAACCTAACTGATTATGGATTATTGGATTGTTAGTTCTAGACTATCCTAGGGTTTATTACTCTCGCTCAAGTTATAAACATTAACCCTAATTAAATTACAGAGGTTACAATATCTTAATTCACAACTTATCCAAAACCCTAATTAGTTTTGAAGTTCTCTAATAAACTATTGGAAACTTATACAAGATCTCTCTTTGCAAAAATTATCGATCTGATTTAATTATGGTTTCTATTAAATCACCTAAGTCTCGTTAGTTCAATTTAATCGTTTTTTATTCGATTCACCCTCTCAGTTTATTATCGAATTACGCAATAGTAGAATCAAACCACTACAATATCCAATAAACATATAAACAATCAAATTCTCATTAATTCAAGAATAAAATTTTGAAGGTGAGTTTAGAAAATCCTCTACATTTTAGATCCTATCATCAACCGTTCAATCCAATTCTATACAATAATAAAACTGAAAAGAATAGGAAATACAATCTAAAATGGTTGATGGGAGGCAACGACGTCGGGAAATCTCCTAATCCGGGAAGTACTTCATATCAGCTTCTTCTCCTCTTCTCTCTTCCTTCTTCTCTTCCTCTATCTCTCGATGATCTCTCTCTAGGGTTTCTCAAGGTGGCTGATGCTAAAAGCTTGTGTCTCTGCTTCTTTTTGTTATTTTTATATCCTCTTGTGTTTTGGGTAACCCTAGGATTTTTTGGGGTCCTAAAGGTCCAAAAATCCCTTTAAACTTGACATTCGTGAGTGTCTACGCATCTGCCCGATACAAGCCATAATCATGGTTCACATCTAAGCCTTCTATTATGATCGTGGCATGCAGGCCACGATTATGGACCATTCTTTGGGCTTCTGTCATGATTGTGGGCCGTTGTTTCGGTCTAAATGTCTCTAAAACTCCTCCATTCTTCAATGTTGACCCTGAAATACTAACAAACACATCAAGGTACCTTAAAAACATTATATTCCTAATCTCGAAAGTTTTATGCCAAATTCTTTAAAGGATTATAGACCAATCTCCAATTTTAACTTCTCGAATAAGATAATAGCTAAGATATTGGTAGTAAAGATGAGGAAAGTCTTAAAGCCAATAATTTGAGAAGCTTAATGGGGCTTCCTTGGAGGAAGGGAGATAGGAGACAATGTATTGATATCTTAAAATCTCTTCAAAGCTTACTAAAAAAAAAACTATCTTTAGAATTGTGCTATAAAGTGGATTTTAAAAAGGTTTATGACTCAATAAGTTGAGATTTTATCTTACAACTACTTGAGGCCTATAATTTTCCTAAGAAGTTTAGAATATGGTTGGGAGAATGCATAGAAGAATCTTCAAAGGAAAAAAAGGGTCAAGGCAGGGTGTCCTTATATGCTCCTATGTTTCATTCATTGCAATGAAGCTTTGTGAAGATTGATCAAGCATAAAATAGCCTTAGAACTAAGATTCAAATTCCACAATAGACGTAAGAGGATTAGGCTAGTTGATCTTTCTTTTGCTAATGACTTAATTCTTTCTACAATGGCTTAAGAGAAGTCTATAGGGATCCTAATGAGCACCCTTTATAAATACAAAAATCTTATAAGACTATAAATCAATCATGGAAAGAGTCAATCACTTCTTTATTTAAGTGCTCCAGCCTTAGAATCTATGCTAATTGACATATCTAGTATTAAAGCTCACAATATGCCTTTAATGTACCTTAGTCTCCCTTAGCTTCAATAAGACCTAACTTTAGAGATATATCCCTTTAGCTTCAATGTTGTCTTTGGACATCAAAATGAAGCAGATAGGAGTTAACCTTCAAGGATCCAAAAGGAATGATCGTTGTAGATTTAGTGATAGCATTGCAGGCTGAGGTCACTAACCTAACCATGCAATTGAAGAACTTAAAAGCTAGCTCTTCCTCTCTACTCAAAGCAATTTACTATTGATGTGAGCTATGCCAACAAGAAAGCCATATCACAGTTGATTGCTTCTTAGTGGAAAATAACAATGTATAGTAGCTTAAATTTATGGGAGAATAATTTAGTTAGGGAGGTAATAATCTTTACTTAAACATATATAATCCTAGGTTGCATAACCACCTGAATTTCCTTTGGTCTAACAATACAGGAAATCAAGTGAGAACTTAAGGTCCATCAAGATTTCAACGAGACAAGTTCGGTTCATTACAATAAAAGATGGAAAAATTAATCGTTGTGGTGAATTCCAAGTTCACGAGTCAAGATGAGACCTAGAAGAGGATGAAAGTGAAATTAGATCAAATAGTAAAGCATTATGTCTCTTCCATTCACAATTTGGAGGTTCAAGTGGGCCAATTAGCTAATGCATTATTTACACGAAGTGTGGGGAGCTTTCCAAGCAATACAAAAGCAAATCCAAAGAAGCAACCTAAGCCTATCACACTTAGGTTTAGAAAAGAGTTAAAAGAATTAGCAGAAAAATAAGTTAAACCCCACTTTGTAGGTGACCAAGAGAAGTAGAAAAATGATGAAGTTAAGCATAAGGGTCCTCCTTATATTCCTCCTCCTCCATATCCACTGAAAATACCATTCCCATAAAAACTTCAAAAGAATAAATTGGATGAACAATTTGTAAAGTTGGTGGAAAAGCTCAAGACGTTGTAAATTAACTTGTCTTTTATGGAAGCTTGGGAGAGTATACCCAAGTCCTCAAAATTTCTCAAATATATCTTATCAAGCAAGTGTATTTGGAATGACAATCAAACAATCTCCATGACAAAAAGCTGCAGCTCCATAATTACTAGCCACATACCCTCAAAGTTGAAAGATCTAGGGAGTTTTACTATACCTTGTGTGAAGTAAATCATACGTTAGTAAAGACTTTACGTTCAAGAAACTAGATACACAAGAAGGGGAGGTTGAATGGTGTATCCTCCTTTTTGAATATAAAATCTCGAAAAGAAAACTTTTCTTTCTTATTAGAAGAATATCAC
>JANQAP020000584.1:4556837-4570908 GCA_026874005.2 Erythroxylum coriaceum
TTGATGAGTGGTGAACTCATGTGTGTTTCGTTATAATTCTTGATATGAACGGAATGGATTTTTACAGGGTATCAATCCAGTATCCGCATGTTAGAATTATTAATTAAAACATGGATCAGGGAACATTTACTCAAATAAAGAGTTTATAGTGATATCATTACTTCTAGATGTTTTATAGAGATTAGTGATTAAACTGGCGTTAGTAGCTTGATGGACTAGCTACCCATCAAGTCTTAACACCAAGATTAGATCTTGTGTGTTAATCACCATGTAGAGTGAAACAGAAGATCTAGAAGGAAAAACCAATATAAAGGCTAAACGGTAATTTTACACTTTATTGTGCAGATGGCTATAATATGGTTCATAATAGAGTTTGCAATTGGACATCGTATTAATAAATTGAAATACATTTTCTCATAATTTTAAGTAATTCAAGAGTTCGATCAATTATTTTTAATGGAATAACATTTGGTTAATAAGTCGGAATTAATTCTAATGAGATTAAATTAATTTCGGGCTTATTAAAGCTTGAATTATTTAAGTCTAATTAGATTTCCCACTTGGCTTCTAAGAAGGTTATCAAGGAAAGCAAGAAAAATAAACGGAGGTTTTCAAAAAGAAAATGACACAGTTTGGAGAGAATTGGACGAATTGGATTTGGGCCAATAATACCGAAATAATTTAATTAAGAGTTAATTAAATTGGGTCTTAAGCCTATAATTAAATATTAGGCTTACACTAATTAATTGTTAATTATAAGCTCAAAGGAACTTTTAATATTGGGTTGGATTTTGATTTAATTAATTAGATTAATTGAATTAAAATCTAAATAAAATAAAACAAAAGAAGAGCCAAAACCAAATTGTAGAATGAGGTAATGCTCTTCTTATCATTAAATAGTTTAATGGTTAATTAAAGAATAGTGTGGTAGTGGATAGTAGCCATTCTTTTGATTAAAGAATAAAGTTAACGTTTTTGCTCATCAATTATTAAATATTTTCATGGTTGTTTTAAAAGCATAAACGTGCAGCCCGTTTTAGCATATTTTCACTAAAGAATGAAAAGGTGTTTTGTGTGGGTTTTGCTCTCTCCACTCTCATCCACTACATTCGGTCATGCTTATGATTAAATGGCTTTGATGGCTTTCTTTTTAATAACGTAAAAGTAGACCTTGGATAATAAGCAAACCATTGGTCATGCTTATTATTATTGCAACAAAGAAAACGTCCAAGTGTTGGATGGAGGTGACACAAGTCTTTTGGCTCTCCACTCCCTCCAAAATCGTACAAGTGTTGTATGGAAGTGCATCAGGTTTTTAGCTCTTTGTTGCAAAATGAAGACGGGCGTTCAGTTTGGCTCTTAACTCTCTTCCAAAAACACTGTTTCAGAGTTAGCAAAAGAAGCTCTCTCTCTCTCTATTGGCTTTTTCAAGCTAGTTGCATATAACAAATGAGAGTGTCTCATTTTTGGTTTTTTTTTCAACTAGCCGAATATAGCAAAAGTTTGCTATACATTTTTCTTCTCCTTTCCCACCAAAAGATCTTGAAAACCAAGCTATCCAAGAAGAACAAGTGGTAGATCGGATTGGTTGAGGACACAGCAACGAGGAGTCAAAGCTGTAGCTAAGAGTCGGTAAAAATTTCGATTTTGTTCTTATTTTATTTATTTTCCTTATACCGTATCATGTATGGATTAAAGCATATTGATTTAGTGTTACGCTTTCGCTATATTTTGATTTTGGAAAAAGATCTTGTATTCTATTAGATCTTTCGATGATTTCTTCATGTTTTCCACATTTCTAGATCAATATTGTCCCTTCTGGACGTTCTCCACGTTTGGAACCTTCTCTAAAAATCTACTTCCCTTTGTTTGCCTCCAAAAAACATCTTTTATATTGAATTCTAGGGTTTTAGCCGATGCATGGTCTAGTGCACAGCTATGCATCAAACTGTGCATAATCAAATTTTCTGGAAATTACGAATCCGCATAACCTGGGAGACGTACATGGCTAAATGCACGGTTGTGCATACCTTCTATGTGTTGAATCTTCATTCTATGTCATTTTTTCATCTGAGTTATTCTCCTTTAAGTCCGTGAAGGCAATTATATTTTGTAAACACACTTAGAGCAAATTAAGTACTAAATATACACTAAAAATATAATTTACCAAAAAAATACATCAAATATGAGGTAAAAATATAATCAATTATGCATTTATCAATGATCATATTAGAACAAAAGTTCTCTTTGCTTTTTTCTTTTACAAATTAACATACACTAAATAATTATATAAAGCTTCTAGTCACCTACTCCATTGAGTCACTTAAGATAAATCTATACTCTTATAAGTATGGTGTAGAGCTTGATGGCCCATTAGTAGAAATCATATAGATAGGTAACAGTAACATGACACAAGCTCTTTGATTATACCATTATAAACAACATTCTCTTGGAGTATACAAAAGCAAATTCCCATGATATCTCTATAAAGGTTAATATAAGATGCATGCCAAATTCCTACCACTATGATTGGATTTATCAATAATAGAGACTTATGATTATAACGTGTATTGGTTACTTTTATAGATCTAAAGAGTTAATGAATTTTTATAAAGCAATATACATAATCAAATGTAAGGCATGCTTTTTTGACCTACTAGGACAAGTAAGGTGTTGGTATTATACCTTACCCTAAAATTTGTCTCCTCCTTTCAATAATTTACTAGTCATTTTATTTGTTATTTATAAGAAATAATAAAGGATTCAACTATCTTAATCAATTATTTAGAACAATGAAAAGACATTATGAGCATATTAAGAATATTTTAATTTAGAAACCACCACAATATATCAAACATAGTCATTGTTGTAGCCATACTTGGCTTCGTAAATGAATTACATTTGAATTAGTTTTTACATTAGAAAATACATAAGAATTTTAAATAGATTCAAGTTACATTTAAAAACATCTAATCTTACACCTTAAATTGGTTCCTTATAAGTCCACAAAATAATTTATCCTGAATTATAAGAATCAGTTTAAGGTGTAACACTAGATATAAGAATTAAACAAAACATTAATTGCTCAAATACAATGAAACTAATGCTACAGTTACCTAAAGTATATACTTTATATTCATCTATAGTTACATTTAAGACACTTTGATTTTATTAACACAAAATGAGTTTAATTTTTTGTTCACAAAATCTAAAAACTTTCTTTTGTCATAACTATATGGTAATTTATCTGTTTACATATAAAAATAAAAGATAATAAGATTTTTTTCTTTTTAAAAGTTAGAAAAACTGGCCCACAACTTTTTCTTATGTTGATGCTCCTCTTCTAGCTTATCACTTGCAATAAATTGTTTACTAGAATGTACCATTAGTAAGAAAGAATATAAACGACAATATATCAAGCAACATCTAAAGCCCATTAAATTTAAAAAGCATCAAAAGGGCCATATATAACTATAATAACTTCTAATCATATCAAAACACAATCTTCATAAATCACATATGACTCCAACATAACCAACATATAACACGCACCTCAAACAACACCACTAAGCACTCACATCCTCAAACTAATTGCAACATAAGCACATTATATAATAATAATATCATTTCATAACTATGATATCACAAGAACTCATCTTAGTCACACTTCAACTCATAACATAAGTACCAAACATATATATGTTACTATCTAATTCACCTTAAAACTCAACTAATGTAATTCCATATATAAATTTCATGATTTAATCACTAACATAAAACTCAATAACTAATACAAAGTCACTAAGATCACCAAAAAGATTAGCACATCACTATTGTAACAACCCAGACCACCTGCCCACAGATATTGTCCGCTTTTGGTTGCCTATCAGACCAAGGCCCTCACAATTTTACTCTTTCCACACCCGGGAAAACAAATCTATGTGGAAAAGGTATCTATACCCTTATAAGGTGTATTTCGTTCTCCTCCCCAACAGATGTGGGATTTCAATCACATTAGTTTGTAATTTTTGCATCTAACAACCATACATCACACTTTCACAACTAGTAAAGACTTTTAAAACCACTACAACTCCATTATAGTTGCTAAGCACATCACATATATTAGCTCGATTCCTTAATTGCTTGTGATAATTCATGTGGTAACATAATCTTCTTAAATATAATCCTAATATAAACTTTAGCTAATAAAATTCATATTCATACTTTTTATACACACAAAAGAACAAACTCTATATAGATATAATCAACTTGTGTGTGTGTGTGTGTGTGTGTGTGTGTGTGTGCGTTTCTTATAGTCCATATATATCAACACATTTTACTTAACATATACATATATTGAAATATCCATTACTAAGTCAAGCAACTATCTATATTAATACTGTTGATGATCAACTAAAATTCCATGCAAGTAAAGACTTGAAAACCATATCCTCATATACTAAAAGGCTACATAAATACACGAAAAGACTATACTACAAGTGCAAAGAGCACTCATTATAAGTTTAATCATCATATATATGCAGACACATTACACCTAAAATTAGGTTAAGAAACTAAATCATATATGAAAACAAGCATAACACTTCAATCTGTAGGCAATCTAATTACTATATTGCACATAAAAATAGGCTTAACAGTAACATCACACCTAAATATAGGGTCAACAAGTACATCACACTTAAAGGCATATCTGACAGCTATCTTGTAATTGAATGTACATCCAATGACCATATAACACCCTATAGAAAACCTAATAGCTACCTTACATACAATGGCAGGCCTAATAGTCATGTCTCACCCTAAGGTAGGCTCGATGGTCACAACCTACATAAAGATAGACTTAATAATCATATCATACCTAAAAGTAGGTCCAATTGTCATATATAACATATATCCCTACATAAATCACATGACCCCACAATGTCCACATTATACACATTATTTGGAATAGCTCATACAACATACATAATCCTATATGATACATATAAATCCTAAGAAATTCTTATAAATAAAAGATCTTAAATGACCTTATAAATATGTAGGCCAATTAGCCTTAGTAAAACATCTAAACTAAATCATCACATAATGCCCAATATGTTTATAAAAACCACATTAATCATCCAAGGTGCATAAATGACAACACAATAGAACATTAAACTCTTAAAATATTCTAAATCATAATCATCTTATACCATCACCATAAATTAAATCGCAACTAAACTTTATAAAATATCATAAACATGCATTCATACTCATAAACCAACACTTTAAACACATCAACACCGTTATAGACTAGAAACCTCACTAACCATATCATAATAACCACACCATATCTAAATACCTTAAACATAACATACTAGTGTTGTCGTAAACAATTATAGACTCAATTGCTACCAACTTTCATCAACATCCACAAAAATTATATTATCTCGAACTAGCTCAATATATAATTTCCACAAACAAATCTATGTCATTTTGTACTATACCATAAGGCTATTTCTAGATACATATAACAAAACAACATAACCTAACATAAAACATTAAATTCAAGCACAAATCAAAAAATTGTGCATAAATTAATTAAATTTCACAACTCAAACCAATTTTACGTAACTCAAATGAAACAAACCAAAATTTAGTACAATGCCAAAAATAAAAAAAAGAACAAAGAAAATGTTAGGCTATAAAATACCTTATATCTTTCACTTTCTTATCGATCTTTTAAAACTTAAACCAAATATCAAAGTTTCCTATTCAATCGACGTCTTATGACCATTTCTCTCTCTAACATTCACCCTTTCTAAGATTATAAAAATAGGAAAGAGAAGAGACAATATGTTTAAAGTATCCTATAACATAATAAACTCACCTTAATTCAATCAACTACTTTGCATATTTTTGTAAATCGTTATTCAATTAATAGAGTTATAACTTAATTGGTCAAATGACACAATATACTTTGGATGTCTTCTTATGATTTGTAATCATAAGACCATTTTCTTGTATTTCTACTATCTCTTTAATTAATTTAATTCAAAATTCTTTTAAAAACCATAATTGAAGTATTAAATAGAGTTTAGTTAACTACTTTAAAAAACTAATGTGTTTTTTTAACTTCTATCAACTACATTATTTTAACACTCAATTCTCACTTAATGCAACTTTTTATAAACATCTTATTTTGAATTAAATATCTTCTCTAATTTTTATCTTCATAGTTTCTTCAAACAAAATACAAAATCATTATCATATATGCTAAATAATATACTAAAAACTCATTCTATACCATAAATTTCAATAGAAAATGCTTTTCAACAAAATTAGTTTATACCTTTTCTTTAATAGTTGGACATATTAACTCATAAAACAATGATCAACAATAATAGCACGCTATTGAACTCACTCAATACAGTGTAGAACATGTTGAAAAAAATATATAAAGAACATATACATCACACATTATGCACGCACCATGCGCGCGAACACCATGCATATATTATGCACACACAAAAGCACACATGCATACACGCGTACGCAAGCAAGTACATGTGCACAATCATGCGTGCGTACATACACACACACACATACATGCACACATCACACACACATGAGTGCATGCGTATGCACACGCATACACATCCACACCCACACACAAGCATACACACATACATGCACACATCACACACTCATGAACGCATGTGTATGCACACGCACACATGCACACACACACACCCACGCTCACACCGAAACACACACCCATACACACACACACAGACACACAAATACATACTCACACACGCATATATGCACTCATGCACACGCACGCACGTATGCACATGCACACACACATACGCACGCACACACACATACACGCAAGCACACACACTAGAAAAAGTATATTGGAGACTAAGTTCATAAAGTGTCAATAATATTTGATATCCCTACACGATAAACTTTCACAAAATCAGTGGGATGACTTTTCTTTTCTTTTTTTTTTTTTGGGAGAATAACCAGCTAACTCATCATCGTTTTGAGAATGAAACTTTTCATGACTTCTTCATTTGCCAATTCATTGTCAGGAATTCTAACCACGACATCTTGAAGCACCATTTCTGTGATGTTTGAAACGCTGGCGTGAAGAACATGCAAACCAAGGCTTCTGAGCGCAACCATCAATCTTGCTGCTGGGTAATCAACATTTCTTGAATGGACTGTTATCATGGCTTCTGATCCTAACACCATGACATCCGCATAAATTGTCTTGGAGTCAGCTCCATAATATGGGGAGCTCTTCATATGATCAATCGCGGTGGCAGTGGCGTTACATTGATTGTAATGAAGTTTTGTAATACTACCAATATTGGCTTTGTCACTCCGAGCTAAGTTTGATTTGGCTTCCAATTCATCAATTCTGGCCTTGAGTTTCGCTATATAAGTAATCGCATCTGCAAGTAAAGATGCTTTGTCCATTTTGGATACATTGGGAACCACAGATCGAAGAGCGCAGAATCGACGATTCAATTTTTCCCTGCGTTGCCTCTCCGCCTCAACGTGGATAGAAGACATATCTTTCTCAAATTTTGGCCGTCTACGTCTTTTCTTTAGAAGCGCATTATCAGTAAGTTCAGTACTGAAATTGCCATCTGAAATAGAAGGCCGTGAGTCAGGAAACAAAAGTCTATGTTCCGACGGTTCTTTCTTTTCCTGAACTTGTTTCAGTTTCCCATCATTAATCTCCTTTTGAGCAACTGGAAAAGTCCCAGCATCAAGGAAAGAAGTAGCAGATTCAGGGATTTCAACTTGAGGCTCATGTACCTGCTTAAGCTTTAGTCCAAATAACGACTTGATTTGTGACACGAGGCCGCAATCGTAGCTGATTATATCCACGGAACCCAATTCAAGAACTCCAGACGGGGTAGAAACACATACCATAGTTTGTATACCATGCTGACGAGCTTCTTTAACTCTGTCACACTCAAGTAAGTGCATTTCACTTGTTAACCAAAGGCATGAGCAGGTGCTATATGATTTTCCAAGGACACCATCTCCAGATGCAAAAGATCGAGTTACTGACACCGTATAGAACCATTCGGAATCTGTAGCAGCACCGTCTACCAATCTTTTCGTTTTGTCCATCTGTCTGTTTAAAAGAGTTTGGAATTCTTTACCGTCATCATTCTCTCTCTCAACATTAGACGTGAACTTGGGATTGTTTCTGTATTGATTGTCAATTTTGGATGCACCACGAAAATGCCCATCAGCCCATAAAAAAATAATTCTACCACTATCATCCTCGGATGCTTGCCAGAAGATGGAATAGACCCACCATTCTGGTAGAGTTTGAAGGAGAAACTGGAGGGGTTGTTGAAGTGTTGATGAGTTATATGCAATGGCCATAAGTGGAGAAGAGGAGGAAGACATGACTCTCAGCTATGGGTCTCTATTGAAGATTTCTCTAGGGTTAGTTCTTAGCCAAGCGTTTAAATAGGACAAAATCGCAAATTATTTGGGAATAACTTAAATTTTTTAATATTTTATTGAAATATCTTTTTTATTTTTAATATTAAATATAAAAAATCTATTTCCAATTCAACGTGGTTAAAATATTTATAAAATATCAAAAGAAAATTTTTCTCTTATCTTTAATGTTAAATGTTTTTAATTTAATTATATAATTTAAAAGTTTTATTAATTATATATTGAATTATTTTAATATGTATAAATTTTGTCAAAATTTTAAAAATAGTTAAAAATAGTTAAATTTCATCACTTAATTTAAATGCATGGATGTGAATTTTTTAATAAATTGTGAAACATGATATTACAAAAACAGCATTGAATATTTTGTTCATTGAAAATACTTATGAACTTGAATAATATCATTATTCTTAGGAAATGGTTAATTTATACTTACGAACAGAGGAGCTTGTTTGTAATTAGACAGTAGGTCCCCCGTTTTAATTCCCCCTGCCCATTGGGATTCCGTGAACATTACGTCCTCAATTTCCCCCACAGCACGTTAACATTACTGAAATAAGAGCGCGTATGAGTCAATCAAAGTATTAAAGATGAAGTCAGCACTTGCATCACTGGGTGCTTCAGCAACGGGATGGCATGTCTCATCAATGAAGAATATCAGGGCACGTGATGAAAGAAAAAACGGAAAAAACTCGTGGAGAATTATAATTTAACTCATGCCAGAAAACACAATCCTCGAGTCTAAGTTTGACATATAATTTTCAGTAGATTGAGACCATATTTAAGATATCTTAATAATGAGAAAATTCACATCACTCAAATATTGTTGCTGTGATATCCAAAGAATCAATTAATCTCATTCCTACCTTTGATGATATTAATTGCTCCATCATAACAAAATTAAGAAATGAGTAAAAGATTGGTTTCAACAGAAGAGTAAAATGATTATAAGAATCAACTAAATCAATCATGCAATTAAACAATGAATAAAATGACCGTAGTAGAGCATATATATAATTTAAAAGAGCTTCAAGGCAATTCAAGTCAAATAAACCGTGAAAAAGAAAAAACAAATTAAATCATTCCATATATAATAAACTATTGTAATCTTTCTTGTAATCTTATCTTAATTATTTTAATAATTTAAGGGATCAATATTGCATGGACATATTTTGTTGTGTACAAATTGTATAAATATTTTCATAATAAATAGAAATTTTATTTATCTTTAAAGAAAATCTTTTTGAGATATCAAAATACTTTTGAGAAACTTTTGAATCAAGTCTTTTTCAAGGTAGTATATTTGGATCTTTGAAAAAACTTAAAATATTTTTGAAAAGGTTATTTGTAAGAGATTCAATCGACCTATAACGGAATTAGGTTGAAATTTTTAAGATTTTAAAGTAGTTTGAGCATTTTTGTACACACATTGATTAACTAGTGTGATATGTTGGTTGATTGGTAACCCTGAAAGAAAGATATTATGTACATTATGAGCTCGTGCAAGAATACCGGTCGATACGTTAGTCAGTCATTATCATTTATTGGTTGACTAGTTTCATACATCAGTTGATTAGTGTCATTATTTCTAATCGTTATAAAGATTGGTTTGTGTCTCTAATGAGCATATTTTGTTATTTTCAATATAAATAGACTATAATTAAGTTAAAAGAAGAACTTTTGATATACTAGAGCGAACTCTTATGAGTATTGAGAGGCTAGAGAATTCGTTAAAGTACATGTATTTTTGCATAAACCATATTTGACCCTTAATTCATTGATATAAGCAACTAAGATACATATTGTAAAGATTCCTTTTAACCTTGAACAAGAGTTGTAAATAATCCCTCTCCTCAATGAAAATAAGATGTGACGGAGAATTTCTCTCTTAACTAATGATGAAAGAGAGCTAGTAAAATTATCAAAATAGAGCTTGGTCCGAAAATATAATTCAAAGGTAATTTGGTTTAATCATACATAAATTAATTTTATATCTCTTCCTCTAATCTCTTTATTTTTATTGTGTTTGTCACTAAGATTGTGTATATTTAATGTTGTTTGATATATATTGTGCTTGCATATTTTAATAATATATTCATATTTAAAAATCTATTTATTAATTTAAGTAAATTAAAAATTATTACATAATTCACTCACTAATTTTGTTTTATTGGATGATTAGTACATAAAATGAAATATAAGGTCACAAAATTGATGTTTAAAATGACTATAAATTTTTCTCTATTGAATGATGAATAGGGTATTTGTTATTATATTATTTGTAGTTTATTTTGCAAGGATGCTTCCTAATTAGGAAATCGCTAAAAAAAATAAATTACGACTTCTTGCAGGGGTTATGAGTATATTACTGTAATTCAATATAATATACTTCTTTTATTTAATTAATAAATATTATTTAATTATACGCAGAATATTAGAAAAAACATCCTTTTACATTAGTAGTCAACCAGTAAAAGATAGTTGAAATGAATAAAACGTGCAGGGTTTTTTATGGAAAGATTAATATAGGAAACGACCATGATGCTATAATAATAATGCATATAATATGTATAAAAGTTTTGATAAATATTAACTTTTTTTTTTGGGTAAGTTTTGATAAATATTACCTTTTTGTATTTTAGAATCGTAAGTCCAATTCATTAACCCACGATAACCAAGTCAGCTATTAAGTTTATCCCCTTTTAGCTTCTATATAAGGTACATGTTAATGTGGAACATATAAATGATGAGCCTGACTTCCAAGTTTGCGTTCGAAGTTGAAATCAACTTATATTTTTAGCAGAATATGATGATTGAAAGTCCTAACAATGGATGAGAAAATGCTTAAGAAAACAGAACCTTCTTCCACTAGCGCGATTCAAACATTTGTGCAGTTAAAACTTTTACTTTCCTAGAATCTCCATTTTATGTTTTTCTTAAAATTATTCATCAACAGTAAACTCTGGAATTACGTTAAAAATAAAATTATTCATCAACAGTAAACTCTGGAATTACGTTAAGCATTAACATTTGGGCACTATGATCTAAGTAATCTCAACTGATGTGTCAATATATAATGATAAGAATCGTTTTTCTCCTTCTTTTGTATATTCCAACACGCGGTATCTATTGTTCTAAGACTAAATTATATATATTGGAACACATTTACAGTCAACATAAAATCTAATGGTACTTCATAGCATATACATTTTGAATAGGAAATGTAAAACCTTTTTCCCATTAATAAAATAAGTAATAGAGCTATGTCCAAAACCTTATAGTAGTTAAAAACTTTATATAGTGTCCGAAAACTACTTAAATATTACGGGATACCTTGTGGTTTGGATACTTTAATAAATTTTTTTTTTTAAATTGTTTAGGATTGTGTATTGATAGTATTAGATGTTTAAAAGATATAAATTAATTAAATATGTTGATAGTATTTAAATGAAAACGAAATTCTAGTGAAAAAGCATATTAATTCAATTTGTTGTTATCATTGAAAATAATTTAATATTTTAGGTATAATTTTTTATAGGAATATCGAATTGAATTAATTCAAGAGAGTACAAAAATTATCTACTATTTATGAGAAAGCGATTAGGATTGGTTAAGGTCTAGTACCAAAGAGTTGTTTTTTAAAAAATTCAAGATATCAATTAATTAATAGCTTATACTAATCGATTAGATATTCAAAAATTGCTCGAAAATAATTTTCTGATAATGAATGTAAATACTTAATTTTGTCCCACGTTTTTTTTGCACTCATTTTATTTTTATTTTATTTTCTATAACTTTGTCTCAATAATTTTATTCTAAATATTCTCATATGCGATTGCATCTAATTTATTTTAAATTGTGTCTACGTACTTTTTTATCATATTAAATTTGCATCTCTTTAGTTTTAATTTATTTTTAAATTTTTTTTAGGTCTTGATTAGTCTTAATTAATTTTAATTTTAAATATTTATCTATAATATAGTTTAATTAATAACTGATTTCTTTAAATTGGAGTTTTTGTAATACAGCACTACCATAGAGCATATGCCTGAACATCCAGAGGACATTCAAGAACATACCATATGAAAATGACATGTTAGAGCTAACACATCATCTTATTATGGCATCATACAGAATATAAGTATTTCCAAAGATCAAAATTCCTCATTCACAAAATGAAACTTACTTACATTGTCTTTACATTTCATAATCCATGTTTATACATAACATAACATTGAGAAGTTTAAAGTTCTATACAAAAAGTTAAACATGAAAGGAGAAGCTAAACAAAAGTGTTCTATCTAGACTCCGCAGGTATCAGCTGATCAGACCTTTAAGTCATTCTTGTTTCCAAAATTGATAGTACTAGACTTCTATTATATCACCTTAGAAGCTAGGTCATCCTTGTACCTGAAAATCAATGTTTCAATTTTAACGAGTTTGTGAACTCAATGAGTGAATCATCATCGATGTGCTCACTCAAGTCAGAACACAATTATCACAAGTATCAATCAAATTCACAAGTGTATTTCCTAATTCAGCAAATGTATCACATCATTCCTTATTGAATATCAGATCATAATATACAACATATCTCAATAATACATCATGAACTATAAACATTTCATATGATCATTTCAGAATAAGCCAATCATTCATATCATCAACATGTACACAAATATTGCATATCATTATATCAACACAATTCAGTAATTCTTCGCAATCATTTACGTGATACATATAAAGATGTGTATATATAAATGCAAATGCACATGTGACTCCACTTTCATTTTTACTTTGTTATGACCAAGTGCCTATTTATTGTCCTGTATCTGTTGCAGATACTAGGCTCATTTCATATTTTTTCCTGTACCTATTGTGAATACCAGGATTATTAATAACTGAGCCTGTGGCTCTTTGTGCACCTTTATGAACTTTAAGCTCTTTTTCACACTGGTCACTCTGGTCACAACTCCTTTATCTGATCATGTATAACAATGTGATGGAATGCATCAATTCACATAATGTGCTATCAACACTTTCATTCAATATGTACAGTCATTTATCACATTCATCGGAAGTGAGTCTGCATTCAACATTTAGTTGAGTACACATTTTTCTATATTCACATACAATTAGAAAGCACTTTCAATACCCGAATATTGAACTCCTCGGACCATCAATGTACGAAATTATCACAATCATATCAATAATAGTTCAATATCTAAAAGTTAATAAAAAAATTCAGTCATAGTGAGAAAATAACTAAGTTAACTCACAATACACTCCAAATAAGTTATTGCTTCGATGACCCAGTAATGTCTAGATGCTGACGATCAATTTGTGCTTCTTTTGTCATACAATACATATATATATTTCACACATTACTAAGTTGATCAATTATATGAATATTCAATCATGCATATATATACGTTTCATGTTTAATGCATGCTTATTTGACTTTTCCGAGTATATAACTATTCATAAATTTTGAACATTCAAACATCATATTTTGTATACTACCATTTTGCAATCAGGTTTGTACCTTTAAGTTAGCTTGATTTACTCCAAA
>JANQAP020000584.1:4602098-4626857 GCA_026874005.2 Erythroxylum coriaceum
AACAAATATACCGGGAAATGTCATGAATGCATGTACAGTCATTTACATGTGCAAAATTCACTATTCACTTGTATGTGTATGCATGAACAAGTCAAGACAATTCTAAGCACTCATAAACTATTCTAAATTACTATTTTACCCTTCCCATTAGTAATGGGATGTTACATATGATGCCTTGAATGATTTGGCTTTCCTTGCAGATTTTTCTCCTGGATTAATTCTTGTATTTATACCACTTCATTTAGCATTCTTATAATGGTATCCCAAAGAAAACAATTTAAAGGAGACAATAAGATAAGGTAAGGGGATCCTCTTTCCCTTACCTTTTTGTTATTTCTATGGAAATTCTTAGTAGGTTGATTATGAAAAACACTTAAAGAAGCCTCAAGTTTAAGTTTCATCACAAATTCAAGGTGCTAAAGCTTACTCATTTAAGCTTTACAGATGATCTAATCATGTTATGTAGAGCTGATCTAAAATGTATAGAAATATTGCATAACTCTCTTGAGAATTTCTGAAAGCTTTTAAGATTGAGTGTCAATCAATACCTAAGGATGATCTATTTCTCCTCTGATGTGAAGAACACTTCCATGCTAAAGATGATGACTGGATTGAATGTTAATTATCTCCGTTTTAAATATCTTGGAGTCTCCATCTCCTCTAAGAAGCTAAGACATCAGGATTGTCTTCCTCTTATAGAAAGTTATAAAAAGAGAATTAATTCCTAGCATAATAAGTTTTTTTCATAAGCAGGGAGGCTTCAACTTATTTCTTTTTTGCTTAGGAACTTACACACTCACTAGAGCACCCATCTATTTCTACTAAAGAAGATCAACAAAGAGCTAGGAAAATGTGTTAAGAATTTTTTATGGTCTAAAAGTGCTGATAAATTTAAAGGTGCAAAAATCAAGTGAAAACAGCTCTGCTAGAGAAAACAAGAAGGTGGATTATGGTTGATTTCTATGTAGATGACTTAATTAATCCTATTTGTAAAAAGGAATATGGAGGTTATTTACTAATAGGAAGGTTATCTGTTCCAAATAGACTAATGAATACTATTTTAAGAAGTCAAACTTTTAGCAGATTGAAGGGAGGAAGGAACGCTCTTAGCCTTTTACTTAAATGCTAAAGAAAAGTCAAACAGTCTGTCCCTTAATCAAAACTCAAATTAGTTATGGACAGAGCTCTTGGTTTTGATTTGATAATTGGTCGAACCAAGGTCCCCTAATCTTTAGGGAGGATCTATTACCTATATTAGCCAGGATTCATATTCAAGCTCAGGTTAAGGAAGTTATTCAATCAGATATAGGGGACATTAGCTTTATAGCAAGTGATAAACTTTGACTATATCCTCCTAATTATCCCTAACCCCACTAAGAGTGATAGCAACAACTAGATACCCAACAAAAGTAGACAATTCTTTAATCATTCCAGTCTTAAGGCTCTCAGGCTTTAGTTGCATAACATTTAATGGTGTAATATAGTTTAGAAGTGTACCTTAATGCCTAAAGCCTCATTTTTTACATCGTTAGTAGTAAGGAACATATTAAAAACCAAAGACAAATTGATTGGTTCAACTACTCAAATCTATTTACTATACAACCTCGGGCCATAATTTATTAACCATTTGTTCTTCCAATGTGATTACATTAAAGTTATATGGGCGAGGATGCAACATATGTTGTATCTTTTTTGTCCATATATGGAATGCAAAACATCCTTGGTTGTGCTGATAAACTCTAGTCTCTACGTAACTTACTCAATCTAATGTATTTGGAAGGAAAGGAATAATAGGTTATTCAACAACTGAAAAATTGAGAAATATTTCCTAGCTCCATTTTTGCAACACAACACACAAGATACAACATATAACAAGATAAAATCAAATTTTTGCAAGATAAAATCATAAAATCAACAAATATCAAACACAAATATCTTAATTACTAGAAGAAATAAAATATTTTATTAGATCTAAGCTACTCATAATATCAAAGATTAAAGAGAATTGAAACAAATCTTCCTTCTTTATTTTATCACTATTTGTGATAATATTAATAACTTCTTCAAAAAGGGATGTAATTATTTCATTTATCGATTATATAGAATTTAAATCTCTTCCGAATAATCCATACATACATTTTTCTAGAAAATAAGAAATCATGATATAATTACATGCAGAACAATTTTACATTTCTAAATTAAAGGGTCCATTACATCTCTATACATGTACCTTTAGTGTTTTGAGTATAGCTTTGCCAATTTTTGTCGAGTCTTTTACCAAGCATTTCATCTCCAAACCTAGAGTAAGGTAACTACCCTTGACACTTCCTTCAGCTAAGTCTAGCACAACTTTAATTCGTTTCCTACCTTAAAGCGTATACTAAAAATTTAGGAGAAGATTATGGTTTTTAAAATGGAAGTTGTAAACTGTATCTGCAGAAAGGAGAGATTTTATTTCATAATGAAAGATATTACAAGGACGAGATATAGAGCGATTGCTTGATGCCCCTATTACTACCCTAAGGGGCTTATTACATAGGCATACTTGAAGTTCAGATTCTAAACTTAACAAAGATTGCATCTTATCAAACTTTTTAGAAAGTAGATTTATCTTTACTAGTAGTGGATTCCTTTTCATCTAATTTTTTGGAGAGATTTCCATTTTATCTTTTTATCTTTCTGATTTGAAATCTTCACTGTATATACAAATGTCAGGTGCTTCAATATGATCTTTTCCTTTAAATGTCTTCCAACCACTTATACAAGAAGGACAAATATTTTCTATATGTTTTCAAAGATGACAAAATCTTTTTTTATGCTTCAGGATTAGATCTTTTCTTGTCTCTTTCAATCATGCTTATCTTTATTTTCATAAAATTTTGAATAGCCAATAGTGTCTTTTTGAATGGAGCTATTATGAAAGATGAAAATTTTGTTTTCCCAACATAAGATCGAAATCCCTTTTTAAATGTTGCCTTCATGCTAGAAATAACAGTTCTCATCCTTATGCCTCTTAACTAATGAATATCATTTGCATTGTATTTAGAAAATTATTTTAGTAACTTAGTATCCACAGTAATGGGAAAATGTTCGGCCTTTCCCAATGTAATAATATTATAAGCATCATATCATTGTTCTTAATAAAAATTTGGACTAGTAGATAATATCTTTAATACAAAGGTATCTTTTGGAGTTATTAAAGGATTATTTAGATAAAAATCCTTAACCCATTCTTAAATCCATTTGGGAAGTAATGATATTTCAGGAAACTTTGGGTTAATTAATTATATAGCATTTTTTGTTCCAAAATCATACCGATCTCGAATAGCTTGAGGATAAACACCATGCAAAAATTTCAATCTAGTGTATATCCTAGAAAAATCAATATAGCAGTTATCGTTATTTTGTAGAGGGTATAAATCTCTCATTACCTCATAATGCGATTGTACAGTAGGATGACCTTTGGCTATCAGCCATGATATTTCTTTGTATCCTCAATTTGTACATTGTATCCGATCTTAGAGAGATATTATCAAGAGTAACCTCTTTTAACTTAATTTACTGAGTAATTGATTCTTTTATAAGAGAAGAAGAGCCTGTGGATGATGCATCTTAACGATCTTAGCCTTGTTGACTAGGCTATAAAGTTTTTGTTCTGAATCATAGTAACGATTAATCTTGGCTTGCCATAGATGGTAGAATGAACGAAGTAACACTGCAACTTCTTTTGATATTGAGTTAAATTTGCAATATCTAATAAACTTTGATTTGCACCTGGTAGGTATCGATATCTTTGAACATCTGTTCCAATAAATCAAATATCTCTTCTTTGAGGTTGATCATCTATTGTTAAAAAATCTAGAAGAACATTATTGTTACATTTGATAATCTTAATATGAAGGTATATTCTGATAATAAAGTTTGCCAATTTATATATCTTTTACATTCAGGTTTAGAAGGTAAATTATTCTAAATAAAAGCATTGACTTGAGTATTATTAGTTCTTAATAAAAACTTTTTAGGTTATAAAAAATAATAAAATTTTTAACTATTTTTTATTACTGCTAATAATTCTTTTTCGTTTATATGATATTGTTGAGTATCTGTAGAAATGCCCTAAGTATACCTGCAAAGAGACTCACTCATCTTAATATTAGAATCATCATATCTATCTTTTTAATACTCCACTCTATATATAATCAGAAGCATCATTCTCAAGAATTAAATCATCATCATCAGATGGTAAAGAAATTTTTGGTAGTACACAAACTCTTAATTTTCTTTACTTGTTGAATAAGACAAGGTGAAAATTCAAATATTTGATTTTTCTTTAAAAACATTTGAAAAGGTTTTCTTATTTCTACTATGTTTTGAATAAAATCAAAAGCATAGTTTAATACTCTTAAAAAACTTCTTTATGTTATTATGATGTAAAAATGCATTCTATTATAGGATGTGGTAATCCTTATTATTATAATAAGATAAAAAGAAATATAAAAGAAAGAAATATTTTAAGAAAAGATATTTTAAGAAACAAAAATCAAAATATTATTTGAAAAGGGAAGGATATAAATCTAGAAAACCTATTTTTAGAAGAAATCAAAAGATAATTGAATGTCAGTGCTATTATTGTAAAGAAAATGTACACTATATTAATGAAAATCAAAATAAATGATGAAATAAATGAAGTGATAGAAAATGGAGATTTTATTAGATTTAATACTTTTGAAGAAAGCTCTTATGAAGAAAGCATTTTTATAATAACAGATATAGAATATGAAGAAACCTCACATTATGAAATAAATGAGTGAAATAAGAGAATCTTTTCACTCAAGTTGATAAGAAAATAATAGATACTATAGTAAAAACATTTGAAAAACATTGAGATTATAGTCAAGAATCTCTTATTGATAGAAAAATGCTTAAAAAGATTTAGAATACTATGTTTTCTATAAATTATTATAGAGAGTTTAATTTGACATATCTAAAAGAAAAGGGTTAAAATCCAAAAATCGCCATATGTTTTACAGTATTAATCTTAAAGAAAAAACCATAGATATTAGTTTAACTTCTAATAAAATAATGATTCCTCTACTATCTAAAAGAGACATTTCCTAAAAACTTGATCACATTCCTAAAGAAATTAGGGACAAAATAGGTTCGGTGCATATTAGATCCACACAAATGATAATTAGATCTTCTTTTAGAGAAGAAATAGATAGTCCTATAAATTTAGCAGTATTAGATGATCAAATTCATAATAGAAAAGAGGCTTGTATGGGAACTTTGAGAGACAATATTTGATATCAAAAAATTTTGTTTTAATATCTATCCTAAGATGTCTTATAATATACAAGATAAAGATTTTGATAGAACACTCTCTTTAATCCAAGAATTTAAAAGAAAAGATTTAATTAAAGATGGAAATATATCATATTCTATTACATACATGATATCTTATGCCTTATCAAATACTTATAATATGAAATGTTTTGTAAACAAAGATATTATTAACTTTCCAACATTATTTTCTGAAGTTGAAAGAATATATCCACCTTATCTCGCAAATATAGAAGACCTTCAAGATAATTTTTCATTAGATTTACAACAAAAACCTTTAGTAACTTCTCACAATAAATTATTAGCTAGATTATCTTATTCAAAAATTGGTGTTTCAAGTAGTTAAAGATATGCTAATACTTTGATAAGAGTTCATAGAAAGATAAGTTCTAATTATAAAATTAAAGGATAATATTTTGATGGTACAAATTATATTCCCTATAACATCTTAATCAATATTGGATGGAAGTTATATTAATCATAATCTAATATATAATTTACTAAGTTTCCAACTAAATGAACCTTATCAATATATAAATTTCAATATTTAAATACATCAAATAGACACTACCATAGAAACCACTATTAAGATAGGAGATAATAAAATACCTATAAGATTATTAGTTGGAAATGAAGGATGCAATTTAGAAATAATGCTAGGAACTAGTTTTCTTGAACAAGTTCAACCTTATAAGATAACTCAATATGGAATATAACTATCCTATAATAATAATATAATGTATATTCATAGATAATGACTAGTCCTGCTAGTATTTATATTCTAATTGAAATAACTTATAAAGATTATAGAGTTGAATACTTTGATCCTAATATAGGTAGTGGCATTGGTTCTTATTTATGTAAAGAAGGTTATTTTCTTTTACAATAACATGAAACCTTTTAAAAAAATAGAATTAGATATTTCTAACAATAACATACATTTATCTAAAGGTATTCCTCAACCCCAAATCCTCTTAGGATCATTTTTAATAAAATTTGCACCTTTTTATTTTTATGATAAAAAAACTAATATTCTTTTAGAAAATAACGTTTTCCAATTATTTCATAATATATTATTTGATACTATTAAACAACAAATACATTTCAAAACTCTTTGTGGTCATTGGATCATAATTAATCGAGTTAAAACTGCTTATGCTCAATCTACCCTAATCTCTTTTAAACCTTGCACAACTCAGCATGTTGTAGGATATAAAGAAAAACTAATCTTTCCAAAAGGAAAACCTTTATTAAAAATAGAAAATATTATTAAAAAATAAGTATCAATAGGTAAAACCATCAAAGATGGATTAGAATTAGTAAAACAGAAGATAAAGAAAAAATACACTGATAACCTATTATAGTTTTAGGATAAAAACGGAGAAGAAGCAAATTTAGAAATGATAGATAAACAAAGATTATTAGAGTTACTACTACGAGATATAATTTGGAAGATCAAGAAAAATTTTAAAAATAACTTCCTGAACTAGAAAATCTAAAGATAATTAGGCCTAGTAAATTGCCTCATTCTTCCCTAGCTTTGATGGTTTGAAACCATGCAGAAATAATTAGAAACAAAGCAAGGTTGGTAGTAAATTATAAAAAAATTAAATAATAATATAGTATTTGATGGATACTTTTTAAACCATAAAGAAACATTAATAAACTTGACTAGATGAAAACAATTTTTCTCTAAATTTGATTGCAAAAGTGGATTTTGGCAAATAAAATTGAACAAAATTAATATTCCATATACATCTTTCTCTACTCTATAGGGTCATTATGAATGGTTAGTTATGCCTTTTGGTTTAAAAAATGCCCCACAAATATTTCAAAAAAATGTATAATATATTCAAGTATCATAATTTCATAAATTGTTACGTGGATGATATTTTAATAGCTAGCAATAATATTGTTCAACATATTATACATCTCCATAAATTTGCAGATTTAAGTGAATAATATGGTTTACCTCTTTTTAAGAAAAAAGATAAGATATGTCAAACTGAAATATAATTTTTTGGTATTGAAATAGAAGATAAGGGAATTAAACTTCAACCTTGCTAGATTAGATAAAATTTTCTAGCCCATAAGCCTGAAGGAATGAGTACTTCAATAAGAAGAAGCTAGAGTTTGGAATGATACTTAATTACTTTATATTCTATTTTTAATGTAACAAGAGCTTAAATAGATATTGTTGTACACTTACAAGAACCTTGTATATGTACATTCTCCTATTGGTTGCTCATAGGCTCTTAACAAATTATTTTAACAAAGATTGATAATTCTAGAAAGCATGCATTAAGTTTCATATCAAGGAATGAAGATTGGAAATTGGTAATTGGTTAAACTAAATTTTCTCATGTGATAAACAATTATATTAATTAATGGACATGTCATTTAATAAACTGGTTATAGTTGGGTTAATTAGCTATCTAAATTTTAATTTGGAAACACTATAAGTTAATTATACAAGCTAAAACCTGAATTTGTTCAATTTTAAATTAGTATAGGATTACTTCTTATTTTGCATATAATTTAACTTGTCATTAAAATTGTTTATGCTTTGAACTATCTAATTAAATTAGATTGAGTTTAAAAGTAATTTACAAGCTGAAATTCTTCATTGAACTATTCAATTTAAAACATGACAATTTTCAGTTTTCATGCTCTTTTCTTATTTAAAGTTCCAATTTTATGCTTATATCATGGCTAAATTTGCTAACTTTTGATTGATGCATTGATAATTTAAGTGTTTGGTTAAATTATAACATGGTTTTGTACTTAAACATTACACAAGTGAGCTAAGTACGTATATTTCGTTGCTATTTGTATGACTTGATCTTTAAAGTCTTCCATTTATTGAATTTTGATTTTTCTTATAAATTGGTTAACATTTACTTGCATCTATCTGACAATTTAAATTTAAGCTAGGAGTGGTCTCTAATGGATGATTTAATAGCAATTGTAGAGTTGTTTTTTAAAAATTTTCATATTTCTAAAAGTAATTTTCTTTGCTGTTATTAGATCGTTTAAAATTGCGAAACCACTTGAATTATGCTTGAATGGATTTTGGAGATATTAGAAGGAAAATAGGTCATTGGTGAGAATTGAGAACAAGTTTTATAAGATAAAATTTTGAATATGACTAATCTGATTACATAATTAAAATTCTAGGAGGATTTTTTATTGAACTATTTGTAAGTATAACCACTAGTGAATGGCGTAACTGTAGCTAGTACTGGTAAGAACCAGTCGATCCCATGAAGAAAATGAATACTAGTAATTGCCCTCCCCCTATTATCTAGCTTAAGGATTGATTTTAGGTTTTTAATGAAGAGAACTAAAACTAAGGCAAGTAAAAAAATAGGTAACAAAATTGAACAGAGGATTATAGAAGCACTTAGGAAATTATCAATATTGAGAATAAGTATCTAGGTTTTGAATCCCCCTAAACCCTTAACAAATTGATTTTTTATTATGTAATTGTTTTATTGATTCATTAGACCGTGGAGACTCCTATGATATGTTGGTAGCTAACATTAAATCTATTAACAACTAATCCTAAGATTTCTAACATAATTACTTAGGTTAAATTTTATAGGATTGCATTACTGTTTTATGAATCCCTCTATTAAGTTTGACCATAATCTGAAAGATTTATGTCATCCTATCTATAGGGTTGCAATTAACTCCTTCTAATTATTATAGATATATTCAACCTAGGATTTCTCAATCATTACGTATGAAATCAAATTATAGTTTAAGATTTTGGAATACTAGAACATAAATGAAATAAGTAATTGATCGCAACAATCAATCAAACCAATTGCATTAATAAAAGAATCAAATCATATCAATTATTAACATAAGGTTTATCTAACCTAAACACTAATTGGACGTTTAGTTACATATTATCGAACATGAAATCAAACATAAACTAAAAGAAAAACGACTTGAAAATAATGAGTTCATAATTCTAAATCTCCCTGATTGTTTCTATAGAATATTCTTGCAATGTAAAGGCTTAATCTTGTATTCCGATGGATCTTTCAATGAAATCTTCATGGTTTCCACTTCTTTAGACCAAAATCACCCCTAGAGAATGAACTCCACATCTGAAAATTATCTCTTAATGTCTTCTCCTCCTTTCAGCCTCGAAAATGTTTTTTTATATAGAATTATGGGGCTTTAGCTAATGCACGATCTTATGCACAGTAGTGCATCGGACTGTGCATCACCAAATTCTCTAAGAATCACAATTATGCATGGCCTAGAAGAAGTGTATGGAAAGACGCACAGTCGTGCATCTCTTTGCACGTCAAATCTTTGTTTTATGTCATGTTTTCATTTGAATTCTTCTCCTTTAAATCCATGAAGGCAATTGTACTCTATAAACACACTTGGAGCAAATTAAATACCAAATATACACTAAAAGTATAAAATATCAAGCAAAATACATCAAATATGGATGTAAAAATATGGCCAAATATCTATCTATCAAACATCCTCACATTTAAGCTTTTGTTGGTCCTCAAGCAAACCATAATCAAAATTATAAATTCTACAACATCAATCCATCATCAATTGCAACTTTTCCATTTGTACTATATATCATCATATCTTATTGAATCAAATTTACATACAATTAGAGTCAATTTTTCCTAAAATTAACTTCTTAAGCAATATTAATAGTAATCACCTGAACAATCGCATTGAAATCCAAAACATATATCTTTACACCCTTACCAAGATTTCACTCAATGCACTCAAGTGATTAGGGTGAAAAGTAACAAAACTCTCAATCAATGTATAGTAAAACTCTTACTATAAGCTTGCAATAAAATCACATCTCTACCACTTATGTATAAACTTTAAAAAAAAATCCAAAGGTCTTTATATTGGCTATAACAGAGCTTAGGTAAGGTATGATTGGGATACTAAAAAGGTTTATTTGCAGGAAATTTAATAGAAAGAAAATTATATTGAAACTTATTCACAATACACATAGGTCCTTTCATTACAAAACTAATGGTATTATATTGTTATTCTTTTCTTCTTTTTTATTTTTTCTTTCTTTCTCTTTTTTTATCAATAATTCAATCATTCAGTACCACAATTCAAGAAATATTTGACCTTTCAAAATTTAAAGTTTCTAACAAGAAAATAATGTAAATAACCTTCAGGATTCACAATAATAAAAAGGTCTTTAAATAAATATAGGATAAAGGTT
Source organism: Erythroxylum coriaceum (assembly GCA_026874005.2). Taxonomy (NCBI): domain Eukaryota; kingdom Viridiplantae; phylum Streptophyta; class Magnoliopsida; order Malpighiales; family Erythroxylaceae; genus Erythroxylum; species Erythroxylum coriaceum. The sequence goes on from JANQAP020000584.1 coordinate 4,612,672, forward strand.
AATATGTGGGTTTAATCAAAATGAAAAAGGCTAATGCTCAACTTGGTTATTCCTAAAGGTAAATTTTAAAGTTATGGTAATTTTCCAAGAAATAGGCTTAAACAAGTTGTTTAATCTAAGTGCCTTCATCATATCAATGCTTCTAATTTAACAAATATGACCTCAATATGTATAATGAAAGAAATTTTTAGAATTATCATACTATAGATGATATCACACACATGAAAGAATAAAAAGAGCTTAAAAATTTGAAAATTTTCTCTTTAGGCTCAAAAGCTCACAAAAAATATGAGTATATGTGTGTAAACAATATGCAATATCATTCAACTTGAACATTTTAATGATTACGAAAAATATGACTTTGAAAACTACCTTTTGCACACCAATTTAATCAATATTCAACAAGGAAATATAGTATTCAAGGTCAGATTCCAACCAATTTAAGATATCAATTCATAAAATTTATAATTAAGATTATAATAAGATTAATGAAACCAGTTAAAGATTCATTCAACCTATCCCTACACTTAAAGTTATACATTGTCCTCAATAAAGACAATATGAACATGTATAATGAGTGAGAGGGTTGAGTTGGTACTTTCCTGAGTAAGATAATTTCTTGATTTGGATTCGTCCAATATGAGACTAACATCCTTTAAAATATAAAAGAAAAGGATAAAAAGAAACAAAAGAAATAACATAACAAAAATAAAGTCCTATATTAATATGAAAGCAAAAACAAAATAATATATAAATTGAAATAAAATAAAACTAACTCATTGGTTGCCTCCCATGTAATGTTTCTTTAACATCAGTAGCTCGATGTAACCTGCATGTTTCCGTCATCTAGGTTTTATGATCAATGGCTTGCTTCCGCCCTTTTCTCCACAAAGCAGTTTCGTAGCTTATAAGCAATCCACTTATTGCAAGATAATCATTAGGAAATAATGTATAAAAATAATCAATCCAATTTCAAGCAATAATGAACTTTTGAACGACAAATTTTTAATAAAATGAGGGATAATGAAACTCCTTGAATCATCAACTAACTCGAATAGTTTGTCTTCAAGGAAATGGGAACTCTTTGCACATAAGGTCACTACCAACGCCTCATCAGGAGTTTCTTTACTTGGTTCCTTTATTATTTCTTCCTCAACCATCTCTGTCCACTCTTCTTCTTATTCTTCTTCTTCTTTTTTTTCCTAGACAGAGGTTTCTAGCTCATCTTCTTCAGTTATCTTCTGCCACTCCTCTACTTTCTCTTCTTAGATGGAGATTTCTTCTTCTTCTTCTATGTTTAGTGCCTTTATTATATTTTTGTCCTTCTCTATAACAACAACTATTATCTCCTCATTTTCTTGGAATGCCTCTTCACTTATGAAGCCAACTGTCATCTTTTCTTTACTTTACTACATTTATAGACTCAAATAGTTTTCTACATTATGCTCAAGATATTCAGGTGAAGAAACTCTTTCCTCAATTTTAAGTAGGTTAGCTTTAAATTTAGTAAGATATTCCATTGATTGATCTGTAACACTTTCTTTTTCTTCTGGAAGCTCTTTTTGAAAAGTCCCAACATTTTTGAAATCAACCTTTGTCTTTTCTTTACTCTCAAATTCGTGTTAGTCAACTTTCATTTTAGTAAGGATTTCCATTAATTTATCTCTAAGACTTGCTTCCTCTTCTTCTTACGCTTCTTCTTCTACTAGGACCTCTTTTTGGAATGTCCTTCTATTTATGAAACTAACCCTTGTCTTTTCTTCACTCTCAACTTTGTGTCGGTCAGCTTTTAATTCAGCAAGGATTTCCATTAATTTATCTCTAAGTTTGTTGTGATTCTTAAGAGTGACTGCCATTCCATGTTTTTCAACATCTATTTCAATAAGACTAGGCACCCCCACTTAGATCTCGTCAGATAATATGTCCACCAATTGATCCATCTGATTAACCAAATTTTGTATACGGGCCTCTATTTCTTGATGCCTCATGATTGATTCTTGAATGAAATCACTCATCATATCTTCCAGAGATGGCTTGTTAACTGGAGGTGCTTGGTGCTGTGGGTATTCAGTTAGAGCGTAAGCATTCCATCCAAAGGTGTAAGATCTGCTACATGAATTATAGTTTTTCTCATATGATGGACCTTAAGGTTGGTTGTACACGTTTGAATGCTCCCACATATAAGTTGGTGCTCGACATTCCTGATTGTGGTACTAACTCCCACCAATGTCACAATATGGCCTAAACATCAGTTATGCCTCCAAAAACACGTGATGGAAACTCTCTCTCCCATGTGGTGATGTCATAATTTGTGAAGACATATTTTGGCTCCCATAAAAGTACTATCCACCCCATCCTTCCATTGCGAGCTATGGCTATAACAATGAATCGTAATTCTTACAGATCAAGTAGAGAAATTCAAATGACAATTAAATTAATAAGCCACAAATAAAATAAAAACAATATAAAAGCAAAAATAAAATAAAATTTAGATGACTAGAGTAATATCATTTAGGCTTTCTTAATATCATTGTCCCTGCAACGGTGCCAAATACTTGATTGACCTATTTATGAGATAATTGTAACTAATACCAGTAAGTATGGGTCTATCCTACGAAGACGATGAATACTAGTAATTATCCTTTCCCTATTATCTGGCCTAAGGATTGATTTTGGGTTTCTAATGAAAAGAAACTAAAACTAAGGCAAGTAAAATAAAATAGGTAACGAAATTGAGATGAGAATTAAGGAATCACTTAGGAAATTATCAAAATCGAGAATTAGTATCTAGTTTTCAAATCCCCCAAAACCCTTAACACATTGATTTTTTTATTATGCAATTGTTTTATTGATTTATTCGACCGTCGTGACTCTAATGGTATGCTAGTAGTTGACCTTAAGTCTACTAAAAACTAATCCTAAGGTTTCTAATTTAATTACTTAGGTTAAATTTTATAGGATTATGTTACCGTTTTATGAATCCTTTTATTAGGTTTGACCCTCATCTAGAAGACTTATGTCATCCTATCTCTAGGGTTGCAATCAACTCCTTCCAATTACTGTGGATCTATTCAACCTAGGATTTCTGAACCGCTAAGTATGAAATCAGATTATAGTCTAATAACCCATATTACTAGAACATAAATAAAATAAGTAATTGAATCGCAACAAGCAATCAAACCAATTACATTAATAAAAGAATCAAATCATATCAAAGTATTAGCATATGGTTCATTTAACCTAAATACTAACTGGACATTTAGTTACACATTATCGAACAAGAAATCAAACATAAACCAAAAAAAAAAAACTGGAAACAATGGGTTCATAATTCTAAATCTACCTGATTTTTTTATCAAATATTCTTGTGATGTAGAGGCTTGATCTTGTATTTTGATGGATCTTTCAATGAAATATTCTTTTTTTCCGCTTCTTTGGACCAAAATCGCCCATAGAGAATGAACTCCACACCTGAAAATCACCTCCTAGTGTCTCCTCCTCCTTTTAGCCTCTAAAAACATTTTTTATATAGAATTCTAGGGTTTTGACACGATTTTACATGGCCTAGAAGAAGTGCATGGGAAAATGTTCGATCGTACAACTCTTTTGCCCATCAAATCTTTGTTTTAAGCTATGTTTTCATTAGAATTCTTCTCCTTTAAGTCCATGAAGGCATTTATACTCTATAAACACACTTGGAGCAAATTAAGTGCCAAATGTACGATAAAAGTGTCAAATATCAAGTAAAATACATCAAATAAGGGTGTAAAAATATAGTCAAATATTCATCTATCAATTTGTATTTTGGATGATCATGACTTGTATACTAAAGTAAATAAATTTCTAGCTTTTAAATATTGATTGTTCTGTTCTAAAGAATGTGTTGTAAGCTGGTTTTTTAAAGTTTTAATGCTACACAGTAAGTATTTTGGCTAAAAGGACATAATGCATTACTGAACTAATCATTTTTCTTCATTTAAAATAAAATTTCTTGTATATAGAGTGGAATTATTAGGACATCCACACATTAAATTTAAGGATCAATTAAGGAATTAAATTGAGGTGAAATTAAGCTTAAGATTTTGGTTTACAACCTAAATTTAAAATTAATACGATAGATCATTCGTATATATTTCTTTTTATACATCTCTTATATTCTAAACCATTTATTTTGTGATGATTCTTGCTTGCTTAAAGAATGATATTAAAGAATATTACAGTAATCTTGATACTCTTTTTAGTTGAAGATATTATATTCAAGTGAACATATCACTATATAAACATATTTAGTAAATGAAACTTTCCTCATAGGATCGTCCCTTGTTTATGCTATACTAATTTGGTTAATGATTTCAGTAATTAAAAAGTCAAAAATTGTATACCTTCTATCAAATTTTGACATGGTTGCCAGGGAATGTTTTTTTTCAGTTTATTGATGCGTATTGAACTCAACAAAAAATAAAACCTAAATCTGCGCAACAAAAAATTTGCAATAGTGATGAGCAATGACTATATGCACAAAGAGTGTATGTTTAGCTTTTGTATTGAATAAATCAGTGTTTAGGATTTGTTGTGGTGGTTGGTCGAATTCGATTAATAAAAATGTAAAACTAAATTATTGAAGGTAAGCGAAATCAAACAGTACAAAAGTGATAAAATTAACAAATAGGTTTCAAATCCATTTCGTGGGTCAATCTCAACCTTCACACAAATGAGCATAGTTAATTGTCATATTGTTTTTGTACCTCTCTTTGAAACTATTAACTGTTGATTAACAACAAGCTCTGTTAACCTTAGTTTTCTCTTAGGTTGTATATAATTAAAGACAAACTCTTTAATTAGGTCTAGCTATCAGAAAACCTAAAATAAGATTTCTAGGTTTAGTGTGACAACTACATTACATAACAGGAAAAATAGGTTAATCTAGGTAATAACCACATAAACTTAGGTTATTTAACTTATTCTATGTTTATCTATAATGATGCTTAACCATTAGTTTACCAAAAGTGAATCAAATGTACAATGATTACGTATTGCAATCTAGATTATGCAAAAGGGTTCATACATAAATAATCTATTTAAAATGTCTAAATCATTCATACATAAATCCCAAAACATTAATCATAGAATAACACAATCAATTCTAAAAGAGAGTAAAAACAAAATTACTAGATTAATAAATGCCCAAACATGTTCTTTAACCTTGATATCCCATTTGAGGTGAAATGATAAAGTTTAGCCCCTCATAACTCTCCAAAGGGTAAGAAATTAGACCTCTTTTATGTCTCTAAAGCCTTCATAACTCCTTTGGCTTCTTAAATGTCCTTTTATAGTAAAAATTATGATTTCTTCATAATACATAGTCAACAACACAAGCGCACAAGTAATTGTATGTGTAAACATTATAAGAATCATGAACTTACATTACCATGTAAGTCCACACAGAGCCATGTAGGTTGCAGATCTTCACCCTAATTCATCTCCTTCTTGTTCCACAAAAACAACTAAGATTAAACATTAATTGGATGACCCCAAGGATATGTTTTTAGCTTATTGTGGTTATTATTCCTCCAACTTATTCCTAAAACAAAATGTGAACCAAAATAAGTATCTTAAATACAATATAACATTAATCACTAAGCATTAGGGAGTAAATATATTGTCAATCAATAACTTATTAAGTTTCCCGGGAAAAATTAAAATCAAATTCAAAATCTGAAACACTTCCTCTTTAACCATATTTCCTAAGAATATATAGCCATAAGAAAAAAGGAATAACTTTCAAAACCACGGAAAGAATTAAACATTCAATGTTTTTGCTTATGATCAATCAGCAACCATTCCCTTAAAAAATTAAGCAATCTATAGGTAGACCTTGATAAGTTGCATTTATAAATAAGATAAATCTACAAGTACACTCAAACACCATTCATAATCAAGACATTCCATGACTTTGCATATTATTTCAATTCTCCACCACTAAGGATTCACATGTATAATCATAAATCAAAGGAATTTTTGAGGTTGTAATGGGCCAGAGGTTAGGGTAAGAAGTATTTGGATCATCCACTCAAAACTGAGTACCATCAACTATGATCAATGTAAAAACTTTGTTTCATAGCTTAGATTCAAGCCTTCACACCACAAACCACATGAAGTATAAACAATTAGAAGAAATCACTCATAAAAATTAATGATAAGCAATACATTATGACCATAATAAGTGACCCTTCACAAAAATTTCTCCCTTATTGGCATCACAACCAATTCACCCATTTCTTACAAATTTAGGAGGAAAGACTAACATGAATTACTTTACAAAACAAATGATTATCCTCTTTGATAACTTTTTTCTTTTATTCTCTTTTTTATATTTTTATTTTCTTTTATTCTCTTTTTTTAAAAATAAAATTGAAAGAAATTACATTAATGATGGAATTCATTGATAAGAGATAAAAAATGGCATTCCATCAATTATAACCAATCAACATATATGCACACCCTATATTTATGCTCTTGTGCATCCACAAACATCAACAATCCCAAATGCTTCACTAACTTTAAGGCTTAGGTAAGACATCAAGTCAAATGCTCGTAATGTGGTTAACATAAAAAAGTGAAAAGACTAATAAAGCTCAAAGGGCTTAATAACAGGATAAATCATGTCATTGGGTAAGCTATTTGGCTAATGTAGCTTATAAAACAAAGAATACGTATATCATTTCCATTTTAATGCGTGAGATAAAAATATGGTCTCAAATAGAAAAGCAAGGTAAGGTTAAGATGTACATTTCATGAAGGTCATATATGAACAAAAGATAATGAGACTGATATGGATTTGTTAGTCTAAAAGGCTCAAAATCTCATAGGTTTTGTCTACTCACTAATTACTAGTCTTCTAAAGAAAAAGTACGTTGACCAATCACAAGAGTAAAAGTACATGCATAAGTTATGATGAATTTTTTTTAGTTAATTATACTCTCTAATTATAACTATATAGTCTTAGAAGCAATATAAAAGAGATAAAATTTTTAACATGCAAAAGGAACTTAAAACACATAAGAAACAAACTTAAAAACACACATAATAAATAAGAACTCACCTCCCACACTTAAAACTTACATTGTCTCTAATGTAACATTAAATGTAAGAAATGAATCTTTCAACAAAAATAATAAATGCAAAAATCTAAAGGAAAAGGAGCAAACTCCCCTTGGATTGCCTCCTAAACAACGCCATTGTTTATTGTCGTTGCCTCGACTTAATGTTTTCATCATCATGTGATGTCATCCGAGTTTTCAAGTATCACTACTGCCATATTCTCAACTTGGAATCCTTCATAGTATGTCTTCAGTTGATGACCATTAAACTTAAATGTCTTTATGGTTTTCAAGTTCTATATCTCTACTGTACCATATAGAAAAACACTAAAACAAAAGGATCGACCCAATAAGAACACAACTTACTAAGGAATAATTTGAGTCTGGAATGGTAAAGAAACACTTTTTAAACCAATAACAAAGCTTGTCCTCAAGATCAACGTTTCATAGAAAGCTTTGGTATTTTTTTTAATATATCCTTCTATTCTTATAAGAGTCGTTCTACATCTCTTCAAGCTCTAATAATTGTAGCTTTCTATGGGCTCCCATCTTATTATAGTTTATATTACAACCCTTGATAACGTAATACACCTTATGTTGTAGCCCCATAGGAATATGACATGACTTCCCAAACACCAATATATATGGGAACATACCAATTGGCATTTTATAGGCTATCATATAGGCCCACAGTGCATCTTTTAACCTTAAGCTCCAATCCTTCATGTTAGGTTGAACTATTTTCTCTGGGATTAACTTGATTTCTCTGTTGGATACCTCAATTTGGCCACTAGTTTAGGGGTGGTAAGAGGTGGAAACTTTATTTATGATATGATACTTCTTGAACAAAGTTTCCATCACCCTATTATAGAAGTGTGTTCCCCTCTTAGAATCCCAAATCTATAAATGATATTAGACTTAACAAAAATTGTAACAACTTTAGCATCATTAGCTTTGGTGGATTTAGCTTCCACCTACTTAGAGACATAATCAACTGCAAGTAAGATATAATGAAGGCCAAAATACGGAGGAAACAATCCCATAAAATCAATGCTACAAATATAAAAAAATTCACAGAAAAGAATGGAGGTTTATGGCATTTGATTTTTACAAGTCAAGTTACCTGATCCTTGGCATCTATCGTATGACTTACAAAAGACATATGCATCCTTAGATAATGAAGGCCAGTAAAAACCACTCTCCAAAATTTTATATGCAATCATTTTTACCCCAAAATGGCCTCCACAACCATATGAATGACATAAGTTCAAGATAGAAGGTTTCTCACTCTGAAGAACACAACTATTTATGACTTGGTTTGTGCAGTACCTTCATAGATAGGGATCATCTCAAACATAGTACTTGGCTTCACTCTTAAATTTTTTCCTTTAAGCTTTTAGCAAAACTACATTTAATTTATTAGTAACTAAAAAATTTACGATATTTGCATACCATGGAAGTCTCAAATTGGTGGAAAATAATCATTCATTTAGAAACGTTTCTCTCAAAGGAATATTGTCTTCTTTTATGATCAAGTAGCTGAGGTGATCAGAAATAACATTCTTTGTTCCCTTATTATATCTTATTTTCAAATCAAACTCCTAAAGGAGGAGAATCCATCTGATTAACCTCGGCTTTGCTTCCTTTTTAGTGAGCAAGTACTTCAAAGTTGCACGATCAGAGTAAATAATAACTTTAATGCCTAACAAGTATGACTAAAAATTTTCGAAAGCAAATATAACATATAGAAGCTCTTTTTCAATCGTGGAATATTGTAGTTGATGGTTTGTGTAACTTTGTCCACTCTTTGTTTAAAACCACCTCCATTGCATAATCACTTACATCATATATGATTTCAAAGGAAAGGCTCTAGTTTATAGGTCAAATCACTGGTGGGGATGTTAAGAGCTCCTTAAGGCTGTCAAATGCCTTTTTTCATTAATTGTAGAATTCAAAAGGGACTTCTTATTTTAATAACTTGTGTAGAAGAGAGGTTATCTTCAAGAAATACTTGATGAACCTATAATAGAAACCTATATGGCTAAGAAAAGAATGACTTCCCACATATTTAAGGGCTATGGCAAAGCAAAAATGAGTTCAATCTTAGACTAATCTACCTCTATACCCCAACATGTTGTAGAACTATACCTTGATCAACTATAAAATGGCATTTTCCCAATTATGTAAAAGGTTAGTTTTAATACATCTTTACAAAATGAGTGTAAGATTCTCTAAGAAATTATCAAAATAAGAACCATAGACATTGAAATCATCCATAAACACATCTATAATCTTATTAACATACTCAGAGAAAATGCTTACCATATACATTTTTAGAAAGTGGAGGGTACATTGCACAAACCAAATGGAATCCTTTGGTAAGTAATTATACCAAATAAGAATGTGGAGGTTATCTTTTTTTGGTCTTCCTGGTGTAACAGAAATCTGAAGGTAACCTGAAAATCCATTTGGAAAATAGTAATATCCATAACCTGCCAGTCTTTCAAGCATTTGACCAATAAATTAAAGGGTAAATGGTATTTACAAGTTACAAAATTCAATTTTTTATAATCAATGCATTCTTGCCACCTAGTTTGCATATAAGTTAGAACCAACTCACCATCTTGATTAATCACCACCGTGATTCTAGATTTCTTTGGAACCACCTATATCAAAATTACCTATTTATTGTTAGAGATAGGATAAATGACTCCATTAGCGAGGAGCTTTAGTACTTCCTTCTTTATAACTTCCATTAGTGGAGGATTCAACCTACATTGTGCTTATCTAGTGGACTTGTCATCCTCCTTAAGAAAAATATGATCCATGCATATAAAATGGCTTGTTGCTTGAATATCGTTAATTGTCCATCCAATGGTCTTCTTGAGCTCTCTTAACATACTATTCAATATAGCTTCTTGAACAAAAGTCAAAACTACAAAAATAATAACTGGAAGAGCCTAATTATCTCCTAAATATACATACTTTAATGGGTGGTTGTGGTTTCAACTCCGTATTAGGTACTTATACATCAGAAGGTAATAGCCTTTGGTACAATTTAGGTAACTATATAGAAACAAGTTCATACCTTATAGGAGAGATTTCCAAAGAATGTAATGTAGCCATTAACTTAATTAGCTCCTCCCCTAACTCAGCATCATTAGTGACTTCCAATTCTAAATGCTCATTTAGAACTACTTCTAATTGATCTCTACAATTTAAATTAAATAATTACTACACTAAAGGATCAATCACATCAATAGAGAAAACATAATGATCATCTTGAGGATGTTTCATGGCATCAAAAATATTGAAATGAATTACTTCCCCACAAAATTCCATTATAAAGGTGCCCTCACAAATATCTATCCCCAGTAACATAGGGATGATATTATATGAGGTTTCATCATTCATATCTACCACATAAAAATCTACAAGAAACACCAACTTATTCACCTACACAAAAAAATCCTATAACCACTCCATTCGATTAAGCATTGTAAGATAACACTGGTCTCCTTTAAAGGGCCCAAGTTTAAAAAAATAATGATAGAGTGACATATAACATTGATTTATTCTCCTAAATTTAGCATAACTCTCTTAATTACAGTGTTACTAATCTTACAAGAATGGCAAACATACCTGGATCCTTACATTTCAAATCTACTTTCTTTCTAAAGACCACAGAAACATTCTCACCCATTATGACCTTCACATCATCTCTCAGCTTTCTCTTATAGGTATATAATTCCTTAAGGAATTTTGCATATCTTAGAACTTGTTTGATTGCATTTAGTAAAGGTATATTTACTTATACTTTTATAAAAATATTCAATATCTCCTTATCCTTTTTCTCCTTATTTGATTTCACCAACCTACTAAGAAAAGGTTAAGGGTTAGTGTTAACCATATTGGGACATTAAGAATTTACATTTGAGTTAGATGAGGGATTTCCTTTACATTTGAGTTAGATGAGGGATTTCCTTCTTCTATTTCCTTCTTAATATCATCTTTAATGAACATCCTTTGTAGGGCCCTTTTGGGATCCTCAAGCTCCCTACCACTCCTTAAGGTCACAACACTAACATCTTTTGGATTAACTTCGAGTTGAGATGACAACTTCCCTCCATTTTGTTATTCTAAGTGATTGATAGCCACCACCATCTAACCCATCTGGCTCTCTAAATTTAATTATATGACCTACCCATGAAAACAAAATGAGCTAAAAGGAAGCAGAACATGCTAAAAGGGTGAAATAGGCTAAATGATCAAATTGGACACTTTCACCAAAATTCAATTTAAACTTAAATATTTTGATGCATTACAAAAGAATCCTAATACTTCACGAATGTTTAATTTGAACTCTACCTAAACTTTTTCATTAGTTTTCTCTTACAAATATATTTGATATTTTGTTAGTTGTCTTTATCAGATGTATGCCTAAAAAATTAAAAAAAAGATAATGATCCTCTTTCTCTCTCTCTTTCTTACTTTTTTTGTGGCCAAGTTCATATGTTCGATGTTATCGCTTATGATAAGGTATTAGTGTTTTTGCCCTATTAATTCCTTGATTTTCGGATTCATTTAAAACTTCTAGAATTAAGAGCTCAGGCTTATTGATATGTGCTTAATTGTTGATACATTTAATCCATGACACTTAGTGATTAATGCTTCGAAATGCTTAAGACACTAACTTTAGTTCATATTTGATTTTAGGTACAATTTGGAAGTATAATAGCTAAAGTGAATCAAAAGCATACTTGTTGAGCCATTTTCCTAAGGTTCACACTCAATTTTCTTAATGGAACAAGAAGGAGAAGGATTAAAGCAAGAGGAGGCAAGAAAATGCCAAAAGGAATGAAGAATAACAAAGTCATGGTGCCATGAAAAATTGGTCATGGCCGCGAGACTTATGTGATGGCTAGGATAAATTTTTCATGGGCGTGACACCCATGTCACTACAGCTCATGACCATGACACTACAAATAGCCCCCCAACCTTCTTATTTTCTAACCTTACTTTAATTATAACAGTTTACCGTTAAAGGTAACTATAGAAAATATGGAGCAAATCTTTCCTTTTTCTTATGCCTACGATAACTCAATTTCTAACGTCCCAAATGAGGCTTTCTCGACACTCCTTTTACAAAACCAACCCTTATATAAGAAACCTATAACTAGTGATAGCCTAGAGATGAGACAAACATGGTGAAAGGTAGTTGGTGACCTAGAGACTTTTGCTCACCCACAATATGCGTCTCCTTCTTCCTATAACTTTCCTATTTCAACATCTACAAAGGTTCTGCAATATGGAGTGAAGAAATGGAGCTTAAAACTTGTTAGATATTTTATTGATAAGAGGCTGGCTTTTTTAGTGGTTTAATAGTGGGCTAATGTTAATAGAGAAAGATGGGAATGAAGAATAAAGATTAAGTTACTTAGCATATGTAGGGGAAGCCATTGTTCTTAAAGAAGTGGAAACCAATACTAAAGCTAGATAGGATAAAACTGAGGAAGATCCCAATCTAGGTGAACTTCCATCGTGTTCCCTTATAGTGTTGGCTATTAAGGGCCTCAATCACCTTGCTAGTGTGATTAGGAATCCTATTACTTTAGATAATAACACTGTAAAGCTTAAAAGAATAGGCTTCACAAAATTCTGCATAAAGGTGGAACTTGATAAGGAGTTACTTGACTCCCTAAAGATAATAAGTTATAATGATATGAAGGAACTCATCCTAAACTCATTGATAGTCACTTATCCCAAGAGACCTCTCAAGCCTGGTTTAATAAAAATATGGAATCCTAAGAAGAACTCAGTTCAGGAGAAGATCTCTCCAAATCCACAAACTACTGGTATCCTAGATCATTAGCATGAAGAATTGGAGAATGACCATACTTATACAAAAGGAGAGCCAATTGGTAAGGTTGAGCAAAAGCAAGGTGCTAATGAGAATAATATTGGTAACCATTCAAAGGCCATAACTGCCCTTGACATGGAAACAAATTTGGAAGTTGAGGTTAAGAGAGCTAAAGAAGATACTTCAATTCTAACTCGAATGGAGAAAGGCCAATACCATAGAGCCAATAAGCTAATTATAAAGAGACTTAACTAGCCCCTACTAAAATATAGATAACAATAATGGAGGAAATCAATGGAAACTGGACTAATTATGGTGCTAGTAATTACAAAGTTAGAAAGAAGAAGTCTATATCTAAACCTAAATAATGGGGTTACCTTTCTAGAATGTTAGAGGCTTAAATAGCCTTAATAAACAGTTTGCCTTCAAGGATTTTTTAAACTTGAAGAAGCCTTTTTTTCTGGTCTTATAGAGTTCAAAACAAAGGAGCACCATTTTAAAAATCTCCTAAAATTTTTGCATATTGATTGATTAACTCTCAGCAATTACTCAACAGATAATAATAGGGGAGTCATTTTTTATTTTGATCCCTCTATCAACCATCCCCCAAATTGGCATTACTCTAACCAATTACTTCATTACAAGGTAACTTATAGAAAGCTATAACCTAGATGTCCAAATCACTAATATATGTAGAGAAGTTGGAATTTTAGAGAAACAAGTTATGGACTGAACTGTAACAATTAGGAAGTAACATACACATACCTTGTTTACTTGCTAGGGATTTCAATTGTACGTTATCCCCTAAGGAATCCCAAGGTGGTGCTCTCTACAAATTCACCAGGTTTTACAAACTTTCCAACCTTACTTCCAAGTTTAAGGTGATAGATCTAAAATTTGTTGGCCACTTCCTCACTTGGAGCAACAGGCAAGGTAGAGGAAGACTTATTCAAAGAAAACTTGATATATGTTTAGTTAACAACTCCTAGTTTATTAAATTTCTAGACAATTTTATTAACTTTAATAATCCTTTATTCTCAAACCATACACATATTCTTCTGGACCTGAATGTATTGTCAAGAAAAACTAGAGCCCTGTTCATGTAACATCCCCTCACCTATGGGAAGGGTAATATGGTAATTTGGAACTGGTTAGGAATGTGTAAGAGTGTTTTACTATGTTCATGCATTTATATATGCACATGAATAGTGAATAGTGAATTTTTG